>CM052722.1:111485130-111512823 GCA_028551405.1 Uromys caudimaculatus | reverse complement strand
GGGACCCATGGTTCGGACCACATATGTGGCAGAGGAGGGCCTTGTTGGCCATCAGGGGGAGGAGAGGCCCCAGTAAAGGGGAATGTCAAGGTGGGAATATGGGAGTGGGTGGGCGGGTGGGTGGGAGGTGGAATTCCCTCATAGAGGTGGGGGTGGTGGAAGGGATAGGTAGTCTCCAAAGAGGAGACCTAGAAAGGGGGAAACATTGGAAATGTAAATAAAGTATCAAAAGAAGAAGAAGAAGAAGAAGAAGAAGAAGAAGAAGAAGAAGAAGAAGAAGAAGAAGAAGAAGAAGAAGAAGAAGAAGAAGAAGAAGAAGAAGAAGATTTAGCTCATGGATGGTTGGCTCCACTGCTTGGAGCCTAACCTGAGATAACACTCATGGTGGGAGTGCATGGGTGAGGAAGTGAAATGAAAGTGACAAGAGCCCATAGTTCCCTTCGATAGTATGATGCTTTGAATGAGAATGCCCTGCAAACATAGGCTCAAATATTTTAATGGTTGTTTCCCAGCTAGTGGAACAGTTTGGGAAGAATTCTAGAGGCTTGGCCTTGTTGAAGAAGATGTTTCACTGTGGAGTGGGCTTTGAGGTTGCAAAAGTCCACAGCAGTCCAAGTTGGCTTTCTCCCTTTCTGCCTAGTGATTATGGATCAAGGTATAAGCTCTTAGTTATTATTCCACAGCCATGCTTGTCTGCCTGCTGTCATGTTCCCTTCCACTATGGTCATGGGTTCACCCTCTGAAACTGTAATCCCCCAATGAACTCTATTCTATAAGTTGCTTTGGTCATAATGTCTTACCATAGCAATAAAAAGTAATTATGACAAATGGTATGCTCTAAAGAATCTAAGGTCACCCATTATGTTCAGCAGTACAACGGTCCACCATTTTCCAAGAGCATCATCATGAAGACCAAGACTCTGATATATAGATCTTTGGAGAACATTTCAGACCAAACTATAGCAAGACTCAATGTTTTTCTAAATACTCTAGGTGGGTTTCATTCCCTTAACACTGTACACAACTGCTAGGTGGCCCTGCTGAGTCTAGGAGCCCACCTCCCTCATTCTATACCCATTTTGTAACCTTCATCCTTAGCAGTGGTTCCCTGCTGCTTTGTAAGATAGCTCTAAGGTGAGGAAGATTGCTTTTCTGGATTTCTAAACAAGGTAAGGAAAGGACTGAAGTAGAAAACAAAAGGCTACATGCATATAGAACAATGGTACTGAATGTAGAATCCATGGACCGTTGCCTGATTATATGGAGGTAAGAAGAGACATTAACAATAAGTACTGCTTCCAAATTTTCAGAGTAGTTTGATAATGCTTTTTTAAAATTTTAATAATAACAATAATAAAAATAATGTGTGGCTCTATTTTTATTCTTTTGATAATTCAATTTTATTACATTTTCCTCAAATATTATTGTATCCTGTTTGAAAAATCTAAAAAGATATTTAAAAAAGTAAAGCAAAACAAAAATAGGTACCTCACAGCACAGAAGATAGACGCAAAGGTGGTTGCTAGCCTTAACAGCACATCTGAATTCAGCATACAGATCAAGTGCTAAGATGGGAATCAAAATGCCAGGGTAATCTTGTGACTCTTTTCCTCTGACAAGTTGCTTAACCATTTAAGTTCCCTTTTCTCATCTGTAAATATCTTATGAAGATCATTATTATCTTAGGCAAGAAGGTCCTTTGCAAGCAATAAAGCATATGGTAAACCATAAGGATTACACAATTCTGTGGTCTCCTGACACCCCTTCCATGAAAGTTGTCCTAGTTCAATGGGGAATATACCCTTTGCAGAGAGGCTGTCAAGATTTAGACTCTACTTTCAAAACTGAGTGAAGGTGTGAAGAAGCTATCCAGCATCTCCATTTCCTGACCTGCAGAAGAGGAGCCATTTTGCTATCCACATGATAAAGTTATGATAAAGATTAATTAGTATCAGGACAGTTTGTGAAGCATGGTATATAGTAAATAATACCAATTAGCCTGGTCTGATTGCATCTCTCAATTCTTGTCACTTCACCATTTTCAAATTTACTCATTGTCACTTTGTTCGTCATTATCACTTTGACAAAATATTTGAGATAAACAGCATTCAGGCAAATTTATTTTGGCTCATTGTTTCAAATGTTTTAGTCTATGATCACTTAGCTTCATTGTATATGGACCCAGATGATGCAGAGCATCACAGAAGTGGCTGGGAATGGTAGAGGAGTCTGCTTATCTCTTGTCAGCCAGTAAGCATCTTTAGGTTTTTTTAATTTTCTTGATGTAGAATATACTATTGACTCTCTCACATGGAATAGGTCTCAAGTTGGACAGTCATTGGTTGGCTGTTCCCTCAGTCTCTGCTCTGTCTTTATCTCTGCACATCTTGTATCCAGGACAAATTTTGGGTCTAAGGTTTTGTGGTTGGCTTTATGTCCCCTACTCATTGGAAGTCCTGCCTGGCTACAGGAGGTGGCCACTTCAGTCTCCATATTCCCTACTGGTAAGAGTCTCAGTTAAGGTCACCCCCATAGATTCCCTGGAGCCTCCCCCATCCAAGGACTCCAGGTACTCGCAGAGATGCCCTTAACTAATTTTCATTCTCACCCCCTGCCCTCTCCCATCTCCTCCCCATCCCTGATTCCCATCCCTATTCCCCTCCTCACTCCCTCTCCCACTCCAGTTCCCTCTATCTACCTCCAAAGATGATTTTATTTTCCCTTCTGAGTGAGATTCACCTGTTCTTCCTTGTACCCTGCTTATTACTTAGTTTCTTGGGGTCTGTGGATTCTAGCATGCTTGTCCTGCACTTTATGGCTAATGAGCATGTATAAGTGAGTACATACCATGTGTGTTTTTCTGGGTCTGGGTTGCCTCACTCAGACTGATATTTTCTAGTTCCATCCATTTGCCTGCAAATTTCATGATGAACTTGTTTATATAAAAGCTGAATAGTATTCCATTGTGTAGATGTATATCACCAACCAAAGAGCATGCAAGGGCTAAACCTAGGCACCCTACATATTACAGCTTGGTCTTCACGTGGGTTCCCTAACAGTTGGAGTGAATGAAGGCTGTCTCTGATTCTCTTCCTGCTATTGGATCCTCTTCCCCTAACTAGACTGCCTGGTTGGGCCTCAGTGGGATAGGGTATGCCTAGTCCTGCAGTGACTGCATGTCTCAGGGTGGCATTGTACTCAATGGGGAGCTTTCTCTTCTCCTCAGAGAAATGGGGGCTGCAACCAAGATGTAAAGTGAATAAATAAGTTAATTGATGAAAAAAGAATATGCTCTTGATATGAGAATATTGATTTTTTCCCCTAACAAACATGTTGGACTTTGCTTAGTTCTAACCATTTGTATAATTCTCTAACCTTTCTAAACAAAATGGAACCATTTTGAAATGCACTTGTTTTTGTTTCTTCCTGGGCAATCTTCATATCTTTTTTTTTCTAATTATGAATGACATAATGCTTGATTTGACAGCAACATCTCATCTTACTTCCTTTATGAACAATAGTTGCTATTAGTTTTTGTTAGAGATGAAGGAAATTTTTCATTAAGACATTTAGGGCTGAAGGTATAGCTCTATGGGTAGAATGCTTGTGTAGCTTGGAAGATGCTCTAGGTTCACTCTTCAGTACTGTATAAAACCCACTATGATGTAAACAGAAGGACCACAAGTTCAAAGATACCCTAAAATAGAATATTTGAAACTAGCCTAGGCTTTAAAAAAGCAAACAAAAAAAAGTAATTTTTTTAAAGATCAGTGTTATTTAGACTTTATTATGCTTTTTATGTGGTCATAAAGATTATTTACTGAGTATATTAGTGTAAATGATGACACTAGAGGGGCAAATTCTATTTCAGCATGATAGAATCTTTTTCTTCATTGCTGGATTTAGATGATATTTTTAGATGCAGTTCATATTTTTGTAATAATTTTATGGCCCTTTCTTTTGTTGTTCTGTTAACGTTGTAGTAGCCCATGACTCGAATAAGCACCAGTTCTACCTTCCTGGTCTCAAGAATAACTTACGGAAGACTGTCATTATCATTCTATGGAACAGCTAAGAAAATGACCAAGTTACAAAGCTCTCTGACACAGGTGCTTTGAGGGAAACTGACCTTAAAATCACCACTTCAGTTTCAAATGACCATTGGCCCCTTTTGCTTTATCAATTCCTTTTTGCAACATCAAGATGTGTATCTGTTTTGTTTTTTCATCTTCCTTCTAAGGGTCCAGAAATTAACTAGAATTTGAGTCCCACTCCTGATTACTAAGACATGGCAACCTTCTAGGACACTATGTCTTCATTCAATTCCATTGATTACGTATTACTTCTGATTACATATTATTTCTCTTCAGCATTCATTGTGGTTTGGGGATTTGGTGGGTTTTTGTTTGGTTTGGTTTTTTTAAGAGAGGCATTTTGTCTTTTATGTTTTATTGGAGAGAGAAGCTTGTGATTTCAGCATAATGATACAAGTAGAAAAAAAGGCTGCAATTAGAACACAACCAGGCTTGTCTGCTTCATGAAGACAGAGTCAGCTCTCCTGCCCTCCCACTCTTAGACCTGGGGTGAAAGTTTCAGGGTCTTCCTCCCTGAATTACAGACTGCTACTCTAATTGAATGCAGTCATTTGTATTCAACCCCAGAGCTTTTTGTCTCTCCCCTTCCTCTAATCCTTTGTAAATTAGCAGCAGCAGGTAACTGAAGCTCCCCTGTAGCACTCTCCTCCAAGCAAATCACAGATTTGTGACTCAACCACATTTTTCTCTGCTTGCTCTGAATGTTTAGAAGCATCTTTCTCAAGACATTTGCTATTTCCATTTAGGCAGAAATGCTTGTCAGAGGAAATTATGGGCTGAGTCACTGATCTGCACTTCAGTGCAAAGACTGATGGTGAGACGTCAAACACCTAAAACAAAACCCCATGTTCCACCTCAGACTGACCTGGTTGCTCATAGATACCTAGGAAACAGACAGAGCCTGCCGGGCATCCCTCCTTGTAGGCATGATGGTTTCCTCCAATAGCCAGCAACCTTGACAAGTCTTTTCCCCTTTGGAGTCTCTTGTTATTCTTCAGTTCCTTGGCTGTCCTGAGAGACAGGTCTCCCACTGCCTGCCTGGAGGTTGTCTTGGGCCTTAAGGTGTCATGTATGAGAAATGTGTTTCCCTATTTGGGCTGACTGACAGCTCAAGTAGCAACTCTTTTGGCCATCTCTGTATTCCTGGCCTTATCTAGACCTATGGAGAAAAAGAAAGAGATGATAAAGAGGAGAAGCATTGCTTCCTTCCTATGCTTAATGGGGAGCTGTGACCTTTAGGAACTTCATTTCATTCAAAGTGACTTGAAATGATTTACAAGATTAATAGCTCAGTGGGAAAATGTGGTGGGTAAAATTCTAAAACGGTCTAAGATGTCTTCTCCTACGTTATTCAGTGACGTCCTAATGCTGGTACTCCAATAATGGGATTTTGACAGAGTGGTTGAGGGTCCAAGCTAGTAAATAAGATAGAGATATCCAAGCTGCTGCTTTCTCTAGTGAATAACACTAAGGAGGAGTAAAGGAGATTCAGAGTGTTAAAAGGCTTTAGTGCACCCTTGCTGACTTTGAAACTAGACAGACCATTGTGTAAGTACAAATGTATGATCTATAGGAGCAGAAATTAGTGCTCAATAGACACCAGCAAAGAACCAAGGAACCATTCTATAACCAACCAGACTGTGACAGGAACTTGAATGTAACTGGGAACAGATTCTTCCCCAAGGCTCCACCAAGAGACCAATTAAGCTTTTGCTGACATGTGACACAAGAAAATTGGTGAGTTTATGATAATGTGATACACAGCAATAGAAGACTGGTGTGAGGCATCCAATCTGTCTTCACAATGTCACGGCTATATCGCACCACTCTGTGTACCTTCAAGCAAGGAGGGAACTCAAAGAGTCTGTATATCCTTGTTGCAGTCTCTGCTCTCCACCTCCTGCCCCAAGAACTATCACTTCACTATTATGATGGAGCTTCAAGTTGTTGTCTGCTTGCTGAGGTATTGGGGGAGAGGCCAGTAATGCACTACATCTACAAGTCTCCAAGAGCAGTAAGTCCTAAAAGTCCTGCTATTTCCATAGTTACAGCTACACGAGAGACTCACAAGGAGCATTTGATGTGAGACCCAGCTACAGCCTAATCTCTCAGTTGAAAACAAAAACAAAAACAACGACAACAACCAAAACCCAAAAAACTAAAGACAAAAGACAAACTAAGCATGTACAGAAGCTCCCATTGTATAGCATGATTAGTGTGTTGGGATTTGGGCTTGACAAACTGCATGCTCTTTACCATTATGTGTAGCACAGCAGAGACTGTAGTGATACAGCTCTGTCTGCTCTCTTGGCCTAAAAAGCTCACTGTACAGGTTACTGCTTGACACTTTTACTTCCTGTAGGTTTTTATTCAGTGGAGTCTTCCTGACTGCCTTATCTAAAATGCCAACTCCTCATCAGCCCCACCTGATGCTTTGTTCTTACATTTTACTGAAGGGATCCTGTGCATGTTACCTTTCCTTTAGTATCCATCTTCATAGCTTGTCTGGTTGCTTGCACTAAGTATATTGCCTGGCATGGAATAAACTCTTAATAAGATGATTTTGTTTTTGAATCATGAAGGAACTAGGATAGAATCCAGGTATGTACAAAGCAATGTTGTTTTTCTTGCCTGTTCACCTTGGCCATCCTGATTCTCTAGGGACAGCTTTCTGTCCATAGGAAAACAAAGCTGTCTCCGGGAGTATAGAAGGATATTTTCTTTGTTTGATAGAGTGGGAACTGCTCAGAAGAGAAGCAGCTTCTGCTCAGAAATCAGGATTCTTCTGGAAGGATTGGAGATTTCTGTGCATACTTAACAGCAAAAACTGGCATTTGAGGATGCTTTTAGTATATGCTCTTGACTAATGTCAAGTGCTCTATCTGAACACAGTATCACCATAGGCTGCTCCCAGGGCTCTATCCCTGAGAACATGCACATTCACATACAGTTGTTTCATTCTACCCTTGAGCTCAGTCCTTCCTCTACCTCTTGCTGTATTAATGCCTTTAAGTTCACAAACAGCCATCAGAAAATAAAACTCTATGTTACAAATATATCCGATGAAGCAGTTTTTGTCCCCTTAGGTGGAGACTGTTCGTATAATGTTTTCCCTTTAAGAGGATGAAACTAGGGCAGTCTGTTAGATCAGAGTAAGTCTAGGTCAGACCAAATTAGAACCCAGACAGAAAATCATTTGTTGCCACATTATCTGTAATAACAAAGAGCTAAACACAATTGAGATGTCAGACAATGTAGACTTAGTGAAGAAAATTGTTCAACATCATCTCCAAGGAATATTATGCAGCTATTAAAACGACCATTATAAATACAATGTTACCACACATAAAAGGCTGACAATTTAATGATAACAAAAAAGACTGAATATAAGACTGTAAATGCACTGTAATTACAGCAACATTAAAAAGAATACACACAAGAAGCCAAGGCCTGAGAGACAATGAAGGACAAAAAATGAGGTCTTATGGACTCAGATGTAGAGATTATGGGTTATTTTTTTCTTTGCAAGTTTCCTGTAATGCTGTTTAATGGTGTCATAATATTGTTGTTACAGTAAATAACTGTTGAAGGGAACAAAGGCAGGCCTGAAGCCTTCCTGGATCACAACTGTCACAGAAAAAGAGGTCAGCCACTGCTGCATGGTCTTACATGGGTCTCCTCATCTCTTGTCTCCACATTTCTTCTAGCATACCAGAGTAAACTGTGAGGGAAGGATCAAGAAGGGCAGGCTATGGGGTCTGGCAAAGGCTCTGACAAGATTCTTGTTCTCCACAATGCCTGGTACAGGGCTATGCACACAGCTGGTGCTATGGTCTAAGGAATGGTAATCATCATAAGCCACTCCTCTCTCCTCTCTGCAGAAAGATTTGGAGTAGACCTTGGGGCTTGCTATGCACCAGCAGCCCCTGCTTAGCTATCTCTCAGCCCTATCAGATTTTTAGTTATTTTTTTCTGTGCATCCCTACTGTGGCCATCATCCATACCTTCACTGAAGCTACCTGTCTTAGCCCTAACCTTCCCATATGCTGAAGTGGTCCTACTCAATTGAGAGGTGAGCCAAAAATGTTCAAACTTTAACTTTGCTTGAGCCTTATCTTACCACCCCCCCTTGGTATTTATGTGGACAGTGTGATCATGTGCTAGACTTAATTATACATGCTTAATCACTAAGGGAATCTGTTTACAAAGACATTTCACTGAAAGCAACATCTATTAGTTTCTTTTCTCATTGCTGTCCCAAAACACCCAAAGAAAGCAAGCCCAGGAAGAAAGGGCTTTGGCTCCTGGTTTCAGGCAGGGAAGTTGTGTTGATGGGAACAGAGCAGTTGCTGGTGCTGTAAGCACAGTCAGAGAGATAAATGCTGGCTTCAGCTAATGTTCCCCTTTTTACTCGGTCAGGTACAACAGCTCATAGGATACTACTACACATGTTCAGTAAGTCTTCCTACTGAGTTAAACTTTCTGGGTGTCTCTAGGAGACGGAAGAGGTGATCACTCACATCACATACTTGAACAAACTCCTTTTGGAAAGCCTTGGTGCCAGAGGCAAGAAGTACAGGAGGGAGTCCCACTGGATTATGAGGAGAGACTGCTTTTCTTTTTGCAGTAATTACTTACAGCATGTACTATTTGCTCTAGCAACTCAGTGCTCAAAACAGCAATTCAGAATCATGCTAAGTAGTCTCCCTAGAGGTGGCTGTGGTGGCTCATAGTGTAATCCCAGCACTTAAGAAGCTGAGGCAGTCTTGTCCTATTGACAGTGTCACTTGCCTTACAGAAGCTTTGCAATTTCATGAGGTCCTGTTTGTCTATTCTTGATCTCAGAGCAGAAACCATCAGTATTCTGTTCAGGAACTTGTCCCCCGTACCCAGGTGTTCGAGAGTTTTCCCCCACTTTCTCTTCTATTAGATTCAGTGTATCTGGTTTTATGTGGAGGTCCTTGATCCACTTGGACTTGAGCTTTGTACAGGGAGATAGGAGTGGATCAATTTGCATTCTTCTACATGTAGACCACCAGTTGAACCAGCACCATTTGTTGAAAATGCTGTCTTTTCCACTGGGTGGTTTTAGCTCCTTTGTCAAAGATCAAGTGACTGTAGGTGTGTGGGTTCATTTCTGGGTCTTCAATTCTATTCCATTGATCTACCTGCTTGTCTCTGTACTAATACCATGCAGTTTTTATCATATTGTTTCGTAATACAGCTTGAAGTCAGGGGAATTCATGAAATTCTTAGGCAAATGGATGGAACTAGAAAATATCCTGATTGAGGTAACCCAGTCACAAAAGAACACACATGGTATGCACTCACTGATAAGTGGATATTAGCCCAAAAGCTCGGAATACCCAAGATACAATTCACAGACCACATAATGCTCAAGAAGAAGGAAGACCAACATATGGATGCTTCTGTCCTTCTTTGAAAGGGGAACAAAATACTCATGGGGGCAAATATGGCAACAATGTGTAGAGCAGAGACTGAAGGAAAGGCCATCCAGAAACTGCCCCACCTGGGGATCCATCCCATATACAGACATCAAACCCAGACACTATTGTGGATGCCAAGAAGTGCTTGCAGACAGGAGCCTGATAAAGCTGTCTCCTGAGAGGCCCTGCCAGAACCTGACAAATACAGAGGTAGATGCTAGCAGCCAACCATTGGACTGAGCACGGGGTCTCCAATGAAGGAGTTAGAGAAAGGACTGAAGGAGCTCAAGGGGTTTGCAACCCCATAGGAAGAACAACAATATCAACCAAGCAGACACCCCAGAGCTCCCAGGGACTAAACCACCAACCAAGGAGTACACATGGAAGGACCCATGGCTACAGCTGCATATGTAGCAGAGGATGGCCTTGTCAGAGATCAATGGGAGGGGAGGCCCTTGGTGCTATGAAGGCTCGATGCCCCAGTGCAGGGGAATGCCAGGACAGGGAAGCTGGAGTGGGTGGGTTGGCGAGCAGGGGGAGGGGGGAATGGGATAGGGGTTTTTAGGAGGGGAAACCAGAAAAGGGGGTAACATTTGAAATGAAAATAAAGAAAATATCTAATAAAAAATTTCAAAAAGAAGAAGAGGAAGAAGAAGAAGAAGAAGAAGAAGAAGAAGAAGAAGAAGAAGAAGAAGAAGAAGAAGAAGAAGCAGCAGCAGCTGAGGCAGGGCAATTTATGGCAGTCTGAAGCAAACCTGGCCTATACAGTGAGTTCAAGGCTAGTTTGGATTACAGTGTAAGACCCTCTCTCAAAAATGTATTTGTAGGTTTTTTTTTTTAATTTTAAATTGTAATTTTAAAAATCCCAATAAAAGAAGGGCTTCCCTAAAAGAGTCAAGGCAAAAGCATTTTGGAAAGGCAGGCAAGGCAAGTCAAATCCCATCAATCAATGCAGCAAGGAAGATGGCATCTAAGGATGACCCCTGTTCCCGCGTGCCTCAGAAAAGACAACAGCACTATGAACAAAAGCTCTGTCTCCAGGGTACTGTCAAAACCCTTACCAGTTGGGACATGCAAGAGGCAGTAGGGCTATTTATCTTCTTGGAAAGTTCATGGAAAAATCCTGTGCTTTCACAAAGGCATAGGAGAGCTGGCTTCAGAGAACCCTAGGCAAGAAGGAGACCTAAAATGAAGAGAATGGAGAGGGAGGGATATTGCTGTTATAATGGTTGCCTTGCATCCATAAAGCCCTAGGTCGAATTCCTAGCATGTTCACTTGCACGTGTGCGTGCGTGCACATGCACAGAGAGAGGAAAAATACATGAAAAATCGAGGGAGGACAAAATAGGTAAGTGGCATATTTATTGGGTATAATAACCCCTTTCTCCTCCCAAAATATGATAGGCAAGATTTTCTTTTTACAATATTTTTCCCATGATCCTCTAGAAAAAGCTACAAGATGAGAAGGTGGGGAATGGGTTAAAAAACTCCAATGTAAGTAATATAATAATGAAGTCAGGCTCTTTTGAGGATATATCTATGTATTCACCTGTGGTAACTGATAAAGGGCCTAAGAATCTTAGTTTCTGATACAAGGGGAACAGCTTCCCTGCCCTTTTCAAGGTTGTTTAACTACAAAGATAGCATTCCAACCATCAGAAGATAAGACTACTAAAATGTAGCTGCCACTTCACTTGGTTCCCTCACATCTAACTCATTGCCTGTATCAGAGATTTGGACATCTAATGTGAGTTGAGCACCTCTGATAAAGCACATACCCACCAAATCAAAACCAAAGCCTAAAAGAAGGTGTATCTCTTCACCTGCTCTTGTTTGCTCTGGCCTTAAAAATATCTGTCCTCTTCCAACTCTGCTGCCACTCCTATTCCAAACTCTTGTTGGGCCAGTAAACATAGAAATATCTCAAAACTTTTTAAATAGGTAAATATACATATATACATACATATGTATATACGTATATACATACACATATACAAAAATGTATACATACATTCATACATGCATACATACATACATACCTACATACACTACAGGTTTTATCTTAAGTGCCTGGAGAGGATCTGGTGTTTGCTCAGCCATGTAGATAGAGCAGAGGTCACTGGGTTATTATCCATCCCCTTTTTGTAAGAATATAAAGGAGCTCCTACCCACATAAGTAGCACAGAGGTCACAGGCTATTAACCATACCCATTGACAACCTCTGAGAAATTATATATATGAAAATATGTTATAAAATATATTATATATATGAAAATAATTAATACATCTCTTTCTTTGAAGAAACAACCCTGTTTATTTAACATTCATGATTCCCCCAGTGTTTATCTATGACTATAAGGACTTTGTGTGTGTGTGTGTGTGTGTGTGTGTGTGTGTGTGTGTGTGTGTGTAGGGAGAGAGACAGAAAGAGAAAGGATATTTTTCCTTTTTACATTTGTTTATTTTTGAGCTTTCCAATTTTTTACCAAAATAAAATATGATAAGATAAAACAATAGTCAACACATCGAAGGTTGGACAAGGCAAACCAACAGGAGGAAAAAAGCCCAAGAAAAGGCACAACAATCAGAGACCCACTTGTTCGAACACTCAGGAGTCCTGAAAAAGTCAGGGTTTCTATTCCTGCACAAACATCATGACCAAGAAGCAAGCTGGGGAGGAAAGGATTTACTCAGCTTACACTTCCACACTGCTGTTCATTACTAAAGGAAGTCAGAACTGGAACTCAAGCAGGTCAGGAAGCAGGAGCTGATGCAGAGGCCATGGAGGGATGTTCACTTACTGACTTGCTTCCCCTGGCTTGCTCAGCCTGCTTTCTTATAGAGCCCAAGACTACCAGCCCACAGATGGTACCACCCACAAGGGGCCCTCCACACCTTGATCACTAATTGAGAAAATGCCTTACACCTGTATCTCATGGAGGCATTTTCTCACCTGAAGCTCCTTTCTCTGTGGTAACTCCAGCTTGTGTCAAGTTGACACACAAAACCAGCCAGTACAATCTCATACACACAAACCCCATAAAAACACAAAATGAGAAAACCTAATATACAAGCAAAAGACCACATAAAACAAACAATGCCTAAAGTAATATGAGAAACAAAGACCATAATTCTTTTATAAAAAATATTTATGGTGTGAACATGTATGTGTGGCACATGTGTGAAGATCAGAGGACAGCTTACAAAAGTCAGTTCTCTGCTCCTCTGTACTATCTGGGTTTGGGGGATTGACCTCAGGTCCTTAGGCTCAGCAGTAAGCATATTTACCTGCTAAGTCACCTTGCTGGCCCAAGGTGGGAATTTTTAAGGTTATATGGATTTTTTCCATGAATGAAAAATATATATTCTCAGTGAAAAAAAAAACAGACTATCAGTGGTTGTATATTGCTATACCTATAATCAGTTTCTTATTACAGTACATAATAATTAACTCAGAGCCCACAACTGGAAAGTATGCAAAGAGTGAGAGACTTTGGAGTGCTCAGCCCAAGCTGGAATGTCTGTATCACACCACTCCCCTCAGATATCTATTCAGAAGAGGAGGCAGAACCCTGGACCACCAACCAAAGAATACACATCGAAGGACCCATGGTTCGGACCACATATGTGGCAGAGGAGGGCCTTGTTGGCCATCAGGAGGAGGGGAGGCCCCAGTAAAGGGGAATATCAAGGTGGGAATATGGGAGTGGGTGGGCGGGAGGAGTGGGTGGTGGAATTCCCTCATAAAGGGGGTATAGGGGGAGGGGATAGGTGGTCTCCAAAGAGGAGACCTAGAAAGGGGGAAACATTGGAAATGTAAATAAAGTATCAACAAAATAAATAAATAATTAAAAAAATAAAATAAAATAAAAAATTAAAAAAATATATATATTTAAAAAAAAAAAAGTAGCCCACTTGCCCTGCGTTCTTCTCATCATCCCCCGGAATAACTTAAACTCCTACCCCCTCACTCATTGACAGATGTGTATACAGGGTCACTTTGGCATAGGAAGTGAAAAATGAAACACAGCTGCTCCTAATTACTTGCATTGTCAGTACCCAAAGTGCTTTATTGACCAGCATGGCTCCGGCTGAGTCATTGTGACTGTCAATAATAATGCCACCAACTTGTTGTCTTAATGACTGAGGCTGATGGACTATTTGCTGACCTGATTGATTGTTTGATTTCCAACCAGAATAAGTCTGAAAACAGCATCTTCTGAGGTGCACGCGGGCTCACTTCCTTTTAGTGCATACATTTCCCTTTCTATGCTTCACTTTTCCTGTCAAGTTAATAGGCTTGTTGTGAGTACACAGAGTTTAGTGGAGGCTGAGGACAACCATTCCACACTGAGCGAGCCTTGCTGACAACAAGCTGCTCTTCAAGCTTGCTCTGTGTCTTTGACAGGTTTCTTAAGACCTCCAAGTACAGCAGAGTAGGTGATCGCCATAGTGTAGACCTGTGGCTCTCCTGAGAGTTCTTTCCACTGCCACGGCTAAGGTAACTTGGACCTCAGCCTCCTCATCTGTTCCTCAGACACATGCTGCCTAACCTCTGGACTAGTTCAAACAGTCTTGATTTTCTCTTCTACAGCACCTAGTGATTTTCCTTGTTATCACTTTAGCTCAGTTGATAATGAGACTTGTTTCTTTGACTGTTTGGTTAATGTCTGTCTATCCCACATCCAAATTCCACAAAGGTATAACCACAGCCCTTTCTCTCCTTGAACCTGTACACAGTCCAGCAGGTCGACATGCTACTATGAAAACAGAGAAAAGCTGCCATTTTAAGAGCACACTACTCTCCCTAACTTCAATGTCCCTGAATTCTACCCACACATATCACTTGTACTTGATTACACACACGCACACACACACACACACACACACACACACACACACACACAAATAGCGCTGGACATAGGAACTCTTGACAGACTCACATTGTTCTGCCACTGGCTTGTCACTTTTTCTGACCTAGTATATCACTGTGTTGAAATTCTTCTAGCCACTCAAATTCATTTATCTCTATGAGAAATTTCAGGAGCCAGATTCTCCTCTATCTCCCACATAAAGACATTATAAGATCAAATTCATTTCATTTGGCTTCTTCGACTTCATCTAAGTCAGATTCTGAGTTTAGTGTATGGTGTGAGACTGTTTTGAGGAAGGGTCCAAGAACTTAGCATTAGTCCCCAAGGATTTCTCATAGAGATAGAAAACTACAGCCTTGTCAGCAGCTGAGAAGCAAAGTGGTGTTTTTGAGACATCTAAACAGGGTTTAATGACCTTCTTTACATATTTTCTGGGATGATGAGAACAAAGATCTAGCCATCCCATGTTCCAGTCCAGGTTTTATTGAAATGGTGTCCTATCTTTTCTCAGGTGGCCCAAGAGTCTTAAATCTCTCTTGTGAGACTATGATCTGATGGTGGCCTAGTTTCTGTAAACCTTCTGGGTGAAAACATTTATTTATAATTTTGAAAATGAGTCTTGTGACTGGAGAGATAGGATTAGCAGTTAAGCGCACTGGTTGTTCTTCCAGAGGAACATGTTCAGTTTCCAATACTCATATGGCAGCCCACAACAACCTGTGATTACAGTCCCAGAAGATCTGACATCCTTTTCTGGCCTTTGTGTGTACTGTACGCATGTGGTGCACAGATATACATGCAGACAAAAATTTTACACACATAAAATGAATTTAAAAAATTAAGGACAATGGAACTTGAAACCCTGAAATAATGACAATTTTGCACTAATGGCTTTAAAGGGAGTAGATTTTGCTTGTCTGTTTTGTTTGTGAGACCTGGTTTCTCTCTGTCCTGGAACTCACTATATTGACAAGGCTGGCCGTGAACTATCTGCCTGCCTCTGCCTCCCAAGTGTTGGAATCAAAGGTATGTGCTACTATGCCCTGCTGAGGGAGTAGATTCTAGAGTGAGCTAGCAGGATAGGCCATGAGGGGAAAACGACGAAGAGAGCCGTTAAGACCCCCGAAAAGGCGTGTGAGTGGTGAGTATGGCTACAGGAGCTGCAACTGGAGACAAGGACTTTGTGCCGAAGGTGCAAGGACTCAGCAGTGCTCTGAACAGAAGGGTGGCACAAACAAATACACACTTTGATCAGTTCTGTTTGAATTCTGTGTGAAGAATGGACTCCAGGAGAAAAGGAATGGTATTTGACATTTCACTCAGGAGACTCAGTTGAGCACTGATACGATAGAGTAGACTAGATCAAGAAATAATTCGAAAGATAGGAGCAAGGCATAGAAAACAATCCATAGCATAAGAGTGACCAGAAATTTGAGAGTTTATGGTCCTATGTAGTTCATTAAGATTTATTAATGTATAAAATAAAATATTGGTACTTATGGATGTTACGTAAAAACACAATTTTGTATGTGATAATAAGAACCCAGAAGGTATCAAGCATGACTCCCATACTCAGTTCCAGCTCCAGTGCAAAACCAAACACATGAACCAGATGAAAATGAGTGGGTATGGCAAGGGGGTGTCGCTGTTAGTGAAAAGGCACAGAAGAGGGCTCTGCTGTCAGTTTCAGGAAGCTGAGAAGACTAAAGGAAATTCTCATAAGAGTTAATCATTGAATCAAGTCTTGATGGAGACCATGTGAAAGGGAGGGAACGCTGATATTGCAAGCAAATGCACAGCATATGTGAAGGCACTGAGGTATTAAACAGTGTGGTGTCTATTTGGAGCCAGAGATGAACTGGACAGTAGGAACATTAGCTGTGATCTGAAACACAGACGGCAGAACAGCTTGTGGTGGTAGTGGCAGAGCAAGGAAACATGGCTGAGTACTATGTAAGACATATTGTGTTTGAGGTGCCTGAGAAGTAGTTAAATAATCTCTGCAAAGTGCTGCCTTATAAAGATAGAGCAAGGCATAGGAGGAACAGTGGCATCTAGCATGACTCAAAAGAGTACTGTGTGAGCTGACCATGGAACTGCTTCTTATTTGCAGGACTCACAGCCCTACAACACAGCTTTGTTCAGGATGGGGATGTTGAGCTTCTGTGTACATCCTTCTATCTGCTGAAGACCAGTCCCCACTGCTGTCTCGATCTCTAAGACCTCATCACTTGCTATCATCTCAGAGGCACTGCTGTGTTTGTTCTCTTAGGATCAGTCATAATTCTCTGTCCTAGATCTGGCCCTATTTTGTCTTCCTAGACTATGGGCCTTGTCTGATGACATTTATTTTGCTGCTTTTGCTTTTTCAAAAAATTTGGACATTATTGTCTTGGAGCTCAAGAAGGAGCAGGGTCTCTTTCTCTGTTAAAATCCTTTCTACCATGCTGTCCTTACCCCTAGAACCAGTTCTGCAGCAACAGCTTTTTTTGATACTTTGTTTACATTTCAAATGTTTTCCCCTTTCCAAGTCTCCTCTTTGGAAACCCCCTAAACTATCCCCCCTCCCCCTGCCTCTATGAGGGTATTCCCCACCCACCTACCCACTCCTGTCTTCCCTCCCTGGCATTCCCCTATACTGGGGCATCTAACACCTTCAGGCCCAAGGGCCTCTCCTCCCACTGAGTTTCTGCTCCCTCATCCCATACATTTACTAGGGTTGCTAACACTTGTCCAGAAACACCATCCTGCGTCTGTGCCTGGAGCTTCTTTTCTGTTACATATTGTTTCTATTAATAATATACTTATCCATTCCTCTGATGAGGGACATCTGGGTTGTTTCCAGCTTCTGGCTATTATAAATATGGCTGCTATGAACATAGTGGAGGTGTGTCTTTATTACATGTTGGAGCATCTTCTGGGTATATGCCCAGGAGAGGTATAGCTGGGTCCTCAGGTAGTATTATGTTCATTCTTCTGAGGGTCCGCCACACTGATTTCCAGAGTGGTTGTACCAGCTTGCAGTCCCACCAACAATGGAGGAGTGTTCCTCTTTCTCCATATCCTCGCCAGCATCTGCTGTCACCTGAGTTTTTGATCTGAGCCATTCTGACTGGTATGAGGTGGAATCTCAGACTTGTTTTGATTTGTATTTCCCTGATGACTAAGGATGTTGAGCATTTCATAATGGAGTACTACTCAGCTATTAAAAACAATGAATTCATGAAATTTGCAGGCAAATGGATGGAACTTGAAAATATCATCCTGAGCGAGGTAACTCAGTCACAAAAGAATGAACAG
Source organism: Uromys caudimaculatus (assembly GCA_028551405.1). Taxonomy (NCBI): domain Eukaryota; kingdom Metazoa; phylum Chordata; class Mammalia; order Rodentia; family Muridae; genus Uromys; species Uromys caudimaculatus. The sequence continues at coordinate 111,495,108 of CM052722.1, read as the reverse complement.
GGTATGTACTCACTGATAAGCGGATATTAGTCCAAAAGTTCAGAATGCCCAAGTTTCACTTAACAGAAACTGCTGGACTGAGAGTGAGGTCCCAGATAGAGGAGTTGGAGAAAGGTCTGAAGGAGCTGAGGGAGTTTGTAGCCCCATGGAGGGAGCAAGAGCGGCAATGGGCCTGACCCCCCCCCCCAGTCATCCTGGAGTTTGGACCACCAACCAAAGAATACACATCTATGGACCCATGGTTCAGACTTTGGGCCTGAGGATGTTAGAGGCCCCAGTAAAGGGGAATGTCAAGGTGGGAATATGGGGATGGGTGGGCGGGTAGCTGGGAGGAGGAATTCCCTCACAGAGGCGGGGATGGGGAGGGGATAGGGGGTTTCCAAAGAGGAGACCCAGAAAAGGAGAAACATTGGAAATGTAAATAAAGTATCAAAAATAAAAAAATATATACTTAAAAATATCCAATGTGTTTCATTTACATTTTTAAATTTGTTATTTTAATTATACAAATGCATGCACAGAAGTATATTCATTGTCTTTGATAAAGAGACAGTGGACACAATGAGGTGTCATTATTGATCGTGAACCTTTCTGCTTTCCTTAAGTACATTGTTACCTTCATAGCCATTTAGTGGCATTATTATAAGGAAGGTGTCAAATTGGGGGACCAGAAACCTGCTGAGGAAATAAAGTATTAAGAGACCCTGTGAGAAAGTAAACTCTGCCACTCCTTGTACTTGGTGACAACTTTTCCTTCCATAAGTCCTAGCAGTCAGATGTCCTCAGACAACACAGCAGCCACATTGTTCAGGACCCTTTAAGCTGAGTTTTAAGGAGTTTGAACTTTATCTTAGAGATAATGATGATCCATTTTTCTTTTCCTCTAAACTTTTCTGTTTTATAAAAATTTATGTTCTTCTAAAATAGGAGAAATTCGATCAAAATAGAAAACTTTAAAGATGAAAACTTTAAATGACTTCACCCTCACAATTATTGTTAGTAGAAGGTACCTTTTAATTTTGCTTTTTTGTTCATGCATAGACATGGTAATGAACAGAGAAAGCTGGGAAATGGTGGATTTAAACGATATGCATGTATGTTCAATTTCCCTTTAATCTGTCTAAGTGGCAGGTCATCATGAGAAAGACATTATCAGATATGCCTGTAAGAAGATCCCTCTGGCAACTGATTTGGAGGTTGAGGGGGAAAAAGGTTGGATGCTAGGGCACAAGGATAGAGATTCTCATAATCATCCAGGCCAAGAACAGGTATCACTTGAAAAAAATAGAAGAAGACCTGGAAGGAAGCACGGGGATCGTCTGCACTCCAGGGACACACATTTTAGACCTTGCTATCTGGTAGAAGAGGGTCTACTAGACGAGTGACTCATAGGTTACAAGCCTTGGTGATGAGGAGGTATTGCTGCCATTATCAGAAATAGGCTAAGCAAGCAGAGCAGGTTTTGTGAGGAAGAAAATTGGTGTTTCTTCTGATGTGTGAAGGTGCTTTATCTCGTGGAACATCCAGCACTCATGTGGAGACAGCAATCTAGGCTCAAATCATAACAGGTTTGAAGATAGAGGCCTGGAAACCATCTCTCCTACATTGAACACAGAAATTGGGAGATTGTGAAAGATCTCCAGGGAAGATCATGTGGGTATATGGTACTTGAAGGGCTAATGAAGAAAGCATCTGTCAAGATGTTGGGAGAAGGAAGAAGAATGGAGAGGAGTCAATAAGGTTGGCAAGAGGGCAGAAGTTCTGCCTTGGAGGTCTTGTCTGTGAAGTCCTTGGAGAGTTTCTAATAGGCTCAAAATGATGTGTTTAGTGAAAGAAGAAAATAAAGCATTTGCTTCATTTAAAGGGAAGACATTGAGTGGAAAGTGACTTGGTGTCTTATTCAGGGTTTCTATTCCTGCACAAACATCATGACCAAGAAGTAAGTTGGAGAGGAAAGGGTTTATTCGGCTTACACTTCCATGCTGCTGTTCATCACCAGAGGAAGTCAGGACTGGAACTCAAGCAGATCAGGAGGCAGGAGCTGATGCAGAGGCCATGGAGGGATGTTACTTACTGGCTTGCTTACTTCCCCTGGCTAGCTCAGCTGGCTTTCTTATAGAACCCAAGACTACCAGCCCAGGGATGGTACCACCCACAAGGGCCCCCCCCCATCACTAATTGAGAAAATGCCTTACAGCTGGATCTCATGGAGGCATTTTTCTCAACTGAAGGTCTGTTCTCTGTGATAACTCCAGCTTATGTCCAGTTGACACATAAAACTAGCCAGTACACTTGGGATGCTGGTTAGCTGACTGGATAATCGAACTGCTATCAGATAATTTGGCTAAGTGGTTAGTCTGTGCAGCATCTCTATGCAGAGGGCTTGGGAAATGAAGTTGCCAGCAAGGCACCATTGAACTTGGCAGTTAAGTCTTCAGTAGTATAGGCAAATGTCTGGAAGCTTTACTGTCCAGATGTTTGGAGTGAAAGCTAAGGAAAAATGAATGTAGCTCCAGAAGTCTAGGAAATACCTGAGCATTTTGTAGATTACAGTACAGGACATAATAGAACAAACAAAGCTAAGAAGTAAGCGTAGGGGGTGATGACTCAGAAGCGCCTGGGGCCTCAGGGAGCTGTGACCAGAGGAAATGAGAAATACTAAGATGAGAAATTGTCAATATGTGAGGCTCAAGAGAAGAAATCATACAGATTGAAAGCAGCACCTTTTAAGGATACCCTGTGCTATACATTACGCTGACAGCCTTGCAGAAAGTATCATTTGGTGCTATTTTCACAAAAATCCACGAGGTAGATGTAATCATTACCTACATTCTGCAGAGGAAGGAAATGAAACACACAGAGATCAAATATCCTGCTTTAGGCCAGAGGAAGAGAGGCCCGAAATTCATGTTTATGGGAAAGCAAGATCTGAGTCTTTATTTATCACTGCACACTGTCACATGTTAATGGACACATGTGACCCAAAGCAGGAAGTTAGTCTTCAGCAGGTGATGGGGGTGAGTATGGTCACAATGCAGAAAGACATGATTCTTTCTGACAAATGAAAAGCTAAGGATCCAAAACAGTCTATGGTTTTCTCGCCAGAGGTGATTAATCCACCACTGGAGCACAGAGTTTCTGATTCCAAGGCACTATGAATTCTTCCAAAGTGGCAGGTGACACACAAAGTGATCCAGCAATGCCAATAAACCTGATCTGGCTAGCAAAGAGAGACAACATGGCTCAGGAACTATGGTTACAAACAATCATTCTCAGGGAGCTCAGGAATGACATATATAGATGCCAACTCTACCATTTATTAGCCATATACTCTGTGGTTAACTGCTCACACTCTTTGAAGCTCTGAGTATAGTCTGAAGTTATAGCTCAGTAGTAGAGTGCCTAGAATACATAAAGCTCTGGGTTCAATCTCCAATACCCCCCACAAAGAAAATAAGGGAATTCTCTAATTCCTTTCTGTGTGGCAGGAATAACAATAGCTTTCACCTCCCAAAATTGTTATTAGTTAAAAATTCATAGGATAAGTAGATGGTAACTCAGTGAGGAAAATGATGCCATGCAAACATGAGGAGCTGAGTTTAACCCCAAGAACCCAGGTAGAAAGCCAGATATGGGGTTATGCTTGTAATCATAGCTACATGAAGGCAGAAGGAGCAGTGATCAACAGGCCAATAAGAGACCTGTCTCCAAAGACAAGGTGGATGACTCCTGAGGCACACTCATGCACAAATAAAACGTGGTAACCATGCTATGCGTGCATCACATCTGGCACCGAAAAGTCAATAAATGCTTGTGGTCTGTGGCATTTGTTTCATTTATAGGGTTGCTGATTGTGGAGAGAACATGAATTAGAGACAGGTAGACTGGGTTATCATCCCCGGTTGACCACTTAATTGCTCTGACCTAGACAGGTCACTCTACTTAAGAGACAGTTTCCTGTGCTCTAAATTGAGGATAATTCACGAGTGGCTGTGGAGATCAATTAGGTAGTAGATGGTAAAGTGCTGGGAAAACTACAAAGTGTTCCATAAAGGTTGGTTATTTAATTCCACCTTGGAACTAAAAGATCAGCCTTCTTGAGAACCAAGCACAAAAGATGAGAAGAAAAGAAAATAACCAAGTTAATGAATTCCATAAATCAAAACTGAGAAAGTTTGGAGGAAGAAAAAAGATGTTTACTTTTTCTTCTCCTAGGTAGAAGAATGTATTTCACTCCACTAAACATGTATCCAGAAACTGTTTCAAAACAGGATTTGGGCAAGCACTGTTGTAGAGACAGGGGTGAGTCTGGCTTTGGTCACTGATTGTCAGCATCTCCCCTAGATCACTGAACAGACAGAACAAGCAATGTAGAATGTGAGTAATATGGCAGAGGAGCACTAGAGCAAAGGGTTGTTCTGACAGGAACGCTGGTCTCCAGCTGGCACCTCAGAAGGGGTATACTTCACTCTTTGGCCTTTAAGGTATGAGAAGTGTGTGGGAGGGGTTTGGAGGAAGGGAGTCTTAGAGGAATGAAAAGAAAACACAGGCACAGCAGCAGTAAAGGCATGCCTTTGAGGAAGGACAGATCAACCAATGTAACTGAAGAGACGGCTTTGTGAATGATGAATACAACAGTGGCCAAAGAGTCCAGAGACTCAGACTGGCAACTGGTCATTGTGTCAATAGAGTTGTGGAGTATGGATTTGTTCTAAGAACAAATGCATTCCCATGAGTGTCCAATTTATTGATGACATATATTCCATTGTTAGAACTTCAAGATGACTGTTTATATCAGAGCAGAACTGATTGCCACTCAGAAGGGCCCAGTGGTGGTCTCTGCAGCTCAGGGAAACAATTTTTATACAGATATCTCCAGAACACCAGAAAGACTAGGTTCTACCATATTAGACAAGGCTAGAGAGTGAGTAGCCATAAGTACTATGGAAATTGTCCACTGATAATTAAGCATAATGTGTGCCTAGATTGTTTTTCTTCCCATTTGTGACTTCCCTCAGTGTCTGACACAGCATGCTACCTGTCGGATCTGAAACCGGTACTCTATATGACCTAATTTATCCATAATCTATGCCAATGTGCCAACCAATTACGCCCTGCTCTCTATTCAACCCCCACCACACTTGGAAGCACAATGAGCAAGTAAATCTGTGCCACCATCCGGAGGTTGGCTTGGCTTAGTAGTGTCTTTTAATGAAGATCTGTCTATCTTGTTGGTATTGGGGAGTTGTCCTGTCTGGGCAGGTCAGCCTTTTACAAACCTGGCAATGACTAATCTGTCAAGTGGCTGCTTCATTGTTGAAAGATGTATAGCTTTGTTCAGAAAAGGTCATATTCACTGGGTTTAGTCAACACAGAATAATGTATTACCTCTCTTCTTTCTGTGAACTCCGAGATCATATGTGGAATATTAGCAACCGCTTAAACCCTAAGTCAAATTCAGGGATGCAGCTAACACCAGCACACACAGAAACAATGCAGTAGCATAGCTGGGATGGCTAGGATATTCTGTTCTGCTTAGATCTTGTTCCTTAGAGAGGACCAACACAAAGAAGTTACAGAGGCTCCAGGTCCATCTGGCACTATGGAAATTGGCAGTTAGTGTTGGCCATCATTAAAAACATAGCTATCTTCTCTCTACACCAGTGTTTCTCAACCTTCCTAATGCTGAGACCCTTTTATACAATTCCTCATGTTGTGGTGATCCCCACACGTGAAATTTTCTTGCTACTTCATAACTGTAATTCTGGTAGTGTTATGAATTGTAATATCTGATATTCAGGATAGCTGATATAGGACTCCAAAGGGGTCACAATCCACATTTTGAGAACTACTGCTCTACATTATCCTGTAATAATTGGTATTGTTACCAGGTAGTAGTTATCAGAGCCCCAGGTATGTCTTTTTAATATAAGTAGACACAGAAAGTAACTAGTAAATTTTGGTGCTCAGTTTTAATAGAGTCCAAATTATTTACACAGTTCAACATGAAGATAAAGTGCAATGATATTTAAACTAGATATTCAACTAAATCAAGATTTAGAGAAACAACAGCCCTTAGAAAACTTAGTGAGACTTATCTGCATTCATCAATTTTAGTGTCTTCCTTCTCGTATTACTGTTTGAATGCACTAGTGTCCACAGGAGATTTATTCTGAGAATGCTTCAAAGGCTTGACTATCTGATGACTCAAACAATCTAGGGAAATAGTGTGACATTACCATCTCTCTTTCTTTTTTATCACCATGTTCACCTTGTCATGAGGCATGACATGGAAGAATCATTTTTGTCTTTTCTAACAGCCTTATACTAAAGTCATTAATCAAAGGTGTCATTTCCTTCTGATCATGATGCTTCTGTCTTCTGAGATCTGTGAGGCAGCAAGAGAGAAAGTAAGATGGCTGTATATGGGTTACTTCGTAGCATGAAACCCTATGAATATATTTTCCTGAATCAGAAAATTAAATGTTCCTTCTCTAAACCTAAATTCCTTGTCCCCAAAGCCAGAGCGTATGGTATTCATAACATATGCTCGATAGTCTCTTAGAAATTACTGCTCCCCAGACTGTTTTCTGTTAGAACTTGGACTTAGGAAAGTGAATTATGCCAGAATGGAATGTTTAAAAGAATATTCCAAGACCATAAGCAGATTTCTAAATAGGTGTACGTAAATGTTTTTTCCACATGTTCTGCAAAATCAGACCCAACAATAGTCCTCATTGAAGCTCTGTTTGAGGCTCCCAGTAGGAATAACTCAGTAGTGACATTTTCCACAGACTAATAATACAGACTTAGGGACCCCTGAGTTGACTGTTTTACAAACCCAGGTAGGAAAGGCTCGTTTGAATCTGATTAGGAGATATGCATCCATTGTTTTCATTTGTTCTTTAGACCACAGACTAGAAAGATGGGTTTGGAAGCAAGAAAACATTAATCTATGGAATGAAGAAGTTCTGGGAAATAGAGACACCAAGATTCACTTATGGTGGTATAGTGAAGGGATACTAAACCCTGCTCCACTGAGCATGATTACAGAAGAAGCTGGAGAAAGAGGAGGACATAAAACACCAGTGAACAGTTTCTGAACATTCTCAAGAAGTGCTTAGTATAGGGGCTTGTGACTTTATTTGAAGAATGGAGAAGGTGAACTCAGGGAACAAAGGGGAGGAAATGAAGCAGACAGAGGCTGGAGATCCCAGAAGAAGAGATAAGTGCTAGAGCTATTACCAGATACAAGGCTATGCTTTGCGAATTGTATTTTGTTATGCTCTGTGTGTAGACTGGCCTGAGATCCCACAAGTTTTTTCAATTCAGCTGGCTTTTTTCCATGACTAGTGTGACAGTCTGCTCATTTTGGGTTGGCCACTAGTCAGCCTCAATTAGAAACTTGGAACTCCAGGCTAGACTCAGGGTAGTTAGTCCCTATCTCGCATGTATAGTCTCTCTCCTAACCTTTCTCTTTTTGTATTTAGTTGTGGCTTCAGATGCTCAGCTGTCCTCTACTTTTAGATAGCTTGCTCTAAGAAACCTTTCAGGTGGGCCTTTCACTAAAGCAAATGACTAGCCCTTTCTGGAGTGACTCTGGGTTCTCTGAAGATTGGTATATACCTGCATCATCTCTTTTCAGGGGGGCTTTTGGGGTGGTTTTTGGTTTTTTGTCTGTTTGTTTCTTTGTTTTTTAGTATAGCAGCCCTTTCCCCCATTTTTGCTTCCTCCTCTTCCTGTCAAGTTTCTTCAGGGGCTGCAGTCTCAATGTGTCACTCCCAGCCTGTGAATCAGTTCTGGCTCTTCTTGTTCTGTGACTCATGGTCTTGACCGCTGGCTGGACCCTTTCGCTGATTACTTGCAGACTTTGGACTAAGCCTCTGACTCCTGGATGCTTTCCATAGTGCAGGCCCCAGCCCAAATGCTGTTGCACAAACCTCTGCCTCTGCTCTAGATGTTCTTCCCAGTTTCCTGTTAGACTATATGGTTGTCAATGCAGAAAACCCAAGAGAAGCCTGTGGATCCTTCCTTCATGACAGGCTTACAAAATACAAGTTACCTAAATCCTTTATTCCAAGCCTCAAGAACTGAGTGGACATAACAAGTGGAACTTGAAGATACAGAAGAGTTCTGTCTTAGGGGTTCATTGCTGTGAAGAGACACTGTGGCCAAAGCAACTCTTATAAAGGACGTTTATTTTTTTAATGGGTTATTTGGTTTGCTGGTGACTAGTTCCTTGAGTTCTTTATATATTTTGGATGTCAGCCCTCTGTCAGATGTGAAGTTGGTGAAAGTCTTTTCCTATTCTGTAGGCTGCCATTTTGTCCTTTTGACAGTGTTTACCTTATAGAAGCTTTTCCTTTCATGAGGTCACATTTATTAATTGCTTTTTTTAAATTTTTATTCTTTGATACTTTATTTACATTTCAAATGTTTCCCCCTTTCCAGGTCTCCACTTTGGAAACCCCCATACCCTCCCCCCTCCCCTGCTTCTATGAGGGTATTCCCCCACCCACCCACCTGTCCACCTGCTCCTGTCTTCCCACCTTGGCATTCCCCTATACTGGGGTCTCTAACACCCTCAGGCCCAATAGCCTCTCCTCCCCCTGATGGCCCATAAGACCCTCCTCTGCCACATATGTGGTCTGAACCATGGGTTCCTCCATATGTATTCTTTGGTTGGTGGTCCAGTCTCCAGGAGCACCGGGGGATGCTCAGGCCAGTTGACACTGTTGCTCCCTCCATGGGGCTGCAAACTCCCTCAGCTTCTTCAGTCCCTTCTCCAACTCCTCCATCTGGGACCTCACACTCAGTCCAACGGTTACTGTGAAATGAAACTTGGGTATTCCGAACTTTTGGGCTAATATCCACTTATGAGTGAGTACATACCATCTTTGTTCTTTTGTGACTGAGTTACCTTGCTCAGGATGATATTTTCAAGTTCCATCCATTTGCCTGCAAATTTCATTAAGTCATTGTTTTTAATAGCTGAGTAGTACTCCATTGTGTAAATGTACCACATTTTCTGTATCCATTCCTCTGATGAGGGACATCTGGGTTATTTCAAGCTTCTGGCTATTACAAATATGGCTGCTGTGAACATAGTGGAGCATGTGTCTTTATTACATGTTGGAGCATCTTCTGGGTATATGCCCAGGAGTGGTATAGCTGGGTCCTCAGGTAGTATTATGTCCATTTTTCTGAAGGTCCGCCAAACTGATTTCCAGAGTGGTTGTACCAGCTTGCAATCCCACCAGCAATGGAGGAGTGTTCCTCTTTCTCCACATCCTCACCAGCATCTGCTGTCACCTGAGTTTTAGAAAGAGCAATTCTCAAAGTCATTTGGAATAACAAAAAACCCAGGATAACAAAAACTATTCTCAACAGCAAAAGAACTTCTGGGGGAATCAGCATTCCTGACCTCAAGCTATACTACACAGCAGTAGTGATAAAAAAAAAAACAAACTGCATGGTATTGGTACGGTGACAGGCAGGTAGATCAATGGAATAGAATTGAAGACCCTGAAATGAACCTACACACCTACGGTCACTTGATTTTCAACAAAGGAGCTAAAACTATCCAGTGGAAAAAAAGACAGCATCTTCAACAAATGGTGCTGGTTCAACTGGCGGTCTACATGTAGAAGAATGCAAATTGATCCATTCCTATCTCCGTGTACAAAGCTCAAGTCCAAGTGGATCAAGGACCTCCACATAAAACCAGATACACTGAATCTAATAGAAGAGAAAGTGGGGGAAAGTCTGGAACACATGGATACAGGGGAAAAGTTCCTGAACAGAACACCAATGGCTTATGCTCTAAGATCAAGAATCGACAAATGGGACCTCATGAAATTGCAAAGCTTCTGTAAGGCAAAGGACACTGTCAATAGGACAAAACGGCAACCAACAGATTGGGAAAAGATCTTTACCAATCCTACGTCCGATAGAGGGCTAATATCCAACATACACAAA
>CM052722.1:111443773-111484630 GCA_028551405.1 Uromys caudimaculatus | reverse complement strand
GGGGTTTCCAAAGAGGAGACCCAGAAAAGGGGAAACATTGGAACTGTAAATAAAGTATCAAAAATGAAAAAAAAAAAAAAAAACATAAAAAAAAAAAAAAAAAGAATTGCCAGCCTTCCAGTTTCTGTCTGCACCCAGAGCTGATCCTGTGCCATAGCACTCCATACCCAAATACCGCCGGAAGAAGGCTAGTCTCCCAGGAGTGCAGACAAGCCTGTGAGTGCAGGTAAGACCACCACTGCTGCTAAGAGGGACTTGCCCGGAACCCTCAGGACATAAAAGCCAAGGAGCAGTCTGGGACAGGAGCCTTCCTGTTCACATCTACACCCAGAGCTGATCCTGTGCCACAGTGCTACATACCCAAATACTGCCAAAAGAGAGCTGGTCTCCCAAAAGTGCCGACACACCTGTGAGCACAGATAAGACCAACACTTCTGTTCAAATTCCTGGCCCAAGAAAGACCCGACCCCCCCCCCCCCACCCCCCGAGCCATCAGGACGCAGAAACCAAGTAACAGCCAGATCAGGAACCTACTGGTTTCTGCCTGCACTCCAGAGTGGACACTGTGCCACAGTTCTCCATACCCAAAATCCTCCCAGAGAGATATGGCCTCCCAGAAGTGCTGACGCACAGGCTTGTAAGAGGGACAATCCACAGTCAGAGACAGCAAGACCAGCTAAGACCAGAGAAAACCAGATGGTGAGAGCAAGGGCAAGAACATAAGCAACAGAAACCAAGGCTACCTGGCATCATCAGAACCCAATTCTCCCACCATAGCAAGCCCTGGATACCCCAACACACCAGAAAAGCAAGACTCTGACATAAAAGTCACATCTCATGATGATGATAGAGGACTTGAATAAGGACATAAATAGCTCCCTTAAAGAAATAAGAAAACTTAGGTAAACAGGTAGAAGCCTTTAAAGAGGAAACACAAAAATCGCTTAAAGAATTACAGGAAAACAACCAAACAGGTGAAGGAATTGAACAAAACCATCCGGGATCTAAAACTGGAAATAGAAACAATAAAGAAATCACAAAGGGAGACAACCCTGGAGATAAAAATCCTGCGAAAGAGATCAGGAGTCATAGATGCAAGCATTACCAACAGAATACAAGAGAGAATGCAAGAGATAGAAGAGAGAATCTCAGGTGCAGAAGATACCAGAGAAAACATTGACACAACAGTCAAAGAAAATGCAAAATGCAAAACGCTCCTAACCCAAAACATCCAGGAAATCCAGAACACAGTGAGAAGACCAAACCTAAGGATAATATATATAGAAGAGAGTGAAGATTCCCAACTTAAAAAGCCATTAAGTATATTCAACAAAATTATAGAAGAACACTTCCCTAACCTAAAGAAAGAGATGCCCATAAACATATAAGAAGCCTACAGAACTCCAAATAGATTAGACCAGAAAAGAAAGTAACATAATGATCAAAATGCCAAATTCACAAAACAAAGAAAGAATATTAAAAGCAATAAGGAAAAAATGTCAAATAACATATAAAGGCAGACCTATCAAAATTACATGAGACTTCTCAACAGAGACTATAACAGCTAGAAGATCCTGGGAAGATCTCATACAGACCCTAAGAGAACACAAATGCCTGCCCAGGCTACTATACCCAGCAAAACTCTCAATTATCATATATGGATAGACCAAGATATTCCATGACAAATGAAATTTGCACAATATTTTTCCACAAATCAACCCTACAAAGGATAATAGATGGAAAACACCAGTACAAGGAGGGAAACTACACCCTAGAAAAAGCAAGAAAGTAATCTTCTTTCAACAAACCCAAAAGAAGATAGCCACACAAACATAAAAATAACATCAAAAATAACAGGAAGCAACAATCACTATTCCTTAATATCTCTTAACATCAATGGACTCAATTCCCCAATAAAAAGACGTAGACTAACAGATTGGATACTTAAACAGGACCCAGCATTTTGCTGCATACAGGAAATGTACCTCAGTGTCAAAGACAAACACTAACTCAGAGTAAAGGGCTGGAAAACAATTTTCCAAGCAAATGGTCCCAAGAAACAAGCTGCTGGAGTAGACATTCTAATATCTAATAAAATCAACTTTCAACCAAAAGTCATCAAAAGGAATAAGGAAGGCCACTTCATACACATCAAAAAAAAAATCTACCAAGAACTCTCAATTCTGAACATCTATGCTCCAAATGCAAGCGCACCCACATTCATAAAAGAAACTTTACTAAAGCTCAAATCACGCATTGAACCTCACACAGTAATAGTTGGAGACTGCAACACCCCACTCTCAGCAATGGACAGATCATGGAAACAGAAACTAAACAGAGACATAGTGAAACTAACAGAAGTTATGAGCCAAACGGTTTTAACAGATATCTATAGAACATTTCATCCTAAAACAACAGAATATGCCTTCTTCTCAGCACTTTGTGGTACCTTCTCCAAAATTGACCATATAATCGGTCACAAAACAGACCTAAACAGATACAAGAACACTGAAATAATCCCTTGCATCCCATCAGATCACTATGGATTAAGGCTGGTTTTCAATAGCAACAAAAACAACAGACAGTCCACATATATATGGAAGCTGAACAACACTGTACTCAATGATAATTTGGTCAAGGAAGAAATAAAGAAAGAAACTAAAGACTTTTTAGAAATTAATGAAAATGAAGGTACAACATACCCAAACTTATGGGACACAATGAAAGCAGTGCTAAGAGGAAAACTCATAGCTCTGAGTGCCTCCAAAAAGAAACTGGCGAGAGCATATACTAGAAGCTTAATAGCACACTTGAAAGCTCTAGAACAAAAAGAAGCTAATAAACCCAAGAGGAGTAGAAGGCATGAAATAATCAAACTCAGGGCTGAAATCAACGAAGTAGAAACAAAAAGAACTATACAAAGAATCAACAAACCCAGGAGCTGGTTCTTTGAGAAAATCAACAAGATAGATAAACCCTTAGCCTGACTAACCAGAGGGCACAGAAACAGTATCCAAATTAACAAAATCAGAGATGAAAAGTGAGATATAAAAAAAGAAACTGAAGAAATTCAAAAAATCATCAGATCCTACTACAAAAGCCAATACTCAACAAAACTGGAAAATCTTGATTAAGTGGACAATTTTTTAGACAGATACCAAATACCAAAGTTAAATCAGGATCACATAAACCATCTAAACAGTCCCAAAACTCATAAAAAAATAGAAGTAGTCATAAAAATCTCCCAACTAAAAAATGCTCAGGATCAGATGGTTTTAGTGCAGAATTCTTTCAGACCTTCAAAGAAGACCAAATAACAATACTCTTCAATCTATTCCACAAAATAGAAACAGAAGGAACATGACCCAATTCATTCTATGAAGCCACAGTTACATTGACACCAAAATCCCACAAAGATCCAACAAAGAAAGAGAACTTCAGATCAATTTCCCATATGACTATTGATGCAAAAATACTCAATAAAATTCTCACAAACTGAATCCAAGAACATATCAAAATGATCATCCATCATGATCAAGTAGGCTTCATCCCAGGGATGCAGGGATGGTTCAATATACGGAAATCAATCAATGCAATCTACTACATAAACAAACTAAAAAAAAAAAAAAAAACCACATGATCATTTCATTAGATGCTGAAAAAGCATTTGACAAAATTCAACATCCCTTCATGATAAAAGTCATGGAAAGATCAGGAATTCAAGGCCCATACCTAAACATAGTAAAAGCAATATACAGCAAACCAGTAGCCAACATCAAACTAAATGGAGAGAAACTTGAAGCAATCCCACTAAAATCAGGGACTAGACAAGGCTGCTCTCTCTCACTCCCAATCTATTCAATATAGTACTTGGAGTTCTAGATAGAGCAATTAGAAAACAAAAGGAGGTCAATGGGATACAAATTGGAAAGAAAGAAGTCAAAATATCACTATTTGCAGATGATATGATCATGTACTTAAGTGGACCCAAAAACTCCAGCAGAGAATTCCTACAGCTGATAAACAACTTCAGCAAAGTGCCCGGATATAAAATTAACTCTAACAAATCAGTAGCCTTCCTATACTCAAAGGATAAACAGGCTGAGAGAGAAACTAGGGAAATGACACCCTTCACAATTGTCACAAACAACATAAAATATCTTGGTGTGACTCTAACCAAACAAGTGAAAGATCTGTATGACAAGAACTTCAAGTCTCTGAAGAAAGAAATCGAAGAACACCTCAGAAGGTGGAAAGATCTCCCATGCTCAGGGATTGGCAGGATTAATATAGTAAAAATGACCATCTTGCCAAAAGCAATCTACAGATTCAATGCAATTCCCACCAAAATTCCAACTCAACTCTTCATAGAGTCAGAAAGAGCACTTTGCAAATTCATTTGGAATAACAAAAACCCCAGGATAACAAAAGCTATTCTCAACAATAAAAAACTTCTGGGGAATCAGCATCCCTGAACTCAAGCTGTACTACAGAGTAAGAGTGATAAAAACTGCATGGTATTGGTACAGTGACAGGCAGGTAGATCAATGGAATAGAATTGAAGACCGAGAAATGAACCCACACACCTATGGTCACTTGATTTTCAACAAAGGAGCTAAAACCATACAGTGGAAAAAAGACAGCATTTTTAACAAATGGTGCTGGTTTAACTGGTGGTCAACATGTAGAAGAATGGAAAGTGATCCATTCTTATCTCCCTGTACAAAGTTCAAGTCCAAGTGGTTCAAGGACCTCCACATAAAACCAGATACACTGAATCTAATAGAAGAAAAAATGGGCACTAACACATGGGAACAGGGGAAAAGTTCCTGAACAGAAACCAATGGCTTATGCTCTAAGATCAAGAATCAACAAATGGAACCTCATACAATTGCAAAGCTTTTGTAAGGCAAAGGACACTGTCAATAGGATAAAATGGCAACCAGCAGTCTGGGAAAAGATCTTTACCAATCCTACATCTGATAGAGGGCTAATATCCAATATATACAAAGAACTCAATAAGTTAGACTCCAGAGAACCAAATAACCCTATTAAAAATGGGAAACAGAGCTAAACAGAGAATTCTCAACTGAGGAAACTCGAAGGGCTGAGAAGCACCTAAAGAAATGTTCAACATCCTTAGTCATCAGGGAAATGCAAATCAAAACAACCCTGAGATTCTACCTCACACCAGTCAGAATGGCTAAGATCAAAAACTCAGGTGACAGCAGATGCTGGCGAGGATGTGGAGAAAGAGGAACACTCCTCCATTGCTGGTTGGATTGCAAGCTGGCAAAACCCCTCTGGAAATCAGTCTGGAGGTTCCTCAGAAAAGTAGACAGTACTACTTGAGGACCCAGATATATCACTCCTGGGCATATTACTCAGACAACGCTCCAACATGTAATATGGACAGAGGCTCCACTATGTTCATAGAAGCCATATTTATAATTGCCAGAAGCTGGAAACAAACCAGATGTCCCTCAACAGAGGAATGGATACAGAAAAATTTGGTACACTTACACAATGGGATACTACTCAGCTATTAAAAACACTGACTTCATTAGATTCTTAGGCAAATGGATTGAACTTATTAATATCATCCTGAGTGAGGTAACTTAGTCACAAAAGAACAAACATGGTATGTACTCACTGATAAATGGATATTAGCAAAGTTCGGAATACTCAAGACTCAATTCACAGACCCTAGGAAGCCTAAGAAGAAGGAAGACCAAAATGTCATGTTTCAGTGCTTCTTAGAATGATGAACAAAATACTCACAGGAGGAAATATGGAGACAAAGTGTGAAGCAGAGACTGAAGGAAAGGCCATGCCGAGACTGTCCCACCTGGGGATCCATCCCATATACAGTCACCAAACCTGAACTCTATTGTGGATACTGGGAAGTGCTTGTTGATGGGAGCTTGATATGACTGTCTAATGCTTTAAGTAGGGTTTATTGGGCCATACTAGTAGAAACATAGAAGATAGTTTTACTGAGGGTAATTTGAACTATGGAAGCTTTACTCAATAGGTTTCAAAGGAGAAGTTCCATATGTTGCCTAGAGATTGTTCTTGTGATAGTTTGGTGAAGAATGTGGCTGATTTTTGCCCTTGTCAAAGAGTCTGCCTGAGGCTAAGATGACGAGATTTATATTAATTGCATTGACAAAGGAAATCTCAGAAAAGTCTTTCATAGACTCTGTTCTGTACTCCTATGAAGACTTTTTATCAAGTTTAGCAGGCTTAGAAAGGAAAAATACAAAATGTATGGTTCAAGAATTAAAGTGGCAACAGGAAGTGGAATGGAGCTAAACCCCCGGGCTCAAGGAAATAATCAGATTGAAATATTAAATTGAATAAAGGGAATGGTAACCTCAAGGCAAGATCCCACCCAGTTTAAGCTTCCATACTGTGAAAAGGAATTAAAGAAGGCTTGAGTCCAGGCATGGCAGTACATGCCTTTAATCCCAGCATTCAGAAAACAAAGTCATGCCAATCTCTGAATTCAAGAGCAGTCTACAGAGCAGTTCCAGAACAGCCAAACGTATGCAGTAAAGGAGTTAGAAAGCAGAAACCTGATGGTAATATAATAAAACAAGGGGGTCATGTTCCAGCCTTAGCAAGTAGCATAACTCTGCAGCTTCAACCATGTAGCTCTGGCTTTAAAGTCAAAGTAGAAGGTGTTACTGGGAAAATTGATGCTGGTTATCTGGATCCAAGAAATTGGCAGTGATTAAGAAGAGGACCTTATCTGGCATTAATTGGAGGGGAGGCCCTTAGTCCTCTGAAGGCTTGATGCCCCAATGTAGGCGAATGCTAGGGTGGTGAGGTGGGAGTAGGTGGGTGGGTAGTGAAGCACCCTCATAAGAAGCAGGGGTAGGGGGATGAGATGGGGGGGGTTTCAGAGGGGAAACTGGAAAAGGGGATAACATTTGAAATGTAAATAAATAAAATATCCAATTTTTAAAAAAAGAAGAGACTAGCATCACTGAGGCGAAATCTTCTGGGAAGTTTCAACTGAGAGCACAAGGAAGCCATGGTCAGAGATAGGCCACATGCTGGCAACCAATCTTGGTAATGTGTAAGAATCAGTAGCTGAGGCTTGGCACTGTAAGAAGCCAGGAAAAGTTATTAGTGAAAGCATAGCTTTACCTGTAGCTTGAGAGCCCCGGACTGAAAGGGCCGTGCAAAGGAGTTGAGGCTTGGCACCATGAAGAGAGCCTATGAGAGGCTTTTGGTGAAGCCTAGTTGCAGCAGAAGACCCTAGTGTATTGTTGATGTTAGTACCATGGGATGATCACCAAGAACATCAGCAGCAGTGGAGTGGATCAACCTGAGCTTAGAGTGCTACAGAGGGCAGAGCTGAAGAAGTGACGCCAACCCTTTGGAGGAGCCTGGAATATCATGTGTGGATCCCAGACATTGAAACAAGAAGCTGTAACATTGAAGTTGTCTTGGAGATCCCAAGATGTTTGAGATACCAGAGTCATAGAATATTTCCTGAGGAAAGCTGCTAACAGGGAGTGGAACTAGCCCAGGAAAAGAAATCTGTTGCAGTCAACGAAGATGATAAAAAGAGTTGAAGATCTGAAGACCACTTTGACATCAGACATGGAGATGCAGAATTTGAAGTTTGCTTAGCTGGTGTTTGGTGTTGATTTAGTCCAGTATTTCTTTGCTATAACATTTTGGAATGATAATGTATATCCTGTGGCATGGTGTATTGGAAGTATACCATCTGTTTGCTTTTTTTTTTTTTTTTTTTTACTTGATACAGTTAAGAGATTGCATGAATCTCAGAAGAAATTTTAAACTTTGGACTTTAAACATTGTTAAGACTGTAATAGACTACGGGGACTTTTGGAGATGGACTAAATGCATTTTGCATTATGTTATGGGGGCCATGGACTAGAATGGGGTGGTTTGAATAGGTATGGCCCCCCATAGATTCATGTGTTTGAATGCTTGGCCATAGAGCGTGGCACTATTCGGAGGTGAGGCCTTTTGGAAGAGGTGTGGCCTTATTGGAGGAAGTGTGTCACTGTGCAGGTGGTCCTTGAGGTCTCCTATGCTCAGGCTTCTCCCAGTATGGAATCTAGCCTCCTCCTTGCTGTCTGTAGTTCAAGATGTAGAATTCTCAGCTCCTCTAGCACCATGTCTGCCTGCACACTGCCATGTTTACTGTCATGGTGATAATGAACTCTGAAACTGAACGCTAGCCCCAATTAAATATTTTCCTTTATAAGAGTTGCCATGGTCATAGTGTATTTTCACAGAAATGGAAACCTTAACAAAGACACCTACAAAAACAAAAATCAAAACAAGCAAAAGACCAATAAGCCAAAAAAGGTCAAAGCCAAATAAAATCTCTACCACACACACACACACATACACATACACACACACACACACACACACACACACACACACACAAATCATGGAATTTGTTTTATACTGTTTTATTCTTAACACGGGACCTACCCTAGAATGTGGTTGATATACCTAGTGGTACTCTATTAGGTAAAATAGATTTTGATTTTACTGGTGTGTATAAATTGCAAATAGTTTCTTGTTTAGGGGTGAAACCTTCCCCCTATAAGTATAAGTGCTGGGATCACATCTGGATTAAATCTGTGCAGATCTTGTGCATGCTGGCAGTCTCTATGAGTTCTTATTTTTAACAGTTCTGTTTGTAAGATACTGTTTCCTTGGAGTCACCCACCATCTCTAGCTCTTATAATATTCCAACTCTTCTTCCACACAAACACAGAAGCCTTGAGATGTGGGTTTGGATGAAGACATCCTATTTAAGACTGAATGCTCCAAAGTCTCTTATGCTTTGCACATTGTCCATGTGTGGGTTTCTGTATTAATGCCCATCTATGCGAGAAGAACCTTCTCTGATGAGTGTTGAATGAGACACTAATCTACAGGTATAGCAATATGATATGAAGAGTCATTTTATTGCTATGTTCCTTTAGCAAAATAATGCAATTAGGTTTTCCCCAAGACCTATGACCTATTTAGTCTCATGTTTTTGTACAACTTTAACAGTGTCATGTTTGGGTTCCATCTTATGGAGCAGGTCTTAAACCCAATCAAAA
The DNA here is from genome assembly GCA_028551405.1 of Uromys caudimaculatus. Taxonomy (NCBI): domain Eukaryota; kingdom Metazoa; phylum Chordata; class Mammalia; order Rodentia; family Muridae; genus Uromys; species Uromys caudimaculatus. The sequence goes on along the minus strand of CM052722.1, from coordinate 111,475,523 downwards.
GTGGTTGGCTATTCCCACAATATTTATGCCACTATTGTATGAGGTCACTATTTTAAGTCACAAGGTTTGTACCTAGATGAAATTCATGTTTACCTTTCTCCTTAGGAAGTATGCAGAGTATATTTCAGCAACATGTCTATGGGGGTGAAGTTTCTAGTTAGGCACCAATCAACTTCTCTGTGTTCAATGACAAAAGTAAGTTGTGTCTTCATCAATGGGGCCTTACCATCAGGATGTAGAGAGCAGCCTATTGGCCTTAGCAATTGCTTGTGATGCTTGGTGGGATTACTTTAGCCAATGACTCAATAAAATGTTATCATTTCTGGCACTGGAGGTTTTCTTAGGTGGCAAGATATGTCTAGTTGAGGAATTGTCACCTCTATTATTTGGTGACTTAATTTAGATTCTTATGATATAAGTATATAATTTACAAGCCCTCAGCTGTAGATCTGGGGCTCTCCAGCTGTTACAGGGTAGCCTGAGAGGAAGTACGGAGTCAGCTAGGAGAGAGTGAGTCAGGTACAGAGGTCAGGGGAATCTTACAGCTCTGGCTGACGCAGTCAGGTTGCATCTTTATTTATACAGGTTTCATAGAACAATGTCAAACTAATGATTATCCAAGAAGTACAGATTATATCATTTTGTCTTTGGAATTGTGTTTGATTTTTCATTACATGTCCAGGGTTATGAGTTGAGTCACAATTAGAAAGAACAAATAAAACAAATTTTATTTTTATTATTAGCCTATAACTTCAATTCAAAAAAACCTAAAGAATATCTCTGCCTAAGCCAACATATTTATTATATGACAGCCTACTTTTTGGAGGGGGCAATATTTGCAGTTTTATAGCACCCCAGACAAACAGAAAATATCAGAATGGGTCTTTTTCATGAATAGCAAATACTAATATCTAACTCCTTTTACTATATTATTCCATCATCTACACTAGAATGTAGGGAGAGTTTATTTTAGTCAATCTATCCTTTGTGTCAATCTATCTTATTTACTGGGTTCTATTCCTTCAGGGGTATACCCTCTATGACCCCCTATCTTAAAACTACATTTTCAGATAGCTCTAAGCATATTGTAAAGGGAATCTTAGAATCTGTTACTAACTCTCCTGGGCAGTCATAATTTGTCAATTGTCTCTGTATAACCTGTACCAATTGTTTGAGTTTTCTTAGAGGTGGATACCCCGAGAAGATTCTTAGAGTCATGGCCTCATTTAGAAATTCCTAGCTTAATGCTTACTTATCACAATCTCCAGAATATAAGGAAGACTTCCAAATAAGGACAGATAGTTATTATTCTTAAAACAGTATGGATAATAAACTTTGGACTTCTCCTAAAAATGATTCAGACATAATTTTTGTCAGGAAAAAGTAAATCATAATACAGAAAGTCCCCAAGAATGCAACATGCAGAGACCAAAACCTAAAAGTGAGAGACAGAATGACAGTGATCACAGCATTTGGCTCAGCTTTGCAGGAACTGTGTCAAACAGCTGAACTGGCATAACTTTTGCCATTTCCAGTGGTTATGGTTGTACTAGTGGTAGGTTTCCATATTGTTTTAAAATTGCCTTTAGAGTTAGTTGTCGCTCCCCATATTCCTGCTTTACTCTTCTCTCCTGTCCTTCTCCCCTATTTCTTTACCATTCCACAACATTATATTATATTTATATTTCTTTGAGAGATCCAAATTCCCACCCTTTCCCTACCTTGTCCCTTGCTAGGTATGTAACTTCAGTAGTAACTCAGATTGTAGCAACCAGATTCAAATATTAAAAGCTAATATCCACATATAAGAGAAAATATATAATATTTGTCTTTTGAGATGTGGGTTACCTTGCTTAGTTTAATTATAATTTTTCCTAGATCCACTCATTTACTTGAAAATTTTATAATTTCATTTTTTTCTAACAACTGAATAATATTTCATTGTGTAAATGTACCACATTTTCAAAATCCTTTCATCAGCTGATGGACATCTAGGCTGTTTCCAATTTTTGGCTATTATGAATAGAGGAGCAGTGAACATGGATCAACAAAAATCTCTATAGTAGGTTTAGAGTCATTTTGGTATGTGGCCAAGAGTGGTATTAGCTGGTTCTTGAGATAAATCAATTCTCAACTTCCTGAGGAACCTCCACACTGATTTCTGAAGTACTGCATGGATTTGTACTCTACTCAGGTATGAATAAGTGTTCCCCTTTCTCCACATCCTTGTCAGCATGTGCTATCATTTTATTTATCTGGACCATTTTGACTGATGCATGATGAAATCTCAAAGTAGTCTTAATTTGCATTTCTCTGATGTTTAATGATGTTGAACATCTCTTTAAGAGTTTCTCGGCCATTTGCGTCATCTTTTTAGAATTCTCTACCTCGGTTTGAATTGGGTTATTAGTTTATTTGATATCTAGTTCTTTTAGTTCTTTATGTATTTTAGATATTAGTCCTTGTGGTGGTTTGAATAAAAATTGCCCCCATAGCCCCATAAGGAGTGGCACTATTAGGAGGTATGACCTTCTTGAACTAGGTGTAGCCTTGTTGGAGAAAGTATGTCCAATCCTCTTTCTGCTGCCTGCTGATCTGGATGTAGAACCCTCAGCTCCTTTTGTAGCACCATGTTTGCCTATACGCTGCCATGCTTCCTGCCATGATGATAATGGACTAAACATCTGAAACTGTAGCCAGCCCCAGTTCAATGTTTTCCTTTATAAGAGTTGCCATGGTCCTGGTGTCTCTTCACAGAAATAACACCCTAAGACAGTACTACATAGGGTATGTAGTTGGCAAAGATCTTTTCCCATTCAGCAGCCTGACACTTTGTCTAAATGACAGTGTCATTTGCTATATAGAAGCTTTTCATTTTCATGAGGTCCCATTTATTAATTGTTGTTCTTAATTCCTGTGCCATCAGTATCCTGTTCAGAAAGTCTTTCCTTGTGCCAATGAATTCAAGCCTATTCTTCACTTTGTCTTCTGGCATATTATAGCTATCTAGTCTTTGAGGTCCTTGATACATCTGGAGTAAAGTTTTCTGCAGTGGGTGTGATAGATACATTTCTCCTTTCATTCTTGTACATGCAGCCATCCAGTTTTACCAGCACCATTGTTTGAAGATACTAGTTTTTTTCTGCTGCATATTTTGGGGTTCTTGGTGAAAAAATGAGATGATACCTATAGGTGTATAGAATCGTCATGATCTATCTGGGTCTTCAATTTAATTCTATTGATCAACATCTTTTTAATGCCAATACCAGGCTGTTTTGTTATTACTATATCTCTGTAGTACAACTTGAGATTGGAGGTGGTAATACTTCCTATGGTTCTTTTATTATTCAGGATTCTTATAGTTATCCTGAATTTTTTGTGTTTCAGTATGAGGCTGAAAATTGTCCTTTTAATTTTTATAAAGAATTGTGTTGGAATTTTGATAGATGTTGCATTGAATCTGTAGATTTCTTTTGATGGGATAACCATTTTTATTATGTTAATTCTACCAATCCATTAGCATGGAATGTCTTTATATCCTCTGATAATTTCTTCATATCTTTATTCAATTTCTTAAAGCTTTTGTTATACAAGTCTTTCACTTGCTTGGTTAGAATTATCCAATATACATTTTCCTTGAGACTACTACAAAAGGTATTGTTTCTCAGTCTGTTGGTTGTATGTAGGAAGGCTGCTAATTTCTGTGTATTAATTTTGTATTCTACTTCATGTTTATCCTACACTTGTATCCTGAAAATATTTATCTTCTGTAGAAATTTCCTGGTGGAAATTTTAAGGTCTTTAATACAGGTTCTTTGATATCTTCCTTTCATATTTCTATCTCCTTGATCTATTTCACTTATCTTATTGTTCTAGCTAAGCTAAAGAGACAAGGACTAAGAGAAGTGTGAGGAACAGAAACACTTAGGAAGAGAAATAATGACAGAGACTATAATCCCAATCTCATTAAAATAGTATGATCTTAGTAGCCAGAGAAAATGTCTGCTCCAGTTAACTGGTATTCAAGAAACCGAGATTGATAAAGATTAAAGAAACTTCTAGAGATCAGCACATCAAATTTGCTAAAAAACATCTATCATAAAAGCACGATCATGGTGGTGATTTCATTTTTGAAGATGTGGGAATAAGTTGTATTACTTTTTTAAAATGTTAATTAAGGAAATAATCATAAGTACAATCAGTATGAAGAGATGAAAATTCAAAGGATGTTGATGAGCTAACAAAGAGAAGGGTAAAGCAATTGAATAAAGTCTTGCTAGGTAGTAGTTAAACTTATTTATCAGACATTGGCATATTTGGTACCTACTTCTTCCCAATCCAGTGGCCACTTATGAGTAACTGGATCTGCCTTTTATCACAGGCATGGCTGAGTACTGGCTGTATGTATGCTTGCTATGAATGAACAGGGTCAGTAAATCTGGCTATTGTAGAAATTTGCTAACTTATACTATAGATATAAACAACATACCACCTTAGAGAGACAATTTTGCCTAAGTTGGCTCTTAACCTACTCCAGCATATAATCATCTTTTCAATCCAGTTGTGGTGTTTGAGAAAGTCTGTTTTGGTTGAGTGGTACTTTGCAGCTCAGGCTGCAGCTAAGTAGCCAGCTTTGTTTCTGTCTCCTTCATAGGAAAGATCTTCAAACAGTGCCTCCTAGACCAAGGTTTTCTACCTTAATCTTGTTTCTTTATTGATTTCTGATCAACAAGTCAAAGACTAAGAAGGCATTTTACTTCCTGACCCAAATCTATCCTCAATAGTTTAGAGACTATTTAGCTAGGTCACTGAACCTGAACTGGAATGGTCGTATATGTACATACTTATGATTCTACTCTGCAACTATCATGGGTTCTATGCTAGAGCTCCCTCTACAAATTAGAACTTCCAAAGAGCCTGCTACATTATGTTATCATAGCCAGATTTCTTTCACATAAGGTCAATCCCATTCAACTCACACACACGCATACACATGTACACATACATAAGCACATACACTCTCACACAAAGACCTAAACTGCTCTGCCTTCTCCCTCTTGATCATGACCCATCAATGAGAATGACACAATCAATGTACAATCTCTTCTACCATGCACATCACTCTGTACAGGGCATAAATAAAGTTGCAATAATAATGTTGGGGACTATGGGCCCCTTACTAGCAAGAACAGATATTTTCCAGAGCTAGAGACAGCTGCTCTATTCTTGAATCTTGCCTAAGCTAATTGAGTCCTGGCTGATGATGTGACATATCATTGAGTATGACCTTTGCCTCTGTAACAAGGTTACCTTCATCTTCAAGAAAAAGTGATGGACTACCTTTTGGTTTTCTTAGTTGCTCAGCTTTGAAAATATATCTTATTTGGGCCAGCTTTTGACTCAACTACAGGAAAATGGTCTTCCCACTAAGACTTGGATTGTGACCTATCTTGGGTATAACCATTGATGGGTCTGCCTGGATATCACTTCTCCCCCCCCCTTTGTAGAAATATGGATATATTGGGTTTCATTATTTTCTATGCTGCATGGACGAAAGAGGACAGATGCAGGCATTTAGTCCACCAAAAAATATTGTTTGGGTCCTTTTATGTGTTGGGCAAATGGAATACAGAGAAAACATCTGGGAGTTATAAAGAAATGATCTTGGATTCATAAGATTTACCAGCTGTTGAGGAGGTGAACATAAATAGATGCATATTATCACACATTGTGATCACAGCATGTATTAGTCAGGGTTCTCTAGAGTCACAGAACTTATAGGCAGTCTCTATATAGTAAGGGAATTTGTTGATAACTTAAAATTTGCAGTCCAACTCCCCAACAATGGTCAGCAGCAGCTGTGAATGAAAGTCCGAGGATCTAGCAGTTGCTCAGTCCCACAAGGCACGAAGGCGAAGAAGATTGAATCTTCCTTCTTCCAATGTCTGTATGTAGGTTTCCAGTAGAAGGTGAGACCCAGATTAAAGGTGTACATACCACCACATCTGAAACTTGTGTTTTCCAGACTTACGATCTGGATCACAGGTGAGCCTTCTAATTCTGGACTGTAGTTAATTTCAGATATAGTCAAGTTGACAATCAGGAATAGCCACTACACAGCGCAAGGTCTAACATATCTTTGGAAACTAGACAGAGCTGCTTTCCTCACTATTGCCTTTTACCAGATATGGTCTACCCAGAATTCAACCTCCTCTATTCTTTTTACATCTTCTGAGTACCTGATTAGTGTTAGGTACTGAAGATATCAGAGATAAGACAACAATGTCCTATACCCATGGATCTCATAGCAAAGTAAAAGAGATGGACAATAATGAAGTAAGAAGAGTATATTCAAGAAACACTATTCAAAGAGTAATATGTGAGGCTGTAGAGACGGCTCCATGGACAAAGTGTTTCCCACACAAGAAGAAGGACTTACGATTGGATCTCCAGTACCCACATAACAAACAAAGCATAGTAGCATGTGTGTTTAACCCAAATTTCAAGGGAGGGTTCTCACTTGCTAAACTGGTAAATTTCAGGTCCAGTGACAGACTCTGTCTCAATAAAATAAGGCAGAAAGTGACTAAAGATGATACCTGATGTCAGCCTACCCTTTACATGTAAGAGATACATGTGCATTTACACTAACACCTACACACACTGAAAGGGTGACAAGTGCCATAATAAGAAAAAGCTTAGAGCCATGTGGCATATCCCTGTCTTCACTTTTGATGATTTACAGAAGGCATCTAAAGCAATGATATTGGAGTGGAAACAAATGAACAAAGGACAAGCCAGTTATCTACTGATTTGAAATGCAGAGATTTATAAGCAAATGGAAAGCAAGTGACATGGCCCTACAAATGGACTGAAGTTGGTCAGTTGAAGAAAAAGAAGGAATGAAACCTGACATGGTAGCATACAGAGAATAACATGAAGATGGCTGGTTTAGTGAAGAGGCCCAGAATCCCAGGGGCCTTGGAATAAGGATGAGACAGAAGAATTTAGTTCTTCCTAGGATGGGAATCCATGTGATGCTTATGAGCAGGGAGTAAAGTAACTTGAATCCATATTTTGATGAATGGTGTACACAGGTTCCTAATTCCTCAGACTTACCTGCATTGCTTTTACTTTTTCTTTAAATATCTATCAATGGATGAATGGTCACAGTGAATGCATATATACACAACAAAATTCAATCCAGCATTTTAAAAGAAGGGCTAAGGAATAGATATCAATACCAGAAAACATATTTATATATTTATCATGTTCACAGCACAAAGTTTGATCATATCATCAGTAATACCAAAAATAAAGTGCTGATATTTTCCCCCGCATTCCATTATATGCTTAGGATCCCAGGACTATGGAGGTGAAGGCAGAAGGATCAGGATTTCAAGACCACTCCCATCTATACAGTAAGTTTGAGGCCAACCTGAACTGCACGAAAAAAATAAATGACTAATATTTAATTAGATAATATTAATTTCTCATTTGGATTATTATATAATGCCCATATGAATAAAGCCATTACACTACATTTATCAAATTTATAAAATTTATGTTGATTCTAAATCAAAGTAAGAGCCCTGTGTCATGGTACATCTCTGTATACCTTGAAGAAAGCTCCCATCTTAGCCTGGATAATACAATGAGACTCCTATCTGAAAAAATAAGAGAGATAGAGGAAGAAGGCAAGAAGAAGATGGAGAAAATGAGAGAGAGAGAGAGAGAGAGAGAGAGAGAGAGAGAGAGAGAGAGAGAGAAAGAGAGAGAGAGAGAGAGAGAGAGAAGAAAACTAAATAGTTTAAAATTTGAAAACATCAAGTAAAATCACTCTAAGAGAGACAGAGAGCAAGACAGAGACATAGAGAGAGGGACAGACAGACAGACACAGAGAAGAAATCAACTAAATATTTTAAAATTTAAAAACATCAAGTAAAATCACTCTAGCCATGAAACAAATAATGGGTTTTGACTCTCAGGGTCCTCTGTCAGGCCCCATCTCCAGCCAGATTTGTGACTATATTCTCCCTCAGGCCCACCTCCAGCCAGTCTTCTGTCTATAGCTCTGTGCATGCAGAGGGATCAACTGACTATAAAAATTTCTGCTCCAAAACTAAGGTGGACCACTGCAATCTTAATTTCCAAGGATTAATCAAGATGCTAAGAGAATCAAGACCCAGAAGTCTCTCTTCATGACCATGGTATCTCTGACCTTGGCTTCAACTCCACTACCACCCTGGAAAAACCCCATCATTTTTGCATATTCCTGCCAGTCCAGCAGTATTTCAGAGTTGTTGGGCTAAGGATGCATCAACCAGGAAACTTTTTCCCCAAATCCCTTCCAGACAGGAAGACCTGGGACCTCTCTTCATAGCTACTGACCACAGTCTGTGAGAGTTGCCAAGCACACTGACAGCCACTGCACACACAAGCAAAACCTTTGTATGAAAAGGCACAGCTGGCTCCTTCCTGTTAGTTCCAGAGTGAGGTGCTCTGACTCTCCCCATCAGGAAGACATAGAAGGCCTAGGGAGAAACTGGGCAATGCTGAAGGCCATGTTCTGAGCTGGAATCTAAGCCAGGATTTGAGCATAGCTTTCCAGACTCCCAACTCCATGCATTTTCTACCCCACGGTGCTTGCTGTTGGCCCATTCCAAAAAACATCAAAACATCAAGCAAAAGTCTGTGAATGGCTCTGGAGCAGGAAACCACAAATCCCCTGCCAAGCTCAGATTCCCAAAGCATATCCTTTCATTTCCACCTCAAAAAATTCATACCTTATTGCTTCCCAGCTCTGATTTCATTCCAGGATGGCTGGGATTCCTGGTAGACTGAATCAGGATGTAAGGATTGAATTACACATAGAAATATTTCACTCTGATTCTCAGTGCTGCTACATACCTTCCAGCTTAGAAGCTGATTTTACAGAAAGAGCAGTTACACATATCTAAGCATTGGTACCTCTGTACTAACTGGGAAAAGTCAGTTTGCATCCCTCATATCCCACACTTCCTTTACTAGATATCTGGGGGTGAATGACGTCATTCATTTAGCACCAGACATAAGGACAAGTCACATGTGAACTGAAACCATTGTGGGACCAAAGGGACTGCACAGTGGTTAAGAGCACATACTGTTCTTGCAGAAGAACTGAGATCAATTCCCAACAGTCAGGTTGGGTGGTCTACAACTACCTGTAATTACAGTCCAGAGATATCTACAACCTCTTTGGACACCTGTACCCACTTGCACAAACTCACACACAGACCACATGCATACAAATAGTTTAAAATAATAAAGATAAATTAATTTTAAGTGAACCAATATACCTAGCTACATCTTTCTGCCATGACTCTGTCCTCCTTGTGAAAAAGGTTGTTTCCTATCTTCAGACCTAAATTTAAACATGCCATACCCTCTAATGTACCTCACATCTAGTGCCCCAAGCCAGTAGGACTTGAACTCTAAAGTGGTAGAGTTCAGTCACAGCTCTGACTTACATTCTTTGAAGATCTTGGTTAAATGAGGATCCTCCATACTCTGTCTCCCCAGCTCTGAGATTATAAGTATGTGCTGTCCTGCATGAGCATATTGTGTTGGTTTGAGTATCATAGGCTCATATATCTGAATGCTTAGTCACCAGGAAGTAGCACTGTTTGAGAAGGATTAGGAGGTATGGCTTTGTTGGAATGTACATCCTTGTTGGAGGAAGTATGCCACTTGGGGAAGGCCTTGAGGATTTAAAAGTCCACATCAGGTCTAGTCTCTCTGTGTCTCTCTCTCTGCCTCTTTGTCTCTATCTCTTTCTGTCTCTGTCTCTGTCTCTGCCTCTCTGTCTCTCTCTGTCTCTGTCACTCTATCTGCCTCTGTCTCTCTGCCTCTGTCTCTCTGCCTCTGTCTCTCTGTCTCTCTCTCTGTCTCTCTCAGCTTATGGATGAAGATGTTGCTCTTAGCTACTTCTCCAGCACTATACCTGTCTGCCACCACACTCCCTGCCTTGATAATGTGCTAAGCCCATGAAACTGCAAACAAGCCCCCAATTAAAAACTTTATAAGTTTCTGAGTAAGTATCTGTAGAGTAGGATATCAAGTCCTTTGGGTATATTCCATGACAGTAGTTTTCAACCTTCTTAACGCTGAGATCCTTTACCACAGTTCCTCAGGTTGTGATGATTCCCAACCATAAAATTATTTTGTTGATACTTAGTGACTGTAATTTTGCAACTGTTATGTGTCATAATGTAAATATCTGTTTTCCAATGGTCTATAGCGACCCTTGTGAAAGAGTTTGTGGACTGCCAAAGGGGTTGCTCCACACAGGTTGATAACCACTGCAAAGAATGTCATGGCTGGGTTGTATGGTAGATTTAGATTTATTTTTAGCTCTTTGAGAATTCTCCATAATGATTTCCATAATGGCTGCACACTTTGAAATCCTACCACCAATCCAACATTTATTGTTATTTGTTTTGTTGATCTTTGCCATTCTAAGTCATGGAAGATAAAGTATCAAAGTCATTTTCATTTCCAGTTCCCTAATTGCTGGAGACAACAGACATTTTTTGAGATACTTCTTAGTTATTGTTTTGAGTACTCTCTGTTCAGGTCCTAGCCCCATTTTTTTGGAATGGGTCATTTTCTTACTCTGTTTGTTTTTAGTTCTTTATATATTCTGGATATTAATTCTCTGTCAGATGTATAAATGACAAAGATTCTTTCCATTATGTGGGAATCCTCTTCACCCAGTTGATTGTTTCTTTGGCTATGCAGAAGTCCCATTTGTCAGTTGTAGGCCTTCATTCTTAGGCAAATAGTCTTCTTCAGAAAGTCCTTTCCTACACCTATATGTAGGGTCCTGCCTATGTTTACTTCTATCAGTTTCAGTGGTTCAGGTTTCAAACTCGGGTCTTTGGTCCATTTGGAGTTCAGTTTGTTCAAGGTGATAAATACAGGTCTAATTTCATCCTTCTTCATGTGAACATCCAAGCACCATTTGTTGAAGATGCTTTCTTTTTTTCAGTTTATGTTTTCAGCATCTTTGTCAAATATTAAGTGGCTGAAGTTATATGTCTTGGTGTTTAGGTCTTCGATTTTGCTTCATTGGTCTACATGTCTGCGGTTGTGCTAGCATTATTTTGTTTAAAATACTATGGCTCTTTGATATATCTTAAGATCTGGAATTGTAATTCCTATAGCATAGTTTCTGCTCAGGATGTGTTTGCTATCTGGGTCTTTTGTGATTCCATATGAATTTTTAGATGATTTTATCTATTTCTGTGACTGAGATGGGGATTTTGATTGGGATTGCAATGTATTTATAAAAGTTTTGATAGAATGGTCATTTTCTCTTTTTTTTAAATTAGATATTTTCTTTATTTACATATCAAATGTTATCCCCTTTCCAGGTCCCCCCCCACAAAACCATTATCCCATCACCCCTCCCACTGCTTATATGAGGGTGTTCCCCCATCCACCCATTCCTGCCTCCCCGCCTTCGCATTCTCCTACACTGGGGCATCAAGTCTTCACAGGACCAAGGGCCTCTTCTTTCATTGCAAACACCTTCAGCTTTCAGTCCTTTCTCTAACTTCTCCATTGCTCAGTCCAATGTTTGGCTGCCTGCTTCTGCCTCTGTATTTGTCAGGCTTTGGCAGAGCCTCTCAGGAGACACCTATATCAGGCTCCTGTCAGCATGAATTTCTTAGCATCCACATATGCAGCTGGAGCCAAGGGTCCCTTCATGTGTATTCTTTGGTTGATGGTTTAGTCCCTGGGAGCTCTGAGGGTCTGCTTGGTTGATATTGTTGTTCTTCCTATGAGGTTGCAAACCCCTTCAGCTCCTTCAGTCCTTTCTCTAACTCCTCCATTGCTCAGTCCAATGGTTGGCTGTGGGCATCCGCCTCTGTATTCATCAGGCTTTGGCAGAGCCTCTCAGGAGACAGCTGTATCAGGCTCCTGTATTTGGGATGGATCCCCAGGTGGGGCAGTCTCTGGATGGTCTTTGCTTCAGTCTCTGCTCCACACTTTGTCTCCATATTTCCTCCTGTGAATATTTTGTTCCCCCTTCTTTTTTTTTAAATTTTATTATTATTATTTTTTGATACTTTATTTACATTTCCAATGTTTCCCCCTTTCTAGGTTTCCTCTTTGGAAACTAAGAAGGACTGAAGTATCCATACTTTGGTCTTCCTTTTTCTTGAGCTTCATGTGGTCTGTGAATTGGAACTTGGGTATCCAAGTTTTGGGGCTAATATCCACTTATCACTGAATACATACCATGTGTGTTCTTTTGTGATTGAGTTACCTCACTCAGGATGATATTTTTAAGTTCCATCCATTTGCCTAAGAACTTCATGAAGTCATTGTTTTTAATGACTGAGTAGTACTCCATTATGTAAATGCACCACATTTTCTGTATCCATTCCTCTGTGAAAGGACATCTGGGTTGTTTCCAGTTTCTGGCTATTATAAATAAGGCTATTATGAACATAGTGGAGCATGTGTCCTCATTATATGTTGGAATTTCTTCGGGGTATATGCCCAGGAGTGATATATCTGAGTCCTCAAATAGTACTATGTCCACTTTACTGAGGAACCTCCAGACTGATTTCCAGAGTGGTTGTACCAGCTGGCAATCCCACCAACAGTGGAGGAGTGTTCCTCTTTCTCCACATCTTCATCAGCATCTGCTGTCACCTGAGTTTTTGATCTTAGCCATTCTGACTGGTGTGAGGTGGAATCTCAGGGTTGTTTTGATTTGCATTTCCCTGATGACTAAGGATGTTGAACATTTCTTTAGGTGCTTCTCAGCCATTTGAGTTTCCTCAGTTGAGAATTCTCTGTTTAGCTCTGTATCCCATTTTTAATAGGGTTATTTGATTCTCTGTAGTCTAACTTCTTGAGTTATTTGTATATATTGGATATTAGCCGTCTATCAGATGTAGGATTGGTAAAGATCTTTTCCCAATCAATTGGTTGCTGTTTTGTCCTATTGACAGTGTCCTTTGGCTTACAGAAGCTTTGCAATTGTATGAGGTCCCATTTTTCTATTGTTGATTATGGAGCATAACCCACTGGTGTTTAGGTTTCATCCTAGGGATGCAGGGATGGTTCAATATACGGAAATCCATCCATGTAATCCATTATATTAAAAAACTCAAAGAAACAAACTACATAATCATCTCACTAGATGCTGAAAAACATTTGACAGCATTCAACATCCCTTCATGGTAAAAGTCTTAGAAAGATCAGGAAGTCAATGCCCATACCTAAACGTGGTAAAAGCAATATACAGCAAACCAGTAGCCAATATCAAACTAAATGGAGAAAAACTTGAAGCAATCCCACTAAAATTAGGGACTAGACAAGGCTGCCCACTCTCTCTCTACCTACTAAATAGAGTACTCGAAGTCCTAGCCAAAGCAATCAGACAACAAAAGGAAGTCAAAGAGATACAAATTGTAAAGGAAGAAGTCAAAGTATCACTATTTGCAGATGCTATGATAGTATACTTAAGTGACCCCAAAAATTCTACCAGAGAACTACAGCTGATGAACAACTTCAGAAAAGTGGCCGGATATAAAATTAACTCAAATCAGTAACCTTCCTCTACTCAAAGGATAAGCAGGCTGAGAAAGAAATTAAGGAAGCGACGCCCTTCACAATAGACACAAATAATATCAAATACCTTGGTGTAACTCTAACCAAACAAGTGAAAGATCTGTATGACAAGAACTTCAAGTCTCTGAAGAAAGAAATCAAAGAAGACCTCAGAAGATGGAAAGATCTCCCATGCTCTGGATTGGCAGGATTAATATAGTAAAAATGGCCATCTTGCCAAAAGCAATCTATAGATTCAATGAAATACCCATCAAAATTCCAACTCAATTCTTCACAGAGTTAGAAAGAGAAATTTGCAAATTCATTTGGAATAACAAAAAACCCAGGATAGTGAAAACTATTCTTAGCAGTAAAAGAACTTCTGGGGGAATCAGCATTCCTGACCTCAAGCTGTACTACAGAGCAGTAGTGATAAAAACCGCATGGTATTGGTACAGAGACAGGCAGGAAGATCAATGAAATAGAATTGAGGACCCAGAAATGAACCCGCACACCTATGGTCACTTGATCTTTGACAAAGGAGCTAACACCACCCTGTGGAAAAAAGACAGCATTTTCAACAAATGGTGCTGGTTCAACTGGTGATCTGCATGTAGAAGAATGCAAATTGATCCATTCTTATCTCCTTATACAAAGCTCAAGTCCAAGTGGATCAAGAACTTCCACATAAAACCAGATACACTGAAACTAGTAGAAGAGAAAAGTGGGGAAGAGCCTTGAACACATGGGCACAGGGGAAAAGTTCCTGAACAGAATGGCCATTTTCAAAATGTTATTCTACCAATCCATGAGCATGAGATGTCTTTCCATTCTCTTGTGTCTTTATCTCTTTCTTCAGAGGCTTAGTGTTTTCATTCTGAAGGTCCTTCACTTCTGTAGTTAGGATTACTTCTGTATGTTTTATTTTCTTTGAGGCTATTATGAATGGGAGGGTATCCATTATCACTTTCTGTGTATGTTTGCTATTAGTGTATAGATGTGGAGCCATACCTACATTTCACAAAGAGAGCCGACCTGGTCATGGTCTCTACCTTATTGTTTCAAGCTGTCTCTCACTAAAGCTGAACCTTTCTAATAATGATAATCTAGTTGGGGAATCTCATGTCTCTAACCTGCCTCCCACCAAAGCTTGAATTAGGAGTATGTGCTGCCCTGCCTTTATTTTTATATTTATCTAGTGATCCAAACTTAGGTCTTCATTGTTATACTATAAAAATTTCACCAGGATGTTCTGGAACATGCTACATAGGAGAGGAAGACCTTGAGCTTCTGATCCTCCTGCTGAGATTACAGATGTGTTCCACCATGCTTGGTTTACGTGGTACTGGGAATCTCTCAAACCCAGGGTTCTCCTGCATGCTACATGCCCAAACTGATACTCACTGCTTTATATGTCAACTTTTCCCCTGTTGTCTGACCAGGCTTGTAACAGCCTTTTGATGTAGTGCCAAGGTGTAACAGTCTTCATGGTACACCTCTTCTTTGGTACCATGTCCTTTAAAAGGGTAATATTAGCATCTGGCTTTATCCTCACAAATAATAGCTCCAACAGCAAATGCACTGATAGTTACTGAAGCATTTCACTGAAAATTTCCAGGAGAGACTGGATGAGCTTTTCAAAATATCTTGACTTTTTGTTCTGAGAATTCACCTTCAGTGTGTACCACTGCCTCTCTTACCAGCTCTGCCATCATCACCACTTTCTAGCCCCTTGCTGTTGAAAGGAGGTGCAGGGAAATATATCCCTATATTTTTCTAGCTATGCAGTTATTTACACAGCATCTGCATTGTTTTTTGGATGTATAAGTAACCCAAATATGGTTTCAAATACACTGGAGGGTTGCAGGATTGAGTAGGTGATGTGCCAACACTGTGATTTGACATAAGGAACTGGGGCATCTCAAAACTTTTTTTATTTATGGTAGGAAGGTATCCTTGAATTAGTTCACTGCAGATAACAAGGAAGAATATGGCTATCTATATGTGATGAAGACAGTTCTTACCATAAACCAATCATGATATCATTTTTGTCTTGAACTTCCCGAAGTTTATAAGAGCAAGCAAAGAAAGATATGTTGTTTCACCACCAGTTTGTAGCATTCTATTCCAGCATCACAAGCTAATATACCTCTAATAAGTAGCCAAGTCTTTGCCTTTTACATGCATGTTTATCATCAGCCTAGGAATCAACTGTAGTTTGGACCTTATTCTTCAGCGAGGAACTAGGTCCAGAAAGTATCTTTGTTTATCCAAGGTCCCAGAGTGATGTTAGACAGAGTTGTGACTCATTTCTACCACTTCAGAGTCCAAGTCCAGAATCTTAGCCCTGCTTTTTCAAAGTGTGGCCTAGGACCATCAGAATCCCCTAAAGGGATCTTGTGCAAGTAGACTAGGGGCCCCATCTCATCCCAAATCAGTACATTGGAAGATGAGCAGATGAATCTTCATTTTAACTAGCTGCCAATTTTCAAATCTCCTCTCAAAAAGTTTTTGCTTTCCTCAGGCAACCATGACAGAGCGCCATGGACCAGGGACTAAAGCAAGATATCCATTCTACCACAGTTCCAGAGGCTATAGGTGGGAAACCAAGCAGGGGCAGAGTTGGTTTCTTATAATGACTGTGTTCTTGGTTTTTTGTGTTCAAATTCTTGTATCTTCATATGGGCTTCTCTCTTTGTGACCTAATCCATTCTCATAATGACAGTAGCTACATTGGCTTAGGGCCCATGTTAACGTATTCATTTTACTTTGATCAGTACTTTTAAAACACCATCTCAAAACACAGAACTTTAACATAGAAATATTGAAAGAACACAGTTCAGTTTTATAAGAAATCTTAAACCAAAGTATGATTCTTAAGCCATTAAAGCCTAGTGAGAAGTAGATCATTTCCCTTTTCCTCCTGTTTGTTTTTCTTTCTGGCCTGAGACAGGAGTCCTTATTCCTGTTTCTACACCTCTGAGCCCAAAACCAGCTTTTGGCAAGCCTTAAATAGCTGTGCCTAGCCTTTTGTCCACGATGTGTCTTTGTAAGTAACAAATAGCATATGACCTGATTACTTGTGAAAAAAAGTTCTTGCCCTCAGATGTGTAAGTCATGTCCAACTGCATGTCTCCTAGAGTTGTTATTAATCTCAAACTAAGAAGGCTCACTTCCAGAAGTAACTAAAAATCAGCAACAACTGCCCACCATTTTGGTACTCTACCTCCTGATCGCCCAAGGCTGCTGCTCCAAGATTTACATTTTCCAATGCTCCTAAATATGAAAGCATGTGTATACTTGACCATTAAACATCCAGGAATCTCAGGAAGATGACACAGTGGAAAGGGCAGTTTTGAGGAGCTATTGTTCTCAAGCTTAGAGAAGTTAAATGTGAGCTCTTGCATACTTGCTTGCCCACCTGCTGGAGGACCTTATTACTACAGTATGAGAGCTAGCTGATGGAGCTAAAGCAGCTTCTAAATCAGCAGGAAGAAAGAGGAAGGAATGAGGAAAAGAAATAAGAAAATGAAGATGCCGAGGAAACTCTGCTAAATGTGTAGTGTGCATGCTGGAGGAGATGAAAGCTCATTCAGGGACCTCTCTGCTTCCTGAGATAATTCTGCATATTCTTGCTGGCTTATGACTTGGAGATTGCTATGTAGACCTAGTTCCTGATCTAGACAAGGACCCTTTTATCACTTTGATGATATAAATAGAAGGCACAAAGATGAGGTATCTGTCCCTGAATGAAGGTTTCTGAAGAGAGCCTACACATGCTTCTGAGACCCACCCCAATCAACCCACATGCAACAGAATGAGTATAGCAGCCATGAAAGCAGCTGCTGCAATATCATCCCTTGAAGACAGCTGTGTGTCTCAGTGAGGATGTGATGTCATCCCCTAGGCATTTGGGGTGGACTTTGACAGCTCTCTTCACCCTATCCTGTCTTGGCCTTATTTATGAGCATATCTGTGTCCTTCACTTAAGTGAAAGCCCTTACAGCCAATAATTACATCTAATTCCTGTTTCAATCACACTCATCCCACTGCTTACATCCCAGAATCTGGCTCTAAGTACATGGCAATTCAATGTCCACAAGGGAACCAAGTAATCCAAGAAGCCTATGCAGATGAAGTGTGAAGTCAGCAACGTAGATATGGGTCAAGAGATCACTAATTCTTGGACAAGCATCCTTTCTCCTGGGACATAGCTATTGGCTAGCCTTGGGGCTAGGGCTGATTTGAGAGGTATATAATTTTTTGAGAGGAGAAGTGAATGTTTTTTTAATTAAAATGTAATTATATTCTCCCTCTCCTCCTTCCAAACTCTCCAATGTTGCCTCCTCCTCAATCTTTCTCAAATTCATTCCCTTCATGCTCTTTTTTCCTTTGTCTTTCTACACACACACACACACACACACACACACACACACACACAAACCACTGTCTCCATTTAGTATTGTTTGCATGTGTGTGTATTTAGGGCTGGCCTTTTGGTATTGGCTCCATTTACAAGGAATTAATGACTGCTGAGAGAGGGAGAATTAGTTTCTCTCAGGGATGAGCTCTATGTATTTTAATCCAAAGGAGAACTGGCTGACTACTGTCCTCTACTCAGAAGTGATGCATAGAGCCTTCTAAAGAAGCATCCAAAATATTCCTATACTCACATTGGCTCTGCAGGGCTCCCTCTTCCTCCTCTTTATCTTCTCCATCCTCCTTCTGCCCCTGCTCCTTTTCCTTTCCTTCTTCCTATTCTTTATCTGCTTCTTGCTTCTCATCTTTCTCTGCACAGGTACTGATTCCCTTCAATTTACCAGCAATACACTCTCATTAAGGAACATTCTAGATAAGAAAGAAGAAGCAGAAAATGTCATCCACAGTCTAAGTACCCAAAGATAGCCCCAGATAATATTAGGAAATGTTATGCTCCTATGTTTCCTTTGATCCTCCTGAGCACTGAAAGTTTGTCTGTGTTTACTTTATTTCTACTGTTTAGTGACAGATGGCAATCAGGTGAAAAGGACAAAACAGAATAAGATAATGCAAATGTCAGGCAGGCTGAATTTGGGTCACAGCTGCTCTACTGATAGACTTCATGGTACTGGATATGCATTACCTTCTCTGGGCTCAGTGTTCTGATCTATATAATGGGGTTTTTTGAGTTCAAAGGCCTCTACCATCTTGTGATCCTTTACACTCATCATTAAGCAGGAAATGTATCAATGTATTAAAGAGTCTGTATGGAGACTAAAGATGTCTGGTTTGGAAGAGAATGCTCTATGACTAGGGTTGGAAGGGAGCATTCTGGAGGAACAAAAGGGCAGGTGCAATGACCAAAAGAAATTGGAAGACAAAGCTGCCCCTGGAAAAGAGTCTATAAACTTGAGAATGTGGGAGGTGTGGACAATGAGACTTACTCTAGACACTAGACACTTGGAATCCCTTCTGTCAAAACTCACCTGGGTCAAAGATCCTCTGGCTCTAAAATTGGTTAAAAACACAAAGTGTCCATGAACATGTAGTGTGGAATGAGAATGTAGTGAGAGTTTGAAACAAAAAGAACAAATCCCTTCCAGTCTGGGCCGGTGCCCTGAGAAGACCTTGGGAGCGAATTCCGAAGTCAGTCTCACAACACGCAGAGGAAGCTCCACTCCCAGGCACTCTAATACTCCCAGGATCACGGGAGCTTGGTCACAGCAGGATCTCAGGGTCCCAGAGGCAGCTTGACTCCCAGGAGCTCTGACACACCCAGGATCTCAGGATCTCAGGATCCCAGAATCACAGAATCTCAGAGACAGCTGGTCTCTGAGGAGTTCTGACACAACCAGGATCACAGGAAGGACAGGCTCCAGTCAGATAAAGGGAGGGCAGGTAGCACTAGAGATAACCAGATAGCGGGAGGCAAGCATAAGAATATAAGCAACCGACACCAAGGTTATCTGGCATCATCAGAACCCAGTTCTCCCACCATAGCAAGTCCCAGATACACCATCACACTGGAAAAGCAAGATTCAGATCTAAAATCACTTCTCATGATGATGATAGAAGACTTTAAGAAGGACATAAATAACTCCCTTAAAGAAATACAGGAGAACACAGGTAAACAGGTAGAAGTCTTTAAAGAGGAAACACAAAAATCCTTTAAAGAATTACAGGAAAACAACCAAACAGGTGAAGGAATTGAACAAACCATCCAGGATCTAAAAATAGAAATAGAAACAATAAAGAAATCACAAAGGGAGACAACCCTGGAGATAGAAAACCTAGGAAAGAGATCAGGAGTCATAGATGCAAGCATCACCAACGGAATACAAGAGATAGAAGAGAGAATCTCAGGTGCAGAAGATACCATAGAAAACATTGACAGAACAGGCAAAGAAAATGCAAAATGCAAAAAGCTCCTAACCCAAAACATCCAAGAAATCCAGGCCACAATGAGAAGACCAAACCTAAGGATAATAGGTATAGAAAAGAGCAAAGATTCCCAATTTAAAGGGCCAGTAAATATCTTCAACAAAATTATAGAAGAAAACTTCCCTAACCTAAAGAAAGAGATACCCATGAACATTTAGGAAGTCTACAGAACTCCAAATAGATGGGACCAGAAAAAAAAATTCCTCCCATCACATAAGAATGAAAATATCAAATGCACTAAACAAAGAAAGAATATTAAAATCAGTAAAGGAAAAATGTAAAGTAACATATAAAGGCAGACCTATCAGAATTACACCAGACTTCTCACCAGAAACTATGAAAACTAGAAGATCCTGGGAAGATGTCATACAGACCCTAAGAGATCTCAAATGCCAGCCCAGGCTGCTATACCCTGCAAAACTCTCAATTACCATAGACGGAGAAAACAAGATATTCCATGACAAAACCAAACTTATACAATATCTTTCCACAAACCCAGCCCTACAAAGGATAATAGATGGAAAACTCCAACACAAGGAGGAAAACTACACCCTAGAAAAAGCAAGAAAGTAATCTTCTTTCAACAAACCTAAAAGAAGATAGCCACACAAACATAAAAATAACATAAAAAATAACAGGAAGTAACAATAACTTTTCCTTAATATCTCTTAACATCATTGGACTCAATTCCCCAATAAAAAGACATAGACTAACAGACTGGATACGTAAACAGGACCCAGCATTTTGCTGCATACAGGAAACACACCTCAGTTAGAAAGACAGACACTACCTCAGAGTAAAAGTTTGGAAAACAAGTTTCCAAGCAAATGGTCCCAAGAAACAAGCTGGAGTAGCCATTCTAATATGGAATAAAATCAACTTTCAACCAAAAGTTATCGAAAAAGATAAGGAAGGACACTTCGTGCAGGTCAAACAGAAATATTTAAGGGGTAACTTCAGCAAGTGTTGTAGGTATTTGATGAATCTCAGTGTAATGGTTTTGGGAAATGCAAAGGAATGTTGCTCTTTGCTCAGAGTGAAGCTAACATATCTTCAAGGGAGAATATTAGAAGTATTTGAATTTTATGGTCACATTAGGGAGGTGAGTCCTGTACATTTTAGAAGACTAATATTTATTTTGTCTGAATTTAGTCAACTTATTTCTAGTTGAGTGTGACAGTAGTAAGGTTTTCAAAACCTACTAAAAACAAGTAACATTAAATATGTGAGTTATGAGATTAGGTTATGTGTGCTATTTTTACTGAAGTCAATTTTCCTATGTCATTTCAAAGGAGAAAAAATGAATGGCCTATAAAACTGTAAGAGATGATCTGTCAGAAATAATTTCCAATTGCATAATGTTTTTACAAAGTGATTTAATTTATTTTAATCATATTTATAATGTGAAATTATAAGATGATGATAATATTGGCTTATAAAGTTTTAGCCTAGAAAATAGCATTTTAATTATTATAGAAATGTCTACAAGTAATTCCATAATTTATTACTTCTGTATTTAATTTTGACATGTTTCTCATAATTCACCATTGTATATAATACTGTGATAGACATCCCACAGTACATACATATTTCTGTCAACATAAATTCCTAGAAATAAGTTTGCTAGATAAAATTTTATGCACAATTCTAAAAAAATAGATAAGCTTACCAACCTGACTCATAACTTCAACTCTTCCCATTGATAATCTGTACTCACAAGACAAATGCGAGTTTAGCAACCTTTGGCTAGAGAGTATCAATCAGTAAAAAGTTATCCATTTGTCAATTGGAATTTAATTACCATCAGAATGCATTAAGCAAAAATATTTAGGTATTTTATGTTTAACAGTTATATTATATCCTCAAACAACTAGATGAAGAAACAAACCTTCACAATAAGCTGAGATCTAGTTCAAAGAGCACTGACAGGTTTTTTGTTGTTGCTCTGGGTTTTTTGGTTTGGTTGTTCTTTTTGTTTTTGTTTTTGTTTTGTTTTTGCTAAATCTAATGGATAGTTTTCACCTGAACTCAATAAAGCTACTCTTTGAAGAAAAAAAAAGAACAAATTATGATTTATTTGATGGTCTTGACCTTGACCTTCACACACAATTTCCTCTCACTCCCATTCTGCTGTGGAGACACGGTTGGAGGGGAAGATATTTCGAGAAAGAGTCCAACTTCTTAGGAAAGAGTATGGTTGGGATAATTGTCTGGGCATTCATTCACTCACTTATTCAACAAGTATGTCCACAGGATCGGTGAGTGGGCAGCCCTGGGAAAGATTACTACTGAATTCCTAATCCTCCCTTCTAAGACTCAAATCTGCAAGATGAATATATCAGAAAAAGTGAGGTGTTGCCTAATACTTTGTTCAGTTTCAATAAATTTTGAGGGAATAATGGTGTTTGGGTGACTGCCTCTAGGTTTGAACAGTTTCGCTTTTTACAAACATTAAGTAGATCAAAGGAAATGTATCCTGTCTTTCCGTTTATTCATAGCACTTTATTATCATAAAACAGAATAAATGAATTTCTGGGTGGAACTGGAATTTGAAAGCCATTTATTCCAGAAGCATTGTTACCCTGCGTTAAACAGATCAATAGACACATTTATTAGTTTCAGTTGTTCCTAAAAAGAGGCAATTTTCTAAATGAAAGTGAATCCCCACCTACTCACCTCCCACTATTTGTCACCAAACAAATTACACAGGCTTAAGTGAATGGCCCACAAAAGCTACTTCTGAAGCCTTAAGTTCTTTCACAAGTTTTGCATCATGTTATATCCTCACACAATCAGCCAACATTTGTTCTCACCAGTTCGACATGCCTGCAGCTAATAGCACAATTTGGAGATAAGTTTTTTGATCGTCCCAGGAACTGTTTTCATCTCAGCTGTATCTTTAACGCCCCTTGACCCCTTGTTGCCCCTCCTTGCCTAATGATGGGACAAGTAGGAGGAACAGAAAAACTGGAGTCCATCTTAAACACTCCATAGGGGACTTAATCTGAAGGCAGCTACCTTTGGAACCTTGAAACAAGCACCCATATATAAGGGGACCTCCGGGATCTAGAATCACATGTAAGTCTATTTCCACACAGCTCCTGTGAAAGGCAGAGACTTGTCGATCCTATGGCCCATTGACCATGTTTGCCATGTCTCAACTATTTTCTAGGAAGGGCAGGTAAATAATCTGACTCTGTATCTGTGGCCATTCTGTCCTCATTCCTCTGTAGGACACTGGGTGTAGATACAAGCACATCCTGGTGAGTATAAAGAGCCCTTGTGATGGCCTTTGGTGATTGCAATGGCAGAAGTATGAATGGGAAAGAAGGAGGTGGCCTGACATGGTAGAGTAACTACTGTTTATTCCAGAAGGCTCTCAGCCCTGTCTCTATCTTCATACTCTTCCTAGTTCTGGCGCCTGATCTCATGCTTGCTGCCTTCCTTCTTTTAAATGCAGCACAGCACACTGCAGGCCTCGTAGAAGTATGAACTTTTCATGATGATCAGAAAAATCCCTTTACTATCACCTACCTTCATAAGACCAGCTATGGGTCTCCCTTTGCCTCTGTCTATAGCCATCAATACACCTAAAGCTCAGACTACAGATATAAAATTATCAGGATGACAAATGGCCTATGCAGCAGGGGCAGAAATGCCAAGCTACCTTAATACAGACAGTGCCAGCTTATCTAGCAAGGTCATCCTGGTGCAGGGAGCCCAGGCCCTGAAGAAATCATTTTCAGATCTGTGGAAGTACATCCAAGCTTACTTGCAGCACAGCACTTCCCTGGGTTCTTAAGAAGGAGGAGGTCAGGGAATTAAATTGATACCATGAGATGCTGCAGTTCTAATATAGCAAACCTACAACTCATTTCCTTTTAATCCTGAACAAACATGGGTGTCACCACAAAAACTCACACAGCCAACCATGCTGCAGCTTGAGCAAGCCAGAACGTTATATAAAAGGTTTAGGTGAGGACCCAGGGCTGTCTCTACAGGATCCACACCAGTGGAAAGGGAGAACGGGTAGCCCTATTGAGAGGGAAACAAATAATGGAAGCTGCCATATTCGTGGGTTTTCTGCTACATCCATGGTAACCAAACCTACTTCCACCAAAGTAGATAAATTCCCAGCTAAACAATGAAGAATATTAAATACTCATGCTGATTCAACAACTATATCTCAAGAAGCAGGCGCTTTTGGGGGTGACTCCAGGATGTTTAGAAAATTCTTCATGCTCTAAAACTGAAAGGTTCCGGTTGTAAATTCCTTTGGGACCACATTCATGCCCATACTAATTAGCAAATTTATCTCTGAGACCTTTACATCACTGCAATATGGTGATTCTCACACTTGATTAATCATACTTCCTTGAGGGAGGGCTCCCTGATGTCTCTGTTGCCTATGGTGCCGCCAAATCCACCATGGTTCCGACAAGTGAGGTGGGAGAGCAGTGCTGCCAATACAATGATGTGAATAATGATAAAGTCACGACTTAATTCCTGGCATTCAGTTGAGCATGACTCCCATGGGCCTCTGTGTCTCTTTCCAGAATCATCCAACTATCCTAAAGGCATATTTCTCCCACCTCTAGCATGGGGAACTGTAAACAGAGGAAAAACATCATGTGCAAAGACTTTTCTGCTCCCAGGAAAATCTTACTAATGCATAGCTCTGGGGTCATTGAAGGCAAAGGAAACTCTCTAGCCATGAAACACCTTACTGACAGGATTTTCTTCCTGAACGAATGAGTGAGTAAGTAAATAACCAATAAGTAAAACAAAGGAATGAGCAACAGCATAACCAAATGTCTTCTCAGACTCCAAGAGCTACAGCTTGCAGAAGCCCTGACACCTTCTCCTCTAGTTATTTAGCAACGTTTTCTCCAACTTCCATCTAGAATAGCTTCAGAGAGTATCCCAGGCTATTTCTGGCATCTGGGTTCACTGAAGACTTTTTTTATGTTGACAAAAGTCTAGCTTTTTGGTACTTAACCTATTCCACTAACTGGCCAATGATGGCTCCTCTTAGAGTTAGATGAGCTATGGCACTTCCTCTTTATAACCTATGGTCAGTGACCTTCAGAGAGTGTCCATATTGCTCCAGAAATTAACTCTTTATTGCACTGAATATTTCCTACACTTCCTTTCCCATTTTGTTGTCCTAGTGGTTTGCTTCACACACATTAGCCTGTGTTCTGCCGAGTCAATTGTGCAGTCCACAACTGAGCTCTAGACTCTGGAGGACACTCATTACTTCCTACGTTCTGAATGGTGCAATGAACTTTGATGGCAACCAGTCCTATAACAGTGCACTATGGGCCTCTTTTGAGCTTTAGGATCTATCAAACTAAGAACAGTTTTATGCCTTTCTTCACAGCTCTCTTAAAATTAATCTTATTGAGTTTGACTAATAATTGTACTACTGCAATGGGCAATGGTTATATCATCCTCTCCAATACTTATAACTTCTGTGCCTTCACCAAAACTACTCTGTATCTTCATTTGAATTGTTTATACTAATTTAGGACTGATTAAGCTCAAGAGCTAAGTTCTGAAACATGTCCCTTTAGACATATACCTAGTGTTGAACCCCAATTATGCCTGGATATTCTTTTAAAATCGTTGCTTAGAAAACGGTGAGTTCAGTCATTGGTATAATCAGTTAGCTCAAGTGATAATACAGTTTCCTGAAAATGTCCATTACACTCAAAGAAACTGAACTTTTTCTAGACCTTGCAGCCAAGTTAATAATAAGCCTGAGATCCTTTAAGACTATGTACTTAACACATTATGCTACTGTGTACTCAGTCTGTTAAAGTTTAACATGCCTTTAAGAGAACAATGTAATCAACCATACTATGCCTTGGATTACCAAAGCAAAGCAATCAACTTTTACATTCTAAGCTAAATGCACAGCTTTAATCTTAAACTATATACTATTCTTTGTCCCTGATCCAAACTAGTGTGTATGTGTGTATGTGTGTGTGTGTGTGTGTGTGTGTGTGTGTGTGTGTGTGTTTGTGCGCGATGGTCTGTGTCTGTGTCTCTCTGTATATGTGTGCCTGTGTGTGTCTGTTTGTGTGTGTATTGTGGTAATAATTTGTTAAAAGCAGTCAAGAGGTTGAAAGCAACCTTATACAACAAACATCCCATAATGTTGGAAGCAACATGTGAGTATAACATCTGTTTGTGGTTTTGAGTGTTATTCTGGGTCAATAAAATAATTGCTTTTCTTGTAAAACTCAGAGGTTTATATAAAGAATTCCTTGTTCCTTTCCCATACCACATTTCGTATGCTATTCAATAAATACAGAGCAAAACCATTTGTTTGGGACAGGCACATATTTACACACACAAACACACACATTATTACATAGGTACACATTATGGGCAGCAGGGACACCTAGATCAGACACACAATAGACAAATTACACCCAGACCAAGAATCAGAGTACAGACCAGATGGAAGACACTGGGAGAGATGTGGGAAATTCAAATTTGGGCTCACTCTTGGGCAGCAGTGGAAAGCCAGAAAGTCTATAACCATTTTCCTACAAATGAAATAATTTCATCTCTCTTCTTTCTTAAAATGAGGTCTTCCTATGTAGCCCCAGCTAGCCTAGAACGTGGTATGTAGATTAGACGGGTCTTGAACTCACCATGGTCCTTCTGCTTCTTTATTTGTATTTGGAGCTGGATCCCCAGATGCTTCCGTGATGATCCTAAGCAAACTGAGGTCAGAGTCACAATGACTGGAGCTAAGTGCTAGTGGTGGAATCTACATGATATTCTCAGTAGCCTAGACCATGGAATATATAGTAAGCAAACCTTTTGACAGGTACTCAAACTGCCATTAACTATCTTGAACACTACTCTAAGGTTGAGACGCCTCTACTATTACCTTTTTATGTCATTTTCACAGGATGGACACAAAACAAAGAACTGGATGGGTACAAAAATCTTACTGGTAAATTTATTAGCTAGATAATAAGCTTATTTTCCACCTGGCTTTGTTACCTACATACTCTCACCTTCTTAAGCTCCGTCTCCAGATTTTATATAACCCCTTTTACTAAAAAGAAGTCACTGGTCAGAAGATGAGGAAGCCAGCATACTAGCAATATGTAACAAGCTTCTGAGTGTGCTTCTGAACCTTTCTAATTGCCATCATCTCTCTCTGCCTTCTTGAATCTCACCTATCTCTGCAGCCTACCACACCAGTGAGTCTCTGCTTTTCTTTGATTACCTTATTCTCTCTCTCTCTCTCTCTCTCTCTCTCTCTCTCTCTCTCTCTCTCTCTCCTTCTCCTTCTCCTTCTCCTTCTCCTTCTCCTTCTCCTTCTCCCTCTCTATCATTTCTGTTTCTTTTTGCAGTGATCTCAGGACCTGGAAACCTGAAACCTGGAACTGTGAGTATTTGCAAATTCCTCCCAGAAGCACCAACACTTTCCTACTAGATATATATTTTTTTTAATTTTTAAAATTATCATTGTATGTGTATGAGTGCTTTGTCCACATAGATGTTTGTGGAGCACATACAAACGCAAAGATGCAGGCATTTCCAGTGCCAATGGAGGTCAGAAGAAAACATTTGATCCTCTAGAACTGGAGTTACAGACAATTGTGAACCTTCATTGTGTGCTGGGAATGGAAGCCAGGTTCTTTGGAAGAGCAGCCAGTTCTCTTAATCATTAATCCATCCCTCAAGCCCCCAGGGTTTTTTCAGACTTGCCTTCAGTTGCTTAACCTTTAACAAGAACAGTTCTTGTAACATTTGGTATTGGCAATTTCACACATGCATCACTTGAAACCAAAGAAATTCTGCTGAGCTTCAGTAAATGGAGAGAAGGAGCAGAGAAACACTGGGATTCCTCAGGTCTTACTCTGAAATATGAAAATGTATAATGACATCTGGGCTAAAAACTCTGATTCAAGGAATACCTCTAAGAGAAACTTTGACCTATTCTAAAGTAGGGAATTTGCTCTTGCAGTTGTAGTGTCTGAACTGAAACAGAAATAGGATGGATTGGTTGGATCTCATCCAAAACAATCAATATGTGAAAAAGACTTTCAAGAAGAGACAATATCTGTGTTTGATGACCAGCAAGGGAATCAATGTAGCCAGAACCTAGCAGAATATGGGGAGAGACGCAGAAGATGGTGCCACAAGTCTACTGGGGGGTTTGAGGGCCATTGAAAAGACTGCTATTTATTTATCATGATATGGAAAGTGACTGGAATGTTCTAAGTAGCATAAGCTATAAGATTTGTAAGATTCCACAGAATTCTCTGCCAAAATATGACTCAAAATATGACAGTGAGACACTTTAGGAGACTGCTGCAGACACCTATGAGAGAGAGGTGGTGATGGCTGAAACCAAAATGGTGGCAGAAAGAATGGGAAGAAAATAGTTAAGAATTTGAGATGACATATTTGACGTAAGGCCCACAAACTTATCTGACTGCATGGCTGAAGAGGTCATGGACCTAGAGGAGAACCCCCTAGTGTCCTTTCCTGAACCAATATAATTCCCAAGTATATTCTAAATACCTAACCTTATGTTCACAAATAAATTTAGCCATCATGAAACCTATTCTGTCAATTGTTAATTTAAAAACAACAGAAAAAGATGTGGGCCCAAGAGTTTTACAGACACACACATCTGCACATACACACATACACGTACACACACACACAAACTACATCTCTGTAGTATAACCTTTTAGATGATAGATATATAGATAGACAGAGTAGGATATGATAGATAGACAGGTAGATATATGTATATTCATTGACTTGCTCAAAGTAGAAGCTACTTAGGCAAGTCTCAACTTCATAAAATGGATCATAAGAAAAGGCAGGTGAGAAACTTGCAAATAGGGGCTGACACTGAAGCTTTGGGTGGAATTTGTTCTTTCTCAGGGACACATTTTTTTTTTCTTAAGGTCTCACAACTGACCACCATATTTTCTAGGACAGTTTCATTTACTTCGTGTTGATTGACTATAAATGTTAAGCACAGCTACAGGACACCTGCAAAACATCATATGGATTAGTTTTTAAACACTTGTAAACTATAGCCTAGCTAAATTGCACATAAAATCAGTCATGATTCACAGGCATTCAGAAGAATATGAAGAAACTTTCAAAAAATACAGAGTGAGCCCAAGGCACTGTGAATGCAGTTGTAAGCAGAGCAGATCCTTGTGCTTTTAGAACTGACAATGAAAGAAGGTGAAAACTTTGTTGCTGTTGCCCCATTAAGACTTACTGCTTCTGCCTCTCAACTACATTGTAAGCTCAAGCTTGAGTTGAAGCCAACTGTGATTCATTGCTGAATCCTTTCACCCGGAGCTTAGCATGAAAACTGGCAGCTAGAACATGCTGAGTAAATGTAATGAAAGGAAATGGTCTGGGCCATGACATAAAGTTGCCCTGCTCTGAGCAGATGCACTATCAGCATCTTATCCAGCACCCCTTTCTCAACCATGAAACCTGAATAAGACAGAACTTCAGCAATCAATGGGGCACATTCCTTTGACTTAAAACGGCTCATTTAAGTCAATACTATCTTCCCTTGGCATGCCTTGGGAGCTTCGTGCAGTTGTTTCTTCACATTCAGACACACCCAGACACCCCTCCACCTTTGGACTCCAGCCCCTGGAGTGTTGCCAGGGAAGTTGTGGCTCTGGTCTGAGGATTCCAATTTGGAAGCTACAGGGGCCCTTTGGCCCAGGCTTAATCATCACTAAGTCAGAATAAGTTTACTTATCTCATAGAAAGCAGACTTAGAAGAAAACAATACAATATTTATGAAAATATCACTGGTTTTTGGACCTTCAGAGGAAAGTGTATGAGATGCCATCCTCACATACAGCAGGAATATGGGTTCAAAGAGAAGCATAAGGAAAATTCTGTTCTCAGTTGGTAAAGTAAGCTAGAAGAGTGGCAGAAGAGTCTTAGGTAACTTCTAGATAAATGGCTCTGCAAACTCAAGCCACTCCAAGTCTGGTGCTGGTACTCAGACAGAGAAGATGCACCTAACCCTCAAGAGACTTGAGGCTTCAGGGAGTGGGGAGGTCTGGCGGGGTGGAGGTGGAGACATCCTCTAATAGACAGGGTGGGGGAGGAAGTATGGGATGTGGAACAGTCAGAAGGTTGACAGGGAGGGAGATAAAGACTGGACTATGAAAAAGATTAAAGAATAAAAATAAATAAATAATAAAATAAAATGTACTTTTAATTTACACTATCTTAACCTTCAATAGATTAACTGCAGCACAATCCTTCTGAGAGGCTTTAGCAATAAGACCTGGCTGTAATGCAGAAATGTATGACTCTGTTTTATAAAAGCATAGATGTAACAGAATGAAAATGAAAAAAAATTCGTCTGTCCATTTCAAGTTAGTTGAGAAAAGCTGGTACTGACTGAGGGAGGACTGAGATCAGTATCTGTGTTTATAAGACCTTGCCAATATGATCCCCAAATAGGCTTGAGAGTCAGTGGACCAGTTGCATAGAATGACCTAGATCAAACAAGAAGCACAAGCACAACCCCAGCATTCATTTGGCCATGCAAGCACTCCTGGCATGCCTCCATGGATGAAACACATTCTCATTATACAGCAGACACTTAGAAATGCACTGGCCTTTGGTCCTCAGCTTGCCCAGAGCTACTTTCACTTGTAGCAGGAAACTGGTCTCTCAGACTCTCTGTCACTTGGCACATAGAGCCCAGCTATACTTGGTGACCTCCCATGGAAATACATATTAGTTTTCAGCTTTTGCCTCTTCAACATGGCCTCATTGTGTACTTGTCCATGTCCTGTATATCCAGGTGAGAACTTGGCAGTGGCGAGTATCTGTGGTTTGTAGTATGCTTTTCTTGAACAATCTGTGCTAGTATAACATGATAAAGACCAAGGGCAGAGACTCAAGATACATGGGTTCAGGTTCCAACATTCTTGGTAATCACTATGTGTATGGGGAAAGTCCTATCTTTTGGAGTACCAGTATACTCATCTATAAAGTGGGTCTTCACTAAAATTCCTATTGCCCTTCCAAACTTTTATTGAAACTTAGTAACTATTGTAATTCTCTTGGGAGGTGAAGTGATTATGTCATGAGGGTTCCACCCACTCCAGTGGATTAATGACATTATCAAAGCAGTAACTTGGTTATCAGAATTGTTGAATAAAATAGTGATTAAGAACCCAGATATGATGATACACATCCCAGCACTTAAAGAACTGGGGAGGGTGTTCAAGGTCAACCTCAACTGCATAGTGAGTTCTTGTATCAAAGAAAAACACGATAATTTAGTTAGTTAATTATTTCAAGCATAGTTTGGCTCCACTTTCTTTTGCTGAGCACTCTCATCTTGCTCTCTTGCACACACATTCTCTATGAGATGCCCTCTATTATGTAAGGACAAACAGGACATCTTTCATCACATGTCAACACTTTGACTTGGCCTTCCCAGCTTTCAAACCATAATGATTACTTTTCTTTACAAATTGGGCCTGACCCTCCCCCTGGTCGTCCTCTAGTTCAGACCACTAACCAAAGAATACACATCTATTGACCCATGATTTGGACTACATATGAGGCAGAAGAATCACCTCGATGGCCACCAGGGAGAAAGGAGAGGACTTTGGGCCTGAGGGTGCTAGGGGCACCAGTAAAAGGGAATGTCAAGGTGGGAATATGGGAATGG
>CM052722.1:111345657-111443673 GCA_028551405.1 Uromys caudimaculatus | reverse complement strand
GAAAAAAAAATAGAATTTCAAGTTTGTAACACAAGTAAAAAAAAAAAAAAAAAAAAAACAAATTGCACAGCCTATGATCTTATAGCCACAGAACATACACTGAGACAGCATGTGGTTCCTTTTTGTGCAACTTAAAATGAATCAAGTGGTAGAAAGGAAATCTATGATGTCTAGTGTACTAGCCCCTTTGAAGGACTACCCCTCTTTTTTTTATCAGGTCCTGAGAGAAAAGGGGAATCCCTGTTCTATTGCCAAGTCAATATCAGTGTCATTAGCTTTCTTATACAGAAGTTTTTAAAAAAATGAAACAATATAGGCTTTAAAATAGCTAAGCTTATTAGAATGAAGACCCAAAATGAAGAGGAAAACAAAAATAATATATATATATGTATGTATTTATCAGCAATGATTTGAGAAAGGAAGAGTTTGGGCTATATTCTCATCTTACCCCATATGTAAATATTCATTTCTAATAGAATCAAAGCCTAAACCTAAAATTATTTAAAGAAAATGTAAGAAAAGTTTTATTGCCTTGGAGAGACAAGGATCAGACTGAAACTAAAACTTCTATAAAGCTTTATAGATACTACCAAAGTTATGAACTTTTCACTAAATATAACAAAGAAAATAAAAAGATAAGTGATAATTAAAAATATCATAAAGCCCACAACTGCACCTAAAGCCCACTGCTCTATCAGAGGCCACACAAGTATTCAGAACCCCAGATAAACCCCTGCCTTCTGACCACTAACACTTCCTCAGAGCCTGCCTAGCTTTTCCCCAACAACTAACAGATGCTATGAACCAAATGAACCTAACCAATATCTACAGAACATTTCACCCCAACACTAAAGAACACACCTTCACAGCACCTCATGGAACATTCTCATACTACATACTCTGTCATAAAACAAGACTCAACACATATAAGAAATTGAAATAATTTCCTTCATCCAATAAGACTACCACAGATCAAAACTGAATTTCAGCAACAGCAACAAAAAACAAAAAACAATAGAAAGCCTACAAATTTATGGAAACTGAACAACTCTCTACTCAATGATCACTGGGTCAGGAAAGAAATAAAAAATAAATTAAGACTTTCTATAATTCAATGAAAATGAGTGCAAAACATATCCAAACTTACGGGGCACAATGAAAGCAGTGCTAAGATAGCTAAGTGCTTAGTGTTAGTTCATAACACTAAGTATCTTCATAAAGAAATTAGAGAGATTTCATATTATCAAGTTAATAGCACACCTAAAAGCTCAAGAACAAAATGAATCAAGAATATCCAAATGAGTAGATGGCAAGAAGTAATCAAACTGGGGACTGAAATCAATAAAATAGAAACAATGGGAACAATACAAAGAATCAATAAAACAAAGAGTTGGTTTGAGAAAATCAACAAGATAGACAAACCCTTATCAAAACTAACTAAAAGACACAGAGAGAATAACCAAATTGACAAAATCAGAAATGAAAAGGGGGAACTTAACAGATAGTGAGGAAATCCAAAGAGTAGTTAGGTTATACTTGAAAAACCTATACTCCGCAAAATCGGAAAATCCAAAAAATATGGATAATTTTTGCCAGAGGCCAGCCCCAGTGGGGGGTCATTCTTTCTTGTCGGTTCTTCTTGAGGCAGCGGAGGGGGAAGGAGGGGGAAGAGCATCCTTGGAGGGTAAGACTTTGTCTTAGGAGATAAGGGGGTAAGATTTTGTCTTAGGAGATATTTAGGGTTGCTGTATAATAATAAAAAGTTTACTTATCTAAGTCTAAGTTACTATGCTACTGTAGCTGCCCTGCCTTCTATGATCCTCTGAGGCCAGAAACTGCAGTCACTGGCACTTAGCACCTCATCCTAAAACAGCAGGAGATAAAGTAAAGGATTAATTGCTAGAGCCTTTTCCCTTTTGTCCAGATGCCTCTTGCTTGTCGGGCTCCAGGGAAGTTTGGAGCAATAAACTTCTACTGAACCAGGAGAAGAGAATAACACTCACAGAAGGAAAAATTTTACATAAGCAAATATGCATAAACTCACATAAGTTCATATACTGATACACGCATGCGCATTTATACATTTCCATTTAAACCAGCTGGGTCCAGCTTGCATGCATTCTCACAACTACACACTTATACACACATGCATACATTCTCACAATTACATACATAAACACACAGATCCATACTTACATATGCATATGGAGCAAAAGACCAAGCACCGGTGCAGGAAGAACTCACTCATTCTGAATGAAAAATGAGCTCCAATCTTTATTGCATTGAGAAAGAAAAGGCTTCTACCCTTTTAATGCTAAATGAATTAAACCCACATTTGTAAGAATAAAGCTTTGTTCCTTTTAATAAGACTAAGCCTGCCTTGTCCTTACCATGGGACCTGTTCTCTCCCATGGTAAGAAGAAGCCTGCCTGCTCCTTCTGCTCTCTGCAGCATCTTCTTTTTTCCTCTGCATTCTGCACATTGCTCTCTTAGTATTTTATGTTACTTATAGTTTCTAAGTTATTCCACTCTGCATTCTCCTTCTAATCTTGCTCTCTTCTCCTGCTCTGATGTCACAATAATGCTCTCACTCTCAATGTCTTTTCTCCTAATGCTGTGCCTATACTTCTAAGTTCTTCTTGGGTACAGTTCTGTCTAAAAAAATGTGCTCTGTCTAAAAACTTCTCCTTGGCTCAGTTCCTCTCTCTTAGCTCAGTTCTTCTCAGCTCAGACCCTCCCAGCTCAGTCCCTCTCAGCTCAGACTCTCTCAGCTCTGTCTCAGCCTTCTCTTTTTCCTCAGCACTTAAACATCTTTCAGAATACATGATCACATGTTACAAAGTTCATCACAAGTTCACACAAAAAAATCAAGTCATAAATTGAAATAGAAGTTTACAACAGAGAATGTTTACATGCATATCCATTAGGAGTAATTGTCTGGCTAAACATCCATCACCTGTCCCAGCTCCACAGGTTCACTGAAGGTTTAAAACCATAACTAAGTTATTAGTGAAGTTTTGTATAGATAAACCCAGTCAATATTTTATCTTCTGTCCTATCACCTATAATAAATCATTAGTTCCTTTTTATGACCTTTGGTTAATTGTTTTACAACCTCTTGGAATGTGCTCTGAGTAGGAGAATGTCTGGTTACTATCTAAGAGCAATTAACTGGTGACACTTGGGAGACTGGCAGAGTTCTCATTACAGTTTTGACTATCAGAAAAGGACCTAATAGCAGTCCCACTATAAAAGAGCTTAATAATCACTGATATAATTTTAGGAATTCTTATAGGGTCATCATAAAGACTTAAGTCATCTATTTGCCTATATAGCATCACTACAAGACAGTACATCTTTGTGGATCTGCAGAGATCTGCTCCAAAGGGGTGTGCTATTACTCAGTGGTTGTTATATATGTTTAATAATAACAGGAAAGGCATATTAATAGCAGGAATATTTCCTAAAATGAATCCCTTGCAGCCTTGCTTAATAAGGGCTCACCTGTCACAGATTGTATAACAATCCGAAGCAGCCATTTCAGGGTGATCACCTGCTAGTTATTACCTTGTCCCATTATGGCTCCTGACAAATTTTCTTGATAGATACTACTTACCAAAGTTTTACATCAAGATTAGATAAACAATTAAAATAGACTTGTAACCCCTAAGGGAATAGAAGCAGTTATTAAAGACTCCCCCA
This sequence comes from Uromys caudimaculatus, assembly GCA_028551405.1. NCBI lineage: Eukaryota > Metazoa > Chordata > Mammalia > Rodentia > Muridae > Uromys > Uromys caudimaculatus. The sequence continues at coordinate 111,439,971 of CM052722.1, read as the reverse complement.
CAAAAATACTTCCAGAGTCAGAAGGTTTTAGCTCAGAATTCTGCCAGACTTTCAAATGAACTAATTCCAATACTCCTCAAATTATAACACAAAATATAAACAGAAGGAACATTGCCAAATTCATTTTATGAGACCATAGTCACCCTAACACCCAAACCACTCAAAGATTCTTCAAAGAAAGAGAATTACAAACCAATTTCCCTCATGAACAAAGATGCAAAAATACTCAATAAATTGCTGGCAAACTGAATCTAAGAATACATCAAGATCATCCACCATGATCAAATAGGCTTCATCCTGGAGATGCAGGGGTGGTTATCCATCAATGTTATCTACCATATAAACAAACTGAAAGAAAAAAGCACACATTAGATGGTGAAAAAACCTTTGACAAAACTCCAACACCCCTTCATGGTAAAAGTCTTGTAGAGATCAGGAATACACGGAACATACCTAAACATTACAAAGGCAAATTTTAGTAAGCCTATAGCTAACATCAAATTAAATGGAAAGAAACTCAAATCAATTTTACTAAAATCAGTAACAAGACAAGGTTGTCTACTCTCTCCATATCTATCCAATATAGTACTTGAAGTTCTAACTAAAGTAATAAGACAACTAAAGTAGACCAAGGGAATTAAAAAATTGGAAAAGAAGTCAAAGTATCATTATTTGCAGATGCTATAATAGAATACATAAGCAACCTCAAAATTCTGTCAGGGAACTCCTACAGCTGATAAATACCTTCATCAAAGTAGTTGGATACAATACTAATGAAAAAAAAAAAAAACAAGTAGCCCTTTTATATACAAATGATAAAGAGACTGAGAAAGAAATCAGGGTAATGGCATCTTTTATGTTAGTCTCAAGTACATAAAATATCTTGGGATAACAAGAACTTCAAGCCTTTGAAGAAAGGAATTGGAAATATCAAAAGATGGAATAGTCTCTCATGCTTATGGATCAGTAGGATTAGCATAGTTAGCAGGGGGAAAAAGTCCCTCTTCAGGTTCCATATCTCCCGAACGCCTCTACCATCCAGGGACTCTTGCACATCCTAGAGATGTTCCCCACCCTGCTTGTTCTTGCTTTCTGTTCTCCTCACCCCCACTCCCTACACAATTCTCTGGCCCTGTTCCCCTCCCCATGGTCTCTTCCGCCCTGTTTCCTCCATCTGTCCACCTCCAATGTCTGTTTTATTTCCCCTTCTGAGTGAGATTCATGCATTCTCCCTTGGGCCTTCCTTGTTATTTGGCTTCATTGGCTCTGTGGATTGTAGTGTGGTTATCTTGTACTTTATGGCTAATATCCACTTATAAGGGAGTACCTCCTGTAGCCGCGCAGGACTCCTAGTGGTGGGATAAGGACAACCCACAAAACTTTTGACCCAAAAGTGTCCTGCCTACAAGATGTGCAGGAACAAAAATGGGGTAGAAACTGAGAGAATGGCCAACCAATGACTGGCCCAGCCTGAGACCCATCCCATGGACAAGAACCAATCCCTGACACTATTAATGATATTCTGTTATGCTTGCAGACAGGATCCTAGCAACTGTCCTCTGAGAGCTCCACCCAGAAACCAAGGGAAACAAATGCAGAAACCTACACACAAACACTAGACAGAGCTAGGGAGTCTTGTGGAAGAGCTGGGGGAAGGAACGAGTGACCCAAAGCAGGTAGAGACTCCACAAGAAGGTCAAGAGAGTCAACTAACCTAGACCCTTGGGGGCTCTTAGACACTGAACCAGCAACCAATTAACATACACAGGCTGGACCTAGGCCTCCATACATATGTAGCAGATGTGCAGCATGGTCTTCATACAGGTTGTCCAACAACTGGACAGAGCTGTCCCTGACTCTGTTGCCTGCCTGCCTGTGGATAGCATACCCCTAACCGGACTGTCTTGTTTGGTCTCAGTGGGAGAGGATGTGCCAGGTCCTGCAGTGACTTGATATGCCAGGGCCGGTTGGTAAATAGGGACCTCCCCTTTCTCAGAAAAGAAGGGGGATAAGGGAAGAGTTGTGTAATGAGGGACAAGAAAGAGAGAGGGGCTGCTATTGGGATGTAAATAGAATAAATAAATTATTGGAAAACAACAACAAAGTCTGTCTTACCAAATGCAATTCCCATCAAAATTACAACAGAATTCTTTACAAACCTTGAAAGAACAATACTCTACATCATCTGGAAAAACAAAAAACTCAGGATCGCTAAAGCAATCCTGCACAATAAAAGACCTTCTGCAGATATCACCATCTCTGATTTCAAGCTTTACTACAGAGCAATAGTAATAAAAACCACACGGTACTGGCATAAAAACAGACAAGTCAATCAATGAAATTCAATTGAACACCTAGATGTAAATCCACACACCTATGAACACTTGATTTTTGATAAAGAGGCCAGAATTTTATAATGGAGAAAAGAAAGCATCTTCAACAAATGATGCTGGTCTAGCTGGATGTTTGAAAATAGAAGAACTCAAATAGATTCATATCTATCACCTTATATCACACTGAAAAAACTGACTTCCAAGTGGATTAAAGACCTCAAGATAAAACTAGATACACTGAACCTGATAGAAGAGAAAATGGAGAATAGCCTTGAATACATTGTTACAGGAGACAACGTCCTGAACAGAACACCAATGTCTCAGGCTCTAAGATCAACAACTGATAAATGAGACCTCATGAAACTGAAAAGCTTCTGTAAGGCAATGGACACAAATCAACAGAACAATACTGTAGCCTACAAGATAGGAAAAGATTTTCACCAACTTTACATCCAACAAAAGGCTAATTTTCAAAATATATAAGTAACTCAAGAAACTAGATATCAACAAACCAAATAATCCAATTAAAAATTGAGTACAGATTTACACAGAGAATTCTCAACAGAGGAATCTCAAATGGTGAAAAAACACTTTAAAAAATGTTCACCACTCCTTAGCCATCAGGGAAATGCAAATCAAAACAACTCTGAGATTCCATCTTACACCTGTCAAAATAGCTAAGGTAAAAATATAAGTGACAGTTCATGCTGGTGAAGATGTGGAGCAATGGAAACACTTCTTCATTGCTGGTAGGAGTGCAAACTTGTAAAACCACTTTGGAAATCAATTTGGTGGTTTCTTAGAAAATTTGGAATTGATCTGCCTCAAGTCCCAGATATACCACTCCTGGGTATATACCCAAGGGACCCTCCATATCCACCACAAGGACCCTTACTCAACTATATCATAGCAGCTTTATTCATAATAGCTAGAAACTGGAAAGAACCTATATGTTCTTCAACCTATGAATGCATAAAGAAAATGTACATTTACAAAATAGAGTATTACTCAGTTGTTAAACAATGACATCATGAAATTTGCATGCGAATGGATGGAACTAGAAAATATCATCCTGAGTGAGGTAATCCAGACCCATAAAGACAAGCATTGCATGTACTCACTTATAACTGGACATTAGCAGACCCAGAGAAGCATAGTAACAAGGAGGGCTCAATGGAGGATACATGAATCTCCCTGGGAAGGGGCAATAGTACAGATTTTGTGGGTGGATTGGGGGTGAATGGGATGAAAACAGGGGGGATCAAGCACAGGATGGGGAATGGAAGGGGAGAGTATAGGAAGAGATAACTCGAATTGGGGAGCATTTGGGGATGATGTAGAAACCTAATGCAGTGGAAACTCCCTGGAATCTATGAGAGTGACCCTAGCAAATTCTCCAAGTAATAAGTGATAATAATATAAACTGACCATCTTCTAGAACCAGGCAAGGCTCCTAGCACTAGGACAGGAACATCAATTCAGCCAAAAAAACCTTTGACCTGCAATCTGTGCTTTCCTCCAAGTAGTGCTGGTATAATGGTGGCACAGAACTTGTGAGAGTGGCTAACTCATGGCTGGTCCAGCTTGAGACCCATTTCAGAGAGGGGGGCCATGCCAGGCACTACCTAGTTAGACAGGAACCAGAGGATGGATAGCCCAGACACCCAGGACAGAACCAAACATGCCTGTCAGGGAAAAATATTCAATGAAATGATTCCTAATGATATTCTGCTATACACATAGATTGGTGCCTAGCCCAATTGTTATCAGAAGGGCATCATTCAGCACCTGATGGGAACAGATGCAGAGACCCACAGCCAAACATTAGTCAGATCTTGGTGAACCCTGCAGAAGATGCGAAGGAAGGACTGTAGGAGCCAGAGCAGTAGAGGACACCATGAGAACGTGATCCACAGAATCAACTAAGCAGGGCTTGTAGGGGCTTATGGAAAGTGATGTGACAATTAGTGACCCTGCATGGGTCTGACCTAGGTCCTTTGTTGTGTAGTTTGTTGTTCTTGTGAGACTCTCAACAATGGGAGTTGAGAGTATCTCTGACTCTTGCGACACTTGAAAGTCTTTTCCTCCTACTGGGTTGCTATGTCCAGCTATGATATGAACATTTGTGCCCAGTCTTATTTGTATCTTTTCAGGCCCTGTTTGGTGGATATCCCTGGGAGGCCTACATTTTTTTAAAAAGGGAAACAAAAGAGGAGTTTATCTAGGGAAGAGGAGATGTTGGGGAGAGTCTGGGAGGAGAGAAGGGAGGGGAAATTGCAGTGATGATATGATGTATGAGAAAATAATAAAAGTTAAAAGGTGGGAGGAGAGATGTCTCTGCAGTTAAGAGCACTTACTGCTCTTCTAAAGGTCCTGAGTTCAATTCCCAGCAACCACATGATGTCTCACAACCATCTGTAATGGGATCAAATATATATATTTGTGTGTGAGTGTGTGTGTGTGTTTTAAAAAGTTTAAAAAATTAGCAAAAACCTCTATGTTAACAAGAACAGAGAAGTCCAAATATATGTGTGTATGAAATCAGAGATACAATCAGAGACACAAGGGGAAAATTCAAGGAAGTAAGTTATATGAGAAGATATTCAATGAACAATGAACCTATAAAAAGATCCTGAAACATGTTAGAAGTTAACAAAATGCAAAGTAAAACATGGTGTACTTAGTCCTAGAGGGTTTGCATGCATTGAAGCATTGGATAGTACTATGTTGAGCCAGAGCAAGATAGGGGCTCTCCTGTCCTACTTTTAGGAGAGGCCTATAAACTCCACTGTCTTGGAGAACCACTCACTGGTGCCCAGTGAGTTAAATATACATGGACTCTGATCTAGTGAGCCCACATATGGAAATCTACCTTAACATTGGTCCATAAGAGCATACATATAATGGTTTCTGAAAACACTGCATGGAACTGGGGACAGACCTTTCCAACTTCAGCTGGATGACCAGACTGGCAGAATACTAAGCAGCATTTTGAAGTAAGCAGATATATTCAGAACATGGAGTGATCTCCAAATTATAGTGCTGATGTTTTTAAAGTGAGAAACAGAACAAGATTTATAGCACAATAACATTTATGCAAATTAAAAACACATACCCCAAAACAACACTATTATTTTATAAGAAGGCATACATATTCAGTGACTCATCTCAAATGCATTAGAGTGTGTACTCATGGAGGGGACAAAGGGTGTAGGGAGTAGGATACATAGGAAGAGAAAACTCAGATGACAGAGACTTTGTCAATGCCATAGTTAATGCTGGCAGCCAGCTTTGAAATCAGCAGTAGATGGAGTTAATTCAGCTCTGCACCCTGAATCCACAAATAAGTTTCAACAGTAAAATTCTAGAAAATAAAGAGTAAGGGGAGAATGAATGGCTGCTTTTGCGGGGTGTTAAATAACTTTTTCTAGAATCACAAAGTCATAATGGTTAGATAATTTTCTTTTAATTTGTGTGTGTGTGTGTGTGCATGGGTGTGTGTGTGTGTGTGTGTGTGTGTGTGTGTGTGTGCATGGGTGTGTGTGTGTGTGTGTGTGTGTGTGTGTGTGTGTGTGTGTGTGTGTGCAAGCGCCTAGGGAGGCCAGAAGATGGAATTGGATCCCATGGAGCTGGAGTTAACAAGCAGATTTAAGTAGCCAGATATAAAATCTAAGAATGAGTGTTAGTGCTGGGAACTGAACTTGTGTTCTGGAAAAAGTAATAAGAGATTTTTAACTTCCAATTCATCTCTTCAACCCTCATATTTACTGAGACAAGTTTTCCAAGGTAGTCCAAGCTACTGAAAAAGTCTATGTATAATCCATTTGCCTTCCAACTCATAGAACCCTTCCTGCCTGAGTTTTGTGAGTTCTGGTCTTAGGACTGTGTGTCACCACACCAAACTTTTACATATCATTTTGAATATAGTACAAGCCATTGAAATGTACACTTTAAAATAGTTTAAAAGCTAGTAGAAGGTAAGAGGAGCTTAACAGTCTGGACTGCTTTCCTCATGTAAAGCCTGCTTCTAAGGCTCTTGGCCCTTGATGGTGCTTTCCCACTGTAGTACAAGGACCTTTTGGCATGGACTGCAGTAATCAGAGCTAAAGTTTTGAGGTCTGCTTGCTATCCTCATGTCTTTCTACCTTTCTGGTAGCTAATTCTAGGCCTATTTACCTCACAGATACATCTTGACGACTGAGTGGGCTGATGGATGAAAAACAGCTCAATGCCCGACAAAGCACAGCACAGTATGAGGGATTATTGAGGATATTTGTGACCAAGCTGAATTGCTAACAAGGCAATTTTCTCTCCCTTATTCCTTTTCTGACATGGCAGCCAAATTTCCATTTCAGTGACTTGGTATTTGAGGAGGCAATATTGCAATCTTTTCCTTCGTTCCCAAGGCAAGCCAAAAATTTGGTCATGCCTCCTGATATCAAATTAAAACAACTGAGAGACCTACACTGTGTGTGATGGTAGTGGTTGGGGTAGTGAGGATTAAGATCCATATCTCATATATGAAGGACTCTTCAAAGGTCACTTGTCCCCAGAATCCTTGACAGAGATTCTTGTTTCACAGGTAGATTGTTCACATCTCCTCTCTGTTCTTCTCTTTTGCTAGGAAAACACAACCTCATTAAAACCATGTGTGTGTGTGTGTGTGTGTGTGTGTGTGTGTGTGTGTGTGTGTGTGTGTGTGTGTGTGCCCATGCATGCACTTGCATCTATACATGCAGAAACAGGTCCATGTGTGTATTCATGTGGAGACCAAAAGTCGACCTTAGCTATATTCCTCAGTCATTTCCCATCTGATGTTTTAAGATAATGTTTCTCTCTGAACCAGGAGCCCACCAACTCAGCTAGAATGGCTGGCAATACGTCTCCAAAATCCTCTTGTCTCCAGAGCCTCAGAATTTTTTGCATTACATAGGCATGAATCTCCATACTGATTTTTTATATGAGTATTTGGAGATCCAAACTCAGATCCCATGTGCGACAAGAATTTTACTGAGTCATCTCTCCAGACCTAAAACACAGTATTTAATTGTGTGTGTGTGTGTGTGTGTGTGTGTGTGTGTGTGTGTGTGTGTGTTGTCTTTATCCAAACATTGTAAGTAGATAACCTAGGAACAGATAGATGTTGGTTGTTGTGATAAAAGCAACCTAAAGGAGAAAGGGTCTATATAACTCACAGTTCTAAGTTATAGTCTATCATAGTGGAGAAATTAAGACATCAGGAGCTTCAAGCACTTCTGTGCCCAAGGTTTGGGGCTCATGATGAAATTGCCTGGACCTCTCCATTTCTCTTAGGTCGGATCCATTTCATATGCACAGATCAACTTCGTAGAACTCTCCAGCATCTTCATTCTTCTGGAGTCTCCATTACAACTGTAACTTCACAGTTTCACACAGCTGCTTACCTGGACTTCTATTGGTTACTTTTCTCTTGCTCCTGTAAATACTATTACCAACCAAAAGCAAGTTAGGAAAGAAGAGGAGTTAGTTTGGCTTACATTCCAGAGACATAGAGTTCATAATGGAAGGGAGGGCATGGTGACAGATGGGCTTGGTAGCACGAATAGGAAACTGATTGATCACAATTTCATCCACACACAAGAAGCAGAGATAACATGAAGTGGAGTAAGCTATAACCTTCAATAATATACTTCCTCCAGCAAGACTCCAGCTCCTAAGAGTTCCATAACCACACCAAACACTACAACCAACAGGCATCAAGTGTTCAAATACATAAACCCATGAAGGATATTTCTCAAGGCACAATAAGGCTTCTTGGTAGGAATTATGACCCAGATTCACATTGTCCCAACTACTCTCCATGACATTCTCAACTTGACATCTTTCATTCCTTCAAAATCAGTACCACATGTATGACATTGCCAAGTTGTACTACCAGCTTGTACTGGGTCACTATCAGCTGTGTTTACCCCAAGGAAACATTTTCCTAAGTAGTTGCTTTGAAAAGCAGAGAAGCCCTTCAATTTAGGTTTTTTCCTTTTAAAAATGTATCTACATAAAATGGAGCCTCTGATAAATAGAATTTGCCATTAGAACACTTCTTCTATTGTCCCAGTGCAGCATTTAAGATTTCTCTTCAGTGCTGCTATCTGTAACAATTATATCTGCTTTCTCAGCAACAACTGGAATGTTCTCCTATCTAGAAATTTCCCCTGTGAAATAAGCTAGTCCATTGCCTTTAAACTTAACTTCATTCAAGTTCTCAGGACAGTGGAAGAATGAAGTCAGATTCTTGACTAAAAGATTGCATGAATGGCCCTGCCTCAGTTCCTGATAGAATGCCTACTCTCTCCTCTGAATTCTTATGAAACAGGCCTCTACTGTCCATGTTTCTTTCAGATTTACTGTCTGTCAAGCTCTAAGAGCCAGAGGTCAGAGAAGACTGCAGTGTAACAGTGTCTAACATGGAAGGGGAAGCAGTTTGTAAGCCCTTACCCCTAACTGATGAGCTCTTGACCATTGATGTCATCTGGTGGTGGAATAGTCAGTTTTCCTTAAGGGATGGCTACTTGTAGTTTGATCACAGTACAGTGGGTGGTCCCATACCCATGAACATATGAGTAACACAAATTGATGTTGATGAGTGATTACATTTCTTAAAGGCATGAAATTGGGATGATAGGAAGATGGGAGCAGATCTTGGAGTAGTTAAGGGGAGGAGTTGGGTGAATATGATCAAAATACATTGCATTAAATTATCAAAGAATTAATAAATGTCTTTAGAGGAAAGACTATTTGGGAAAGAAAAGTAACAGAGAGAAAAAGAACATAACTGGGTGGCCAAAATAAATAAAACATAGTTACATATATGTGTATGGTATTATAATAAAGCCCATTATTTGTATACTCACTTAAATTTTAATTATGAAAAATAATATGTATCTTTTGCTCATATATTTATGTTGATAATTCTGTCATTTGCATTAAGATAAAATTTTATGTTTCTGGATCAAATGACTACGCATGCTTTTAAACTTTATATATAATTTATATAAAATTTTAGAGAAAGTGTATTCATCAATAACATCTAGTACTATGTACTTTTATTTAAAGACAAAATATTCAGTTTATGAATAAATATATCTAATTTAAAATTTAAAGCCCATTGACTCATCTCCTAAGAAACACTTGGATATTTCCCCCAAAGGAATGAAACCAACAGGCTGAATGATCTTCCAGGAAACTTTCTGCTTTACAGTCCACCTCCAAGTAAGCTACCCAACAGACATTTCCTATGAGTTCTGGGTGTCAGATGTTGTCCAGGCTTGGGAGGTTGTCAGGCTTGGTATTCTCTGACTATGAGCCATCAGGATAGAAGCTTAGGTGTCCCCCCCCCCATGCTTTGTAGCTTCCTCCATTTCTTCCATTTTTCTCTGGCTTTACCATGCTTCCATGTTTCCTTACTTTCTTCACTCAGAACAGACCATAGCATTACCTTTGCTCCCAACTTTGAGCCCCAGGTCTGCACTGGAGACAATGCAAGACTCTGTGTGTGTGTGTGTGTGTGTGTGTGTGTGTGTGTGTGTGTGTACGCGCGCGCGCGCGTGTGTGTGTAGCCTTCTGGCTCTTTTCCAGGGTCTGTAGTCCAAAGAAATAAGTCTTCTTTGATCTAAGCATGGTCCCTGAACATGAAAAAACATGGTCTAAAACTCAGAGAAAAAATTATACACATCAATATAGATGTTTCTCAATATGTAAAAATAAAACTCCCATATGACTTATCTATACCATCTTCTAGACATACTACCAAGGACTCTATATCCTATTGCTGAAGTACTTGACCATCCTAGTTTATTATTGTTCTGTTCATAATAGCTAGGAAATGGAATCAACCTAGACGTCCACCCACTGATGAGTGGTTAATGAAGATGTGGTACATACACACAAGAAAAGTTTACTCAGTTGTAAAAAATAAAGCATGAAATGTGCAGGTTAATGGACAGAACTGGAAAATATTACATTAAGGTAATCCATCACAGAAAACAAACATCACATTTCTGTCCTTGTATGCAGATTTCAGCTGTGTGTGTGTGACCACAAAGGGGAAAAAGAGATATCAAGTAAAAAGGATATAATAGTACACATGTGATGTGAAAACAGAAAAGAATGGAGATTTGAGAGAGTCAAGGCAAGGGGAGGTGTGGGAGAAGTTGGAAGTTAGTTCAAGTTTAACAAAAACAAATTATGTATAAAAACACCATGATGAAACCTGATATTTGATATGATAATTTAAAAGTATTTTTAAATTACAAGCAAACATATTGTACTAGCTGGTTTTGTGTCAACCTGACACAAGCTGGAGTTATCACAGAGAAAGGAGTTTCAGTTGAGAAAATGCCTCCATGAGATCCAGCAGTAAGGCATTTTCTCAATTAGTGATCAAGGGTGGAGGGCCCCTTGTGAGTGGTACCATCTGTGGGCTGGTAGTCTTGGGCTCTATAAGAAAGCAGGCTGAGCAAGCCAGGAGAAGCAAGCAAGTCAGTAAGTTAACATCCCTCCATGGCCTCTGCATCAGCTCCTGCTTCCTGACCTGCTTGAGTTCCAGTCCTGACTTCCTCTGGTGATGAACAGCAGCATGGAAGTGTAAGCTGAATAAACCCTTTCCTCCCCAACTTGCTTCTTGGTCATGATGTTTGTGCAGGAATAGAAACCCTGACTAAGACACATATTAAATACATGGATATGATTTTTACAGCATTCAAAAATGATCTAACACATGATGATATTAAAGCAAGTTCAGACCAGCTTCAAATTAAAAGTATCAAATGTCTGCAGTTGATGCTTAGTCCATGTGGGTACAACTGGGTTAACACGTCATCAGAAATCCAGGTCTCAGGCTCAAAATGAGTGGCTGCCGATACCATCTGGGGACTCAAAACAGTTTGGGGGTTATACATCCAAGGTTGTACATTTCAAAAGGATGTGCTGTAGGCAGCAATGAAGCCAAGTGCAGCATGGGCTGTCAGCCCTCAGCCATTAGGACCCTCACTGCCTTGCCCACCTTGCCTTTGCCAAAGAAAACCTGTACTCAGAACAGAAAAGAAGGGGCAATATTGAACCTGCAAAATGAACTGTGTTCCCAGGACTCTTTGTAGGCCTATTTCTTCTTTCTCATACTCTGTCACCCCCACCTACCCACTGGCCCACATCATCAAGATCTCATGTATTGCCTAAATGACTTCCTGTTGTGAATACAATTTGTTTCCTAAAGACTATATTTTTATTTTATAACTGGAATAGGAAACAGACAAATCCACACACCTAGAAATCAAGAGGTCAGTGAGATGATTCAGAGGTACAAAGCACCTGCTTCTTAACTAAGGACCTGAGTTCAGTCCCTAGAACCATGTGACAGAGAGAACCAAATTCTCAAAGTTTCCCTCCACATGTGGAGCATGCCCTCCCCCAACACACGCACATGCACATGCATGCATAAATACACACAAAGACACAGAAACATCTTGATTCTTCATTCGTTCAACAGCTTTTGCTGGCATCTAAATTAACCAAGCACTGAACAGATACAGACAGCAATAGGCAGCTTGATCAAGTAGAACTTAGAGGAATCTCCAGAAAATGGAAACCAAGTTTACTCAAGAGGGTAAAAGTGAAAAGGTATGAGCTCTAACTGAGGCCTATAGTGAAAAAGCAATACTCCTGGGTCACAGGTGCTGTGCCATAGCTTGTTCCTCTTTCCAAGGAGGGGCTCCAACCCAGCAGCAGTTTTGAAGCACATTGCATATCCTAGTGCTCAGAGCTAAAATCGATCCGCAGCGGTGACTCAGAGGCAGACAGCTAGTGCAGTCACAGATCTCTGTCTGCATTCCCAATTTGCCTGCTGAGATTCTCGCCTTATTAATGTTATTTACCAAGCCCTATGGTCCTAATGCCTGTCCTCAGCCCTTGCAGGGGCCCTCCAGCCATTGTCCCTGTAAGTATGTCACATCTTGTCACTGTCTCTCTGAATTCAACAGGTCCTGGCAGCCTGTCTGCAGACCTGCCTGCTCACTCTTGCATCCCAGAAGCCTGGAATATAGCCTAGAGCCTTCAATTCTACTCCTCCAACAGCAGACACCAACCCTACCCTTTCCCAGAGCACACCCCAACTGTACCCCTTCCCAGAATAGATCAGCAAGGCAAAAATGTCCACAGCTAAACAAGTCCTCTGTGTTCTAGGACAAGAAATGGAATGACTTGTCACAGCAGTGTTACAGCATGGCCTTGTGCTGCTAGCTTATGTGGCCAGAGATCCCAGCAGTAAGAGGATGGGGGAGGTGGGTACAAGGAGCAAAACTCTACCACGGGTGACACTGGGATAGAGAGACTCAAAGCCAACATTTGGAAAACTTCTTCTGGCTACACCTTGTGCTTGTGTCTGTTCTTCCCAAATGCTTTGATAACTAAGGGTCTTAGTGAAGCCCCCTCAGTAAAATCCAGATCATGCACAAGGGCTCCCAGGATGTGGAAAGCTGACAAGGACTTGGAATCGCCTGTGGCATGCTCTACTTGTGGCACTAGAGCACCCCCAGTATACTCTGCGTCCAGAAACAGAACAGCCCAGAGGATCTTAGCTTCCTGGATCTTAGAGCCGGTAAACTGCCTAGTAGTCAGCTAGTTGCAGAACCAAGGTGGTTTTTGGCTCTACTCAAGCAACATGCTCACCCCACCTGGCTTGACCTCTCAAGATCTGTACTTCAGTACCAAACAAACCAGTAGCATGTTAGTGATACTTGACCATTTCCCACTGTTCCAGAGCCTGAGTGCTATCAAATGCCAGAGTCTCAAGAGGGTTGCTTACACACTAAACAGGGAAACAGAGGCCACGGCATAAGGCAACTGAACTTCTGATTAGTAGCATCTCACTACTGTTCTCATCCAACCCTGCCCCTAAATCACTGGAACCACCAACCCATAATGATATGCCTAGGAGAGCTGGGCCAAGTCCCATATACTTGACCCTCAACATCCCCAGGATACCTATTCCTCTAGCTGCTGTCTGGTTTCATCATTCCAAGGGAAGTTGGAAGGATTTGTATGTGGCACAAGACCAGGTTATGAAATCAAGTTGGCACTTAAATGACCTAACAACAAATTGCTCAATTTAATTTGCTTACTCAATCCAATAAAGGAGAAACAAGAAAACCCATCTAATTAAAAACATTGATCCATAGGAACTGGCAACTCCAAAGGCCTTGCTGGAAGTTATCACTTCAACAATGTGATATGAGAATACAAGAGAAGACAAATAGATTCTCTTCCTGACTCCAAAAGGGCTGCAAAAGGCCCTGAGAAACTCTGAGTCCAAAAGACAAATCAATGTGTTCAGGTCAACCAGGGAGGCAAAGATAATTCTCAGATCTGTGAAACTCAAGAAGAATTCGATTCATGTTCTACCCCTCCCACCAGCAGCCACAGGCTCCACTCATTCCCAGCCACAAACAGGGACCCTTGTCCTTTTCGTCTAACATCTTTGCTCATTTGGCTTACTGCTCTGACCCTTTATCTGGTTTGCTAAACTGCATCTTTCAAGGCCAGTATAAGGTTCTCAAAAATGAGTAAGTCTGTCCACAGAAAAAAAATAGTAGCATTCTTGGAGTCTCTTAGAACACTTTCCACCTTGAGCTACTATGAAAGTGCTGAAAAATAGGGCTAGATTGTCCTTCCAGGGGCAGCTCAGAGAGAAGCAAAATCACTTAATATCTGAAAGCTCAGTCTCTTTCAGAGGAAAAGTGACCTACAAGTGAACCCATGGACACCATGGCGCGCCATTACTCCTGCTAAGACCAGATGGCATCCCAACCCTGCTTATCCCAGCTCCTTACTCTTGTTGAAGAACTCTGCCATCAGAAGAACCCTCCAGAGAATAAGTAAACAACACACACACACACCACAAATATACCACACACATCACACACATACCACACACACCACAATACACACACAATACAATACATACATAATACAATACACACAAACATACATACCACAATACACAATAAAATAGGCTACATGCAGGCAATATGAAACTCTCAGAGATCTTTCCTTAAAGAAGAAAAGGAAAGAAAGCCAACAATACCCATGAGCACTAGTGAGAGGAATGTACATCGATTTTTAAGAGATAAAAGGAAGATTCAGGGAGAGTGTAACTTGAAGAGGTGACTTTAAAGAAAGAGAAGTCTATTTCAGGGAAAGATCGGAGGCAAGAAATAGGAGTAAGCTGAGTTTCCTGTAAAAGAGTTCTGGGCTAGGCAATGGAATGCCCATAAGCTATGTGTGGATGAAGTATACCAAGGACTAAGATCAGGCAAGGCAATGAGGCTGGGGGCGTAGCGTCTAACTCAGTGAAGAGAGCAGAAGAAGCCACTACCTTAAGACTAAGATCATTTCCAGTTAAAGAACACTAACATTCCAATGGCTGCTATAGATGCTTCAGATGCAGTAGGAAACCAAGGAAATACCTATCTTAGGGTGCTGATATGAAGAGAGTGCTAAGTGCTAAAAAGGAAAGTCAAACAGGGTGGTAACACACAACAGCATGGATTCCTTTTCATGGTTGATCATGTAGAGTTCTACAAACAAAAGAGCAAGTCCTGACAAGATCTCTGGGACACACACATACACACACACACACACACAGAGAGAGAGAGAGAGAGAGAGAGAGACAGAGACAGAGACAGAGACAGAGACAGAGACATACAGAGAGACAGAGAGACAGAGAGTCACAGAGAGACAGAGACAGATCAAGTGTGAGGCTATGGAGGAGAAAGATACCTGGTGTGTGAGAAATCGAAAGGGGACTAGAAGCCTGGGGTGAAAATAAGTAGGTTGTAAAAAGGAGTCAGCAGGGTCAGAGACCATGGCAGGGCCATCTCTTTTAGGATGATGGAACTGGGGCCATGAGTTGGACTTTTATCATCAGAAAAACAGAAACCTACTGGGAGAGTTTAAGTAAAATGATAGAATATAATTTTCTTATAAATAATGAACTGTGAAGGACAAGGTCAGAAGTCAGACATCTCCTTAAATATGACTGAAGCTATCCAGCAGAGACCTGATGGTAGCCTAGGCCAGGACAAGAGGAGTAGAAGTTGTAGCGGTCCTGGAAAAGAGACTTAGCCAACAGCCATGTGAAGCCCTAAAGGTGCCACCTAACTGCTGAAGCATGGCCTGGTTAGTGTGTGGGGTGGGTCTCTGTGGTGTGTGTGTGTGTGTGTGCTGTAAAGGGGCTGTAAAACAGAATAACCCACCCCATTTTCTTGATGTCAGTGTGCCCTCTGGTGGTTGGGTTCCTTTTCCGTGCCTTGAGGACTTCCTTGTTCCTGGACTTAACAGTGGGGAGATCCCTCTACACTGACCTCCCTCCAAGAAAGGATGGGACAAGTGTCCTATCTTTCAGCTTCAGGCTATGAAACAGGCAGATTAATGCTGCTGAGGCTGAGGCTGGAGTTTCGGCCTGAGCCAGGACGGGAGTGGCAGTCTGTAAGAGAAGCAGTGACCAACAAGGGTCAGACAGAAAGGGGAGAAGTAGGAGGCGGCAGGGACTTTTGTTTTCTATAGGTCACCAATACAAAAGAAAATTGATGGCCATGCACAAATGGGGCAAATATCTTCGGTGGATATTTTCAGAAGAAAATAAAACCGTTCCAATTTAAACATTTGTAAACTAAGAGCAAAGAACATCAGGTTGTACTGAATAAACGTAGCACACACTGGAAAATGTATTTCAGTTCCTACACTACAGCCAGTTCCAGAGAGAGGCGGGGGTGGCGGCCAGCAGCAAGCAGCAGAGAGTCACGATTTTGCTGAGAGAACAAAGGAAAGGGGGTGGATGAGGCTTGGTCAGAAATAGACACTGTCTGACTAGGCTGACGTCCAATGGCTCACCGGATGTCTATGCCATGTTCCAAACAGACGCACAAAAACAACACACACACACACACACACACACACACACACACACACACCTCACTCAAGATAAAGAGAACATAGATGTTTAATGCACAACAAAATGTTGTGGAAGATGAAATACAAGGATGTCTGGGGAAAAGGAAGCTGAGCCTTAAAATCTGTGTTTTTAAACCTAGAGAGCTCTGCTTTGTCAAAGCAAGTAGCTCTGAGGCTTGATCAAAGATAAACCAGACCTCATAGAGAAACTACCACTTTCTTGCTGATAGGAAGGTAAGCATTTTCAGTATAGCCATCCACCTGTTTCTGGCACCAGTGTTCTTCTAAGCTTGCAAGGATAATGTGTTGTGCAGGTTCCAGTGCTTGTAAGACATTAATTCAATGTAGCCTTAGCAACAAGCATCATGACAAGCAGCTGTCCAGGACTACAGATCTAGGGGCTTCTCCTCCTGTCGGCTGGACCTTTCTTAAGCTGAAGGGCTTACAATCTTTTTTTCCAGTATAATAGCACAATAGAGAAGCCAAGTACATACAAAGCAGTGACCTATCACCAGTGCTAACTCCCTACTGATACCACCTTAAGCCCAAGACCTGAGTCTGTGTGATGTTATAGATCCTTCCAGGTGAGAGTTCCTCTTGCTAAAGCTTTTTACTGTAACCCAGGGAATGAGAAAAGAAAACTACATTGAATTTAAAAGAAGCACAGTTAAAAGAATTTAAAAATCATACATTGAAAGGCAGTCAAGGGAGTGAAAAGGCAACTTGAGGGACAGGAAATACATTTGCAAATATGATAAAGATGGCCGGGCAGTGGTGGTGCACGCCTTTAATCCCGGCACTTGGGAGGCAGAGGCAGGTGGATTTCTGAGTTCGAGGCCAGTCTGGTCTACAGAGTGAGTTCCAGGACAGCCAGGGCTACACGGAGAAACCCTGTCTCGAAAAAAACAAAAAAATAAATAAATAAATAAATATATATATATATATATATATATATATATATATATGATAAAGATATCTATAATACATAAATAGCACTTACAATCTGATGACTTGAAAGTGGCCAAAGAATTTGAAAAGATTTTTTCCAAAGAAGACATACAAATGGCCAACAAACATGTGAAAAATGCATAGATTCATAACTCATAAGAGAAAGGCAAATCAAAACCAAAATAAAGAACTGTCTCACACCCAGGAGGAGGGCTCATATCCAAAACCTGAAAGTAAATGTTGGCAAGGATATGGAAAAAATTAAAATTGAACAAAACAATGAGGCAGTTCCTAAAAATAAGAGAAACCATAGGACCCAATAATTCCACTCCAAGAAATGTGTATCTCCCAAAGAACTAAAAACAGGATCCCAGGATATTTGCATATCCATGTTTATAGGCAGAAGCTGAATATTCATCAGTTGTGGCTGAATGAGTAAAATGTGTCATATACATACACTGGAATATTATTTGGTCTTTGAAAAGGAAAAGAAATATGACATGTGATGCAACATGGATGGTACCTGTGAAGTAAGCTGACACAAAACAAATGCTACAGGATCCCATTTATATGATATTTCTATGGCAGCCACATTTGTAGAAAATCGAATGCCCATTGCTATGAAATAGGTGGGTGGAATAGGGAGTTATTTAATGGATACTGAGTTTCTCAATATGAGAAAGGTTTGATGATTGATTTTAAACAATGTTTCAGATGATAAATTCCACATATGTTTTTCCTATGGGAAGTGGATGAGTGAGTGAGTGAGCAAGTGAGGTAATACCATGCCTGAACAGGAAACTGGGGTCAGTATTTCTCTGAGGATGTGGCTGCTTGCAAGTGGAAGCATATGATTTCCGGTCACTTGTATTTCTTCTTTCCCACATTCATTCACTTGAGCATTCCCTTACTCTCTAGACAAATGGACATCGAATGCCTTCTCTGTGAAAGACACATCACCAATGCTGCAGCTAAACCAGTGAGGGAGACTGCCTTGATCTTACCTTCATAAAGCCCAGTCTGGAAGGGAACCAAGTCTACCAAAACTGGACACACAATAGAAGAACCAGGAAAGGGGGTATTCTGAGAAGTGTGGGAGCTTACAGAATGTGAGACTGTCTAATGGGGGAGTGGGTGTAGGTAAAAGGATTTTCTACAAAGATCTGGTTTCAGGCATGAGTCCTAAAAGAGCAGTAAGGCTCAGGTGGGCAGAGGAAGATGCCCAAATACAAGCCAGTGGGGAACTTTTGGGTGAGGGGAAGGGAAGTGTGAGAAAAGAGTTGAGCAATAACCACAAGTAGCTGAAAGGAATTTATTAACTTTTAAGTGCCTCTAATTCACAGTATCTCACCCAGCAGTAGCCTTCACAAACTCTTCAGAACTTGTGTGCATAAAGGTGTGATGGCCAAAGCTGCCAGCCACCTCCTTCTCAGAGTGACATTGTCTGACAAGGAAGTATGACCCTGAGCACTCACACTGAAACCCACCCTACCACTCCCCTCACAGCCCTTGCATGCCTTGGGAGACAGAGGAGGGGGCCCAGTGTTTGCAGCCAAATCTTAAATGTGTACATGTGCATGGAAACAGGTTATTCAGAGAACACATTAAAAAGGTATTTGGAGCAGAATGCAGTAGGGAGTGACTAGATACAAAGAAGCTAAAAGGAGTCAGGCATTGTGGGGCACAGTGTTCTTCAGAGAACACTATCTAGTTATCTAGTCCCAGAAAAGCCCCAGGGAGGACAATTTAGCTATTCTCTGATTCCTTTTCAGACTTAGGAGGTCACACCCTTGGAAATTCAACCCACATAATCTCCATTGTCCACAAGCTTGGCTGTTAGCTGGACTTGGATGGGGACTCCAAGATGTAGCCAAAACCTTACGCCTCAGCAAGGCTTTGGGGAGAGTTCAGAGGGACATGAGCATAATGTGTGTAAATGAGAAGTTCTATACAGCACTTCTAACTCCTGGGCTCAAAGCAAGGCTGGAGAGGCACCTATGGCTATTCAGCAGCAGCTGGCTCAGGGGTGTTTATCCCATCTGATAGGTAATCATCCTCATGGCTCTGTTTCATCTTGGTCTCCAGCACTGTGATGCGCTGCTTGAGCTTCTGCTGGGCCCCAGTGTACTCAGCCAGCAGGCGAGCAAAGCGAGAGTATAAGGTCTCCATGTTTGTCTCCAGCTGCTCCAGCTTCTCCTGAACATCTACCTCCATACTAGCTGCCACTTCATTCTCATCTAGTAGACCTTCCTTCATCAGGATCTCCCTACCCCGTTCTTCCAGGACCTTCTTGGCATCAGGATACTCAGTCACAGCTTCCATAAGATCATCTTTGGACAAGCAGAAGAGATCTGAGTAGCCCAGGCTACGGATATTGGCGGTGCGCCGATTGCCCATTTTGCTACCCTTAATGTTAAGGATACTAATCTCACCAAAGCAGCTCCCAGCTGAAAGCAAGGCATACTGAGTCACACCATCATCAGCTACCACTGCCAACTTGCCCTCCTTGATGATGTACATTTCCTTGCCAATGTCCCCCTTACGGCAAATATAATCACCAGGACTAAAGACCTGAGGACGAAGCTTCAGTACCAGTTCCACCAGCAGGCCAGCTTCACAATCCTGGAATATGCGCACTTTCTTCAGAGTGGACAAGTGAACATTAATGGCTATCTCAGCCCTGAGCTTTGCTGGCAGGTTCTTGAGGACTTCTCGTTCATCTACTGTCTTCTTATTGGTCCACAAGTAGTCAAACCATTTGATGACCTTGGCTTCCATATCTTTGCTGACCTTTCGGAACTGCATGTAATGTTTGACAGCATCTATCTTGGCCTGGAACTCTGCTCGTGTGGCATTCATGTTGGAGATCATGGAGCCCACATTTCCCACAATAGTAGCAAAGATGAGGACACCAATCAGGAAGTCAAAGATGACAAATAGGTACTCCTCATCTTTTACAGGTGGTGGTGTCTCTCCAATGGTGGTGAGGGTCAGTGTGGACCAGTAAAGGCAGTAAATGTACTCCCTAGCCAGGTAGCCATATTCAGGGTCAGTAATGTTGGGGTAAACCCAGGTGTCAACCCCAAAGCCAATGGACTTAGAGATAGCATAGTAAATACAAGCATTCCAATGGATGATGACCAAGATATAGAGGACCAGGTTGCTGATTCGGAAGATGTTGGGGTAGCTGGTGCGTGTCTCAGTGCGGTCAAAGAACTCAAACATACGGGCAAAGTGTAACAGACGATTGAAGCGTACCTCGGGGCTGTGGATACCCACAGCAAAATAAATGAGGTCAGTGGGGATGATAGAAGCCACATCCAATTTGAACTGCAAAGTGTGGATATAGTTGTCTCGCAATTTCTTGGGGTCTTTGACCAGGAGCCCCTGTTCTAGGAAGCCTGATAGAGATATAAGCCAACATGTCACTTTTATCCTTAGTCTTATGTCTCCCTATAAGATAATTCTCAACAAGGAACAAGGACCTAGCCTTCCTTCCCACAGACCACATATCAAGGAAGATCAGAAGAACCCTAAGAAACCACTGCCAGATTTAACCTCCATAAGTATGTGAGACTCTAAGATTTAAAGAGGATCCTAGCAGAGGTCTACCTTCTTCGGTTCAGTTCTTTGAACTTAGGGTTTCAGCTGCTGTCTGTGCATCCCAGGTACTCACTCACCTGTGCGCAGCCGAATGATGAGGTCTGCAATATAGACAGTGTCTGAGAAGTAGTCTAGCACCAGCCATACCACAAAATAGTTTCTCTGTAGATCACTGAAGCAGGCTCTGTAGGAGGACAGGACCGGCTTCATTAACACACCCTGGCAGGACTCCCTAGTGGTCCTAAGCTTTATACCCATGTCTGCAGAGAGAGCTTCATGAGGCCACCAGGGACATGGGCAAGTCACAGTTAGCTTAGTGACAATGACTAGTGACTTCTACCTCAGCTCTTATTACTAAATAGACATCACTGCATGTATATCACCAATGACCATTGGTCGTCATCCTTATTCTCTAGGCTGAGCTCCAGAAACAGAACACATCTTAGTCATGACTATATGCCACATGCCTGGTTCAGGGCCCCAGAATGAAAGTCATCATCGGTATAAGTTGAGTAAAGAAATCAGGCATTAGAAGAACAGCTGACTGGCTTCTTTATTCATCCCTTCAATAGATTCCTATTGAACACATCATCAAACCCTGGCAGGATGAAACTACAGACAGGAGTGGGGTTTAAGCTAGAGGTGGTGAGACTAGAAAAGATTTAGTGACTACAGGAGCCTTGTGTGGAGAATTGGCAAAATAGGTCAATGAGTGGGTAGAACCTAGGGAAGGACCTAGAGAGAGGACAGAGGAAGGGACAGATTTGATTCTATTCTAGCCCAAGGGCAGAGTGGTCACATTTAGAACCAAACTCCCACACAATGTGCAGGACAAACTGGAACACAACCTTCAGTCATACCAGGCCATCGAAAGATAGGGCTTCTCTCCTGTTACTCCTTTTGCCCAGAATGCTCTTTCTGCCAACCTCACATATTTGAACAGATTACTACCTCCCACCAAGCTCTCAGCTAAAGTCTCTGATAGGCCCATTGTGATGGTTAATTCTCTATTAACTTGCTACCTAGAGTCCCTGGTTCTATGTTGCTCATTTCTTTTGTTGCATGTTAAACACTGAAAAAGCAGAGACTATGTCCTGCTTTTCACCATACACCCAGCACAGAACACAAAACCCAATGAGTGTGTAGGCAACCCTTGCTGAGTGAAGGACTGCCATAGGGTACAGTGCTATGTGAACTGCTGCTCAGTCCAAGTTCAGTCAACCTTGAAGATTAACCTTAGAGCTCTATCATGTAACAATGGGAAGACATTAAATGGTTTTAGAAGAAAGATTCGTATAATAGGATCCTGCTTTCTACATAGAATATTAGTTGCAAGTGTGGCAGATGTACTGTGAGAGTCAAGTGTACCTGCAAGGCATAGAAGCAAGATTACTGTAGCTTTTCCAGAGAGAGTGGAGGAGCTTTACCAAGGACTGTAACTGACATGCATGAAAAAGTAGCTGCAGATTATACTAAAGGACAAGGTAGAGGAGCAGCATGAAGACTTGATGGCATAATGACAAATGGGGAGCACTGGGGTAACCGAGTAGATAAAAGAGAATTCAGCAAGAATTGGAAAATTTAGAAAGAGCACTGGGTTATTGCATACTCTCTGTCTAGAGTTGAGATTGCTGGGATGTTAATCCCACTTCCTGTGGACTATGCCTCTGTGATCACTTCCACCCAGGACCCCATGCTCACCTGGCCACCAACAGGCACCAGTTGTAAAGAACAGGCGTGGCAATGACAAACAACCAACGGTAATACCAGTCTCCAGCTGGGTCCAAAACAAACAGTTCAAATTTCTTTCTGAAGAGACAAATAGAGGTCACTAGGGTGCTAGAACTCAAGGTTTCAGAAGCCAAAATTTTCCAAAACATCAATGAGCTAAGAAGATGTGTGAATTGAGGAGTATGTTGTCTTAAAGTTTCCTTTTGTGGTGACCCACAGCCAAATACCAGGCCTCTGCTCCATTCTGATCATTGGAAGTTTCATTGTCTCCCCTGGCCTCTGAAAGAGCTTTGCCCAGAAAACATATGAAGGACAGAACTTTCAGCACAAATAGGCGTACAGAGGTCTTAGGAGTTTGTACCTCAGGATGGTAAAAGAGCTTTAAGCCTGTTCACAGAGTCCCTTTGGGGAAAAGAGAAACTCCAGGCTAGTGATCTGTATGAGCTTCCTCCTCATCCTCCCTTTCTGTTCTCTGGCTTTCAGCATCCAAATCACTTTCCCAGATGCTTCATCTTAACTTGGCAAGAACATTTTCCCTCCACTAACCAGAGATGGTGAATGTTGGCCAGACATCCACTATCATCTACTTATTCTTCGAACGTCAGACCCTCCAATTCTACTTTTTACTTCCCCATCTCTCACTACCCTCTTCTTCTCAACCACCTGAGTCTCATGCCCCTGACTCCTGCATAAGTCTGTTCAAAAACCTGCTTTTGTGACCATGGCAGAGCTGGAATGGGTGTGGCTTCAATAATACTTTGTGACTACACTTCCCTGCTTGATCATCACGTACTGACTGCTGAAGCTAGGACTGAGGAGGCACGCCCTTGGCTGAGTACCTCTTCTGCCCAAATTCACTCCATGGGCAGCAAAACAATGTCTGACAAGGGAATAGCTGTGGTGAGAAAATATATTCCAGTTTCCCACGGTAAGGAGATCACTGCTGTTGTGGAGGCCTCAGATGAGGACAATGGAAATGTTCAGAGTAAAAAGAAACATAGGAGGTCATTCTTCCCTAGTTCTTTATCTACTATCACAGAGCTTGCCACAGCTCTGTACTGCCCCTGATAATGGTTAGAATCTCCCATGGCAGATGTGGGAGCCCCTGCTCCAAAGGCTAGCTAGATGTACTTAGTGCCCTTTCCCTCGCCGTCCTTGTCGCCTTTGCCATCCCCCTGATGGGTTGTCACAGTCTGGAGCTCAGGCCCACGGAAACGCTCTAGGAAGGAGTCAGGCCTTGGTTCCTCCTCACGGAAATTCTTGTTGGCCCAGTCTCTGATGATCCCCACCAGGCGCACAATCCTAGAGGGAAGAAAGGAGTCTGTGCCAAAACAAACAAACAAACAACAACAACAACAACAAAACAACTTGTGCTATTTAAACAAGACCTACGTAAGTGTGCTCACTGCCTGTTGAGGGATAGGAGAGAAGAAGGAAATAGACCAGGCCATGATTTCCTGTATGCTAAGATCTGGAAAGTGGCCAGCATTGTGGGCAAGTATTAGGACTGAAGCATGATCTCAAGTTCATCCTGTGGGGGAGGATGGCCTTCCAAAGATTTCCTGTGTAGTGTGACTTTCCAGGTCACCATGAATCACAAACAGGAGACCTTCAAGGCAAGATAGAGACTGTAAAGAATCAAGACAGGACAGTACAAAGTCTGTCCCAGGCTTCCTGATTTCCCTACAAGGCCTACTATTTTGAGACCCTATATATATGCCCTTCTGCTGTAAAGAATCCCCTCCTCCCAGGGCTGAGGCAGCCAAATCTGAAGGGAAGTCTTTCCTTCCTACTCTCAGCTCGCCTTAGAAGAGCATCTAGAGCCGTGGTTCTCAACCTTCCTAATGCTGAAACCCTTTAATACAGTTCCTCAGGTTGTGGTGACCCCAATTATTTTCATTGCTACTTCATAACTGTAATTTTGCTACTGTTATGAATTGTAATGTAAATATCTGATATGCAGGGTATCTGATATATAACCCCTGTGAAAGAGTCTTTCAACATGCCCCAAGGGATTTTGACTGGAAAATTGAGAACCACTGCTCTAGAGTCTTATTAAAAAGTCTAGTGCAGCTAAGAGGAATGCCTAGTATCCATTTGACAGGTCCCAAAAAAAGAAGAGGGAGCAGGTCAGTTTAAATGGATGACTTACCTTCGGAAGCCACCTCTCCCCCTCCCTGGGGTATCCATCTCCGCCAGCCTTTGCAGTTCTGAGGAAGTGTCATCATCAGCTGCCACAGACTGTGGTCTGCAGAAAAAGGCACAGAGTTGACACAAGTTCTCTCAGTATGAGTTGTCTTTCCTCTTAGGACATGCTGAAACATCTCTTAGTCCCTTTTGAAGATACCTTACAGCCAATGTAGCTTGCTTTGTCACTGTAAGTCAGAGCTCCAAGAAGGTAGTATAGACTGTGGGTTATTGATGGAATCACCCAATATGAGCTGAGAGTGCAGCTCAGGAGTAGAGTGATTTCCTATTATATACAAAACCCTGAGGTTCCATCTTAAGTCTGGCAAAAGAAAGAGAGAAAGAGGATGGGATAGAAAGTAGGAAGAAGGGAAAAAGGAGGAAAGAAAGGAAGGAAGGAAGGAAGGAAGGAAGGAAGGAAGGAAGGAAGGAAGGAAGGAAGGAAGGAAGGAAGGAAGGAAGAAAAAAGAAAGAAAGAAAGAAAGAAAGAAAGAAAGAAAGAAAGAAAGAAAGAAAGAAAGAAAGAAAGAAAGAAAGAAGAATGAAAGAGAGAGAAAAAAAGGAAAACAAAACTCACTCAACTTCTGTGGACTCACCTGCTACCTGCCCTGTGGTCATCTTTACCATTGGCCTTGATGGAAGGAGGGGGATGATGGTTACGGTTATTAGCTGGAGAGCTCTTCACACCATTGGATTTTTCGGTCATCATCCATGTACATCCAGGGCTCTCACCTGACAAAGCAATAACCAGTGGACTCTAGTACCCATAGAGAGCAGGGGAGCTAGAGGTGAACAGAGAGAATAGAATAGAACCAGACCCACTGACCTTAGTAGTTCATGTGTCAAAAAATTCACTAAGGTACAGTAAAGAAAACTACATTATATAGTTTAGCACAATTTAGATTTTAAATATCACACCAGAGTGAGTGAGTGCAATCATTTCCTTGCCCCTTACAGCCTGAAGCAATGCTGAGTTCCATGGTTTCATATTGGTATAGAAATCATTATTCAGGGGGTTATGAGGTTTATTTAAACATGGGGGAGTTGACATATCCACAGAATAGAAGGCATGTCCACAAAATAGACTATAAAAAGAAGCTGAGGAAAGAGCCAGCTACAAGTTAGAAAGAAGACTGTATACTATAGTGTGTCTCACCACAGTCAGGAAGAATGGGGTCAGGGGGCCTTAGAGTAGATTTTCTGTTCTAGGGTTGATCTGTATATCCCACTAGATATGGACAGATATGGTCAACATGCTTCCAGATTTCTCATGGCTTCTACTGCTGGACTCACTACCTCTGACTCCACATTGCTGCTGTAAGTTTTCAGACCCTAGAGAGTTGAGTAAGTCAAGACTCCCACAGTGAAATCTGGGAATGGGCAGGGGAAGGCTTACTCTCATACTTGGATATGAAGGAAATACCAGGGAAGGTGGAATACCCGTCACAGTACAGGAGCCTAAGCATAGGGTCCCAACATTGTGATCACACAGCCAAAGCTCCACTTAGAAATAAGGATGTGGGTGGGTGGCCCCATCCCTCAACCGGGGGCCATGCCTAACTTCTGGATATGGTTTCTACAAGTTCTCTCTTCCGATTGTGGGGTATTTCAGCTAAAGGAAATGCAGAGACAAAGAGTGGAGCAGAGACTAAAGGAAAGGCCATCTAGAGACTGCCCCACCTAGGAATTCATCCCATCCAGACACTATTGCTGATGCCAAGAAGTGCTTGCTGACAGAAGCCTGGTATAGCTGTCCCCTGAGAGGCTCTGTCAGAGCCTGACCATTGGACTGAGCACATGGACCCCAATGGAGGAGTTAGGGGAAGGACTGAAGAAGCTGAAGGGGATTGCAACTCCATAAGGAGAACAATATCAACTGGACTCCCAGAGCTCCCAGGGACTAAACCACCAGCAAAAAGAGTACACATGGAGGGATCCATGGCTCCAGATACATATGTAGCAGAGGATGGCCTTGCCTGACATCAATGGGAGGGAAGACTCTTGGGTGGGGAGGTCCTGTGGAGGCTTGATACCCCAGTGTGGGGGAATGGTCTGGTAGTGAGGCAGGAGTGGGTGGGGAGCATCCTCATAGAAGCAGGAGGAGGAGGAGGGGATAGGGGGTTGCAGAGGGGAAACTGGGAAGGGGGATAACATTTGAAATGTAGATAAATAAAATAACCAATAAAATAAAAGAAAGCAGGATGTGTAGAACAACCTTTGTGCTGGCCTGGCCTGACTTAACACAACCTCCATTTTCCCTGAAGATCTTCCTGTTGTTATACAGGAGATCTTGTGAGGACATATATCCCCACAGAATGCACTTTAGGGTATGCCTGAACCCCAGCACTTGCCCTCAACTTTGACCTCTTTCCAGCCTCTTTTACTTCTTCCAGCATCTGAAGCTGTCACCATGGTGACAGCAGTCACGTCAAGCAGCCTCAGAGATGCTCTCCTGGTGCTCTCTGTGGGACTATGGCATCGGGATGCTAATGAGGATACCTGAGGGAAAGAAACCAGCATCCACAAGTACTTGCTTGGACCCTGGAGGCAGCAGACTATGGAGACAGAAATGTTTCAGGCAATGGAAACAAATTCAGGGCCACTCACACTGGTCAATTTCAGGGCTGGTTGTGTTGAAGTGCAAGCTTGCAGATCAGAGGACACTGTAACACATATTTTCCCTTTCTATGCTTTAGACATTAAAAAATATTCCTCCCCTGTGACTCTCTGCAGCTTTTCTACTAGAAACAGGCCCTCCTCCCTTGTGACGTCATCCAACCACTCATGCCCTTTCATCAGAACTGTCCATTTAGGGGAACCAGAACAGGCAGCTAAACATTGCCTCAGCTCACACAGTTAGCCAGGTGGTTGTTCTCAATGGCACACTCTGCAAAAATACATCATCTACTCCCAAGGCATTTGTTA
Source organism: Uromys caudimaculatus (assembly GCA_028551405.1). Classification (NCBI taxonomy): domain Eukaryota; kingdom Metazoa; phylum Chordata; class Mammalia; order Rodentia; family Muridae; genus Uromys; species Uromys caudimaculatus. Next base: position 111,412,261 of record CM052722.1, on the reverse strand, counting down.
CCAACAGGTCTCTAATCAGCTTCCACACCCATATCTTTAGTTGCCTACTAACCAGTTCCTCTGAGGGACATCTGACCCTCAAAGCCGATATAACCAAAACCACATTGCCACATACACCTATAAATTAGCCACTTTTTCAGTTTGCCAGTCTCTAACAGGGCTTTCTTTCTGCCAAGTCACTCAAGTCAGAAACCTGGATTTCACCATAATTATTTGCTTCCTTGATGACATTCAAGCATCATCTCTCAAGAGTTAATGCCTCATCCTTCAAAGTATCAAGCATCTGTCTGTAATCTGCCAATGTTGCCTTCACCATGGTTCTCACAGCCTGTTCCAATAGGTTCTTTCAGGTCAGCACTCCCTGGGGTCTGGCCTAGACACTGTCAAAGTTTGCCTGACAAGAGAGTTACTCTTGTACAAATCCATTCTCATATCATGAATGGACAAGAATGGAGAATAGAGATAGAGTTCAAAACAGTTATAGCTATGCAAATATTCCAAGTAGCTGACCAAAAGGAAGACAAGGATGAGTACAGATAGAAGGCTTGAAAAACCATGAGAATAGAGTTTCCAGGGAAGATGGATGTCTCAAGGCCTATGCCCAGTGAACTTCACAGAGAATCCATGCTTCTGCCCCCTGAGATGAGAGATGGAAGAAAAGCTGGGGAGAAAGATCGGTCCTTTGTGGGAGAACAATCAGAAGAGCATCAAGGAATTAAGTTTCAGGAGGTGATGAGTAGAAGGTGAAGGACAAGAGATAAAACTGTGACTGTAATTGAGAGTCTGCAATCTTAGCTGTGAAAGGACAGAAACGCAGTGAGAATGGAAAGAGGGTGTAGGGTTGCTAAAGGTTCTCTTCGTGCTGCCATTGTTAAAATTTACTTTTGTGTTGCTTTTTTTTTTTTTTTTTACATCAAGGAGTTAACAAAGCAAGCTTAGCAGTTTTGAGAACGGATTCAGTAGAAAATTGATTTTTGTGCTTGAGACCAATTCAACTAGAAGTAGAGGCTATGACAGTAGGTATGTTAGGTGGGGTCAGGTGCCAGAAGAAATGAGATTAAATTTAGCAAGTACATCAGGAAGGGCTACCAAAGGACAGTAAAGAAAGAAAGTCCTGACCGATTTAGGTGGAAGTATGGTGTAGTGAGAAGCAGTTCACTTCTGTAAGCTCCAGCAATGTAAGTGAAGAGGGAAAGGACTCCACCTCCAGAGATATCAGGCTGCCTTAGCTACAAACTTTGGAGGAGGCAAGATTTGCAATAGGAATGAATAAGAGAATTCAAAGAACTTTAAGGACAAAATGAAGCTTGGCAAGAAAGACAACAGGCTACATAGTTGCTGCAGAGAAGATAATTGGACAGGGTATCTTAGGTGAAGAGTGAGATTCCCAAGTAAAGTGCTTTCCAAACCTAGCAAGGCACATGAATGCCATTTTCAAAAGAGCCCAATTTCAATCATGAATTCTTTCTGGGCCCCTTCTCATCTACTAGCTTGCTAGCTGAGTAACCAGGATTATATAGATAATCAGCCTGGCACAAGAAATTTCTTGAACTTTGGCTGAAAGTATTTCCAGAGTTTCTTCAGTGTATGCATAGTGATGTGAAAGCCAGAAAGACAGAGTTCAAGTCCATCATAAACCAAGGCTAGATGTTCTGGTTCATAGCTCACTAAAATATGAGCTGCTGTTCAATTTTCTTATTCACTTATCTATCATACACCAGTCACCCACTGGCAGACAGTCCCTGAGCTGGATGCTAAAGCTAGATGGTAGTCTAACAGAGTCTACAGGAACATCAGAGATGCTCCCAGATGAACTAAGAAGACAACAAAGGAACAGAGTCCATCTTAAAAGTCATTCTCTGTTCATGTTCTATTCTGTTTCTGAGCAAAATATCAGTAATTATTCCCTCTCTCCTTGAAATGATAAGCTCCCCTTCCCTCCTTCTGCTCCTCCTTCCCTACCCTCTGTCTCCCTCTTCTTTGAAGAGTTGCCCCCCTCTTCTCAACACTAAAGCTTCATTTGTTGTGAGGTGGCTTTTAACATATCTGAATGGCAACGACTTGAAAACCTCTAATACCAGCTCAACCTCTTCTCTGAACTTCAGTTTGATGGAAAAGGTATCGCAGGGTTAATAAGTCTAGAATCAAGCTCTTGATCTTTCCCTCCAAATACTATCTTCTCATATGAATCTGCATCTCAGAAAAGGCAAAGCCATTCTTCTAGTAACGTGGGTCCAAACCATTTGTGTTTTTTCCATTCCTTTTACATTTGCCCCACTACACATTCAAAGCACACAGGCTCCACATTCTAAGCATCAGCAGCTCACTATCTCTATCATGATTGATTTAATCTAAGCTACCAACTTTTCTTAGTGCTTGGCATTGTAGATAATAAATGAATAGCTTAAAGTAGTTGGTTTATTAATTGTTCCTTCACTCCTTCACTTTCTCTCTCTCTCTCTCTCTCTCTCTCTCTCTCTCTCTCATTTATTCACCTTATGCTTCTTTTACATTAGATATATTACTTTAAAAGAATATACAACATTTGTCTCGGGTAAGATGGAATAACAGAGCTTGAGTATACCCTCCAGAATACAATAACCATACTTAGAAAAGATATGAAACAACATTTTGCATGACTTTAAACATTAGGCAACAAATAACAGTAATTCTTAGGAGGAAGGAAACAAATGAAACAAGCCTTGTAGTCAACACTCATTTTCCCTGTGATCTTTTTAGGCCATAACATAGAGGGAGAAATGAAAGTAGACCTTAATGGATTTCCTGGGTTGAGGAGAGAGCAGACTCCAAAGAGACCAAAATAGCTAGGGTTTGCAGAGCAGCATGTTGGAAGAGAAGACAAGACAGACAGAGAGACAGACAGACAGACAGAGACCGACACAGAGAAGTGCAGATAGAGAGACATAGACAGAGAGACACAGAGGGAGGATTGTAAATTAGCTGAATACGTAATAGAGTCCCAGCTTAGTGCATGTACCATTCTCCTAAATCCAAATATTACAGGTCTCAGTCTTCAGATGGGGAGTGATGCCACCTGTCAGATTAGAAAACCTAATTGCTTGTAGAGTCTTGGTTAGAATACCCAGAAGAGCCTTGATCAGCAGTCAGGAATGTGTAGTCCCTACCACTGAGTGATGTGACACTACTGAAAATTCTTAAAAATAAATCCCAAATGCATTACATTCTTCCCAAGCAACTAAAATGCAATTTTAAAAAAGCTCCAAAATGTTATAAAAATGGCCAAAAGATTCAAGGACAAACCTGCTCCCACTGTTGGGAATCCCAGGAAAACACCAAGCTGATAGCCATAGCATATAGGCAGAGGACCTGATGCAAACCCACGCATGTCCTTTACTTGCTGCTTTAGCCTCTATAAGCAGATGTGAGCCCTGCTTAGTTGATTTGTAGGGCTACGTTCTCCATGTTCCTCTGACTCCTACAATCTTCCCTCCCCATCTTCAATGGAGTTTCCCCAACTCTGAGGGGAGGAACCTGATGGAGACCTCAAATTTAGACTCTCTCCACATAGTATCTGGCTGTGGGTCTCTGCACCTGCTCCCATCTGCTGTCAGAGGAAGCCTCTTTGATGATGATTGGATGAGGCATCAATCAATGAGTAGAGCAGAATATTATTAAGAGTAATTTCATTGATTTTTTTGCTTTATCCAGCCTTGGTATGGGGGGAGTTGCTTTGCCTTATTGTATCTTGCTTGTTCCTAACTAGCTATCTCTTGGAGGCCTGCTCTTTTCTGAAGAGGAAACAGAGGGAGAAGGGAATTGGAGGAGAAACTGTGTGAGAGATGTACTATATGAGAGAAGGATCTATTATCAATGTATATGCATATATATAAATACATATTATATTCCAACATTCAATAAGGTAAAAATTCATAATGTATTGTAACCACTTTAAAGCGAGAACATATGTCAATAATTTCCCCATAATAAAAGTAAACAAGTTATTAATTGGAATAAGAATTGGTGAATTAAGAGACAACACAATGAAAGTTATTGCAATTTATTACCTGTATTCAAAATTTTGTTTTAATATGGAATATATGTTTAAATGTACTTGTTGGACTCCTAGAGATTTAAAATACAATTTATGGAATAAAAAAGCACCACAGTGGTATTTCAATGCTCATGGGTGATTGGATCCAGGACCCTACTGACAGAACTATGATAATGCTTTGCAGGAAAGGGTCTAGCACCACAGTTGAAGATAAACCATGCAAATTCTCCCATATACTTTAAGCATTTTTTAAGTAAATTTATTTTATTTTATTTTATTTTATTTCATTTTATGTATACTGGTGTTTTGCCTGCATGTATGTATGTGCACCACGTCATGCATGCCTGGTGACCACAGAGGTCAGAAGAGAGTGTTTCAACCCCGGAAACTGGAATTACAGATGGTTGTGAAACACCATGTAGGTTCTGGGTACTGAAGCAGGATCCTCTACAAGAGCAACAAGTGCTCTTAGCTGCTAAGCCACATCTCCTGCCACTCCCACATTCTTTAAACTGTTTCTATATGCTCTACAATAAGTTATGCAATGCCAATGCTATAAGAATCCAAGAAAAGAGCAAATCAGTATTAGTAAGCTATGGGGTAAGTTCAGTGGCCTGCTGTAAGTGTCCATAAAGTTCCCAGAGGGTAAGAAGTTAAAGATTCAATTTGAAAAAATAGTTTTCCAGTTGTTTTCAAACTTGATGAAGCTATAAATGTAGTTAGAAGCTCAATGGTGTGTATGTGTACTTGCAAGCGTGCACACACGTACTCACACACAACATGAAGAAAACTACACCTAGGCAAAGTATAATTAAATTGTCCAAATTCATTGATAATGGGAAATGTTTAAAAGATAGTTTGTGAAATAAGGTATATTAAACACTGAGTGACAAGCATAAAAAATAGCATCATGTGTGTCCAGTAAGTACAATACAAGCATCTCTGCTAAACTTTGGGCTTCCCTTCCAACTTTCAATCAACAGTTTTTCTCTGCTTGCTTGTAGGAAGGTATAATCCATCTTGTCCCAAGTCACAGTGAATTTGGTCACACCCCTCAGCTCTTTGATAGGCAGACATTTATGAGTAGCCAGGACTTCAAGATTTTTTAACTGCCAGCATTCAGGAAGGCTTTGACATGCAGCTTTCTCTGTAAAAAGATGCCCAATCTCTTCATCTATATCTCCAATTTTCTACCAAGTTTCCCAGGTCCAATAGTGAAGGCCATATTAAGACAGTATTATCCTTATTGAAAGTACCTTTCATGTACTGCCTGGAGGCAAACAGCCTTACCCTATGCTAGAACTGCCTCCTGCAAAACAGTCATGCACACTAGTGAAAGGAAGGGAGAACTCAGGAAGTGCAACATGAAAATAGAGAAGGATGGAAGAGTGAGGCATAGACACCAGAACTTGAGCTTCTGTGGACTCTCGGAAGACAGACTTTAGGAAATGGAAATGCTGATCATGAACCATGGAGCAAGGGAAAGCAGTCATGATGTGTCTCTGGAATATTTCAAAAGACCCATTAGGTGACAAGATATCCCAGATTCTCTCACAGTACAGCTTACCCTGACTTCTAGTTAAAGTTCATACTGAGTCTAGCCAAAGATTTCCCACAATGTTGGTGATCTCTTCCATAAAGAGGTGGACTCTAAGTCTTAGCTAGAAATTAGCCCCCAACTCCAGTCACTGTAGTGGAAAAGTACTGAGTGGTGAGCAAGGGATGGTACCAAGTGCCATGTCATTTACACTGTAAGCAGTGGGGAATTAAGTCAAGCTGACAAACACAAAGCAATATGGAGGACCAAGTAGTGGCAGTGGATCTCCCATCAGGCAGCCGGAATCTCACAATTCAGGATCAAGGTCACATTTACTGTGCATTTACCCTTGTGCTAAGCCATTGACTTAAATCAATTTATTTAATCCTAACGACAATCTCACTAGACTTGTGTTATACTACCTACTGCACAGATTCACAGCTAGACAATCTGGCACATTCAGTCACAGGGCTAACTTGGAAAGTACATAATGCCAGGGAGTTGTTTATTAGTAGCAAGGAGAAAGCTAGGGCCAGAACTTTACAAAGGGTAACAGGCTCTTGAAGTTGACTTTTGAAGGTGGAGCTGAAGTTGCTGCCACCCAGGAGGAACAGTTGTCTGTGGCTCAACTGTGAGGATAGACAAGAGAGCTGATGGTAGGACGAGGGTACGTGAGGTATTCATTTTGTGGGCCCACTGGGCAGGTGAAAGCCATGATATTGAGCCTGCCTTCATTTTCATCAGCTGTTCTGAGGCCAGGCTCGAGACAATCCCTCTATGAAACTGACACTGCCTGACTGTGTTTATAATGAATAAAACCCTCAGCTTTGTCAAAGAGTCCTAGTGAGCTAATGTAGTTGTAGCTTATTCCTTTAACAAGCAGCTGGCACTTCTAGTGTAGGACTCTTTGGTATCAGAAATGTGTGTCTGGTCTGCCTTTTTAAAGACATACTTCACATCTTTACAGTAAAAGATGAGGGTAGAGTGACACACCTAGCACCAGCTATGCACAGTCCATGCCGAAGGGGAGGCTGGACCCCAGCAATTGGATTTTTCCTGAAAACCTTCTTATCCTCATATCCCCCAGGTACTTGCAAGCTGTCTATGTCTCCTGGGAACAGACAATGGGCCCCTGGACAATGTATATCCCAACCTGATACGACCCTGTATTTCTGAGATCAAGTTCCTGTCTTATCTCTCTGGTGTCTCAGCCGAGAAAAGCTCATCTTTCCTCATGTGCCCCCAATCCAGAAACTTACCCATTATCTTTGACACCTCCCACTAAACTCCCAAATCTTTCTTGTTCTACTGCTAAAATCTCTCTCCTCTTCCCCATCCATCCTGACTACTTGCTACCTCAGGGTTAATCTGCACCTTTGGCATAGACTTTGGCTCCTTGTTTCTCTACATTTAGGCATTCAGATCCCAAGATTTTCCTTTTCTCCATCTTCCCTGACAGGTGAGTTTGTATGTGCACACTTGGGCCTGACTATCACTTTGAAAGCCATGCAGAAAAACTTCACCCTAAAAAGAAGCCTTTAAAAATTGGGGGCATTTCTGTTCCATTTAGCCTGTTTCATTTAAACCTGTTTCAGTTACAATCACACAATTGAAACCTGATATACAGTAGATGAATGAATGAATGGGTTAAAGAATGACTGAACGAATTGCCTAAACTTGTTCTGCACGTTTCCAACTCCACATCTTGTCTCATGCCTACTTTGCCTCAATTCTATATTATAAACTTAATATCTCCTAATCATGACCTAAGATGTACTTGCTTTTGATCTACCACAGTTGAACCTCAACTTGAAGCTACAGATATGTGCCATGAAAGCTCTCAGTTTTACTCTCTCTGAAGGAGGCAGCCACTAACAAGTAGAATCAGAAAAAATTGGAAAGGGTCCATCTGGGGAGAAGAAAGGGTCCAGGGTCCTGTTGACAGGAAGTCTAGGAATAAAAGCATTCTAACACTAGCCAGCTCTTACTGCTTCAGTCTAATGTGGATGGGGCCTACACATCCTTTCCTGGACTTAGGTAGAAGGTCAAAACAAAGATACTGAGCCTGCTGCAGCCTTCAGAATCTGTTCCTGCCCTAGGCCTATGGCTTGACTCAAGAACCTTCCCTCAATCAGAAGGTCCAGCAGATGCATGGTCTAACTGGCAGAGCGTCTTGCTCCCAAGTCTGGGGAGCCTGGGGTATATGTTTTAATCTAAGTATTTATTGGACAGGCCTGAGTGACCCTCCAAGAGTCAAAGTAAAGGCTGAAATCCAGCAGTATTACTGCATCATGTGACCCCTCCCCTTACCATGGCACAGACAGCAACAGAGCTCCAAGCTGTACATTCCCCATGCTCTAAGGCTTGGAGGCCCAGAAATGCTATAGGCCAGAAAGACAGAGGAAAGGGTATTGTAGAAAGGTGTATAGGCTCCACACTGTCCTGCAAAAACCATGCCTAGCTAAGCTTTCTGTCATCCTCTTCATCATCTTCCTGTTAGAGAACAAAGTTTAAGTGTCTCCGGGAAAGTCTGGTGACATATCCTGCTACCACCCTTCTATAGGACCAAATATTTCACCTAGCTGCTTTGATAGAGTTCAAAATTCTCCCTGAGTAGCCAGTTGCCTCTGCCCTGCTGAGGAGCCATACACAGGAGGGCCCTTGTCAATCACAGCTTTAAGGTCTGTGAGTTTTATATTTATGAGTTCCAGCCCTGACTTCCATAGAAGCCCCCAGCCCATGGGCCATGGGCACAGGAGGGTTGCACACACACCCCACTTTGCTCACCAGTCAGATGGTTTCAGAGTCCTGGGGCCAAAGTCAACATCTGTTGTTCTGTCCACACCAACTCCAATCAAAGAGAAGCTCTTGGGAGCTCATGAGCACTGAAACTTGCAGATATTTCCTGCTTCTTCTGTTGCCCAGCCAGGGAAGGTACTCTGAGACTCCAACAAACAGCAGCAGCCTCCCAATCAGAGATCTATTCCATGTTATCTGATACCAGCCCAGGAAGCCAACAGAGGACCAATGGAGCACATAACCACAGCTAGGTGAGCTTGAGAGCCTAGGTCAGGGTGCCCTGGCCCCTGGAGAAGCTGTCTTCAATGTAGTCTGTGCACACCCGTGGCTATCAACAACTGAGGACTAGATACTAGGTTGCCTGGCTGTGGAAGCTGCTTGGCCCCTCCCAAGCTCCCCAAGGGACTCTCCCTTGCACAGAGCAGGCACAAAGCTTTCTATCTGGAGATTGAACACTGCAAGCTCATGGCCACCAAACCACTGCCTTAGACTGCTGACAGCATTCCAGGCAGCCCACCTTATTAGAGGCTAAATCAGGGAGAAATCTAGGAGAGAAAAGAGAAACCAGCCTGAGAGGGGAAATTCAATGGATTTAGCCTCTCACAAGGGCCAGGATTTGGGAAATGAAAGGGAACAAGTAAACCTTTGGCTCCTTTTCAAGAGATCAGGATTCTATGCTGTTTCTAGGTGTACTAGGTCCCCGCCCTATGCCTTCCACTTCCCACAACCCACTCTTTTCTCCCCCTCCTTCCCCCAGCTGCTAAGAGGCCAATCTGAGAAAGAAATGTTGCCATATAGAGTTTCAGCTTTTGCCCAGGACTGGCTGTGACTGGGAATCAGACTATCGAGGAGGACCCTGCTAGGAGCCTTCAGTTTCCACACCTGCACAGGTGGGTTTTGGACGACTAGGCTCTTTCAAAGTGGGTGGCCATAAAATCTCTAACTGATGTCCTGAGACTAAAGCCTGGTGCAAACACAGACAGACATAAAATCCACACGGAACATCATGGAGAGTTTGCAGGACACACTTTAAGCCACGTGGAAGGGCTTGGCAGGGGGAGTTAAGGGCTGCATTAGCTAATGTCTACCTTTATTCAGGAGACTGTATTCATGTGTGGCATGTACAATTGAATATTTTGAAAATGTAATGTGGATGGCACATGGAGAAGTGTGCCACAGAACAGTGGTAGTTAGAATGAATGTTCTTCAGTGGAGGCTTTTGCATAGATAGTGGTATAAAGTGATATATGCCATGTGTATAGCCTCTAATCTTGGACAAAATCGTTCTCTGGGGACACTAATGGGCCTTCTACCAGCACTTTCCTTCAGCTGGGCATCAGCGATGCAGAGGGCAGTGAAAAGTAGGCCCTACACTCTCACAAGCTACCAGGCAGTAAGATGCTGCTATGGTCCTCTAATCCCAGGCCTAAGTTGTATGGAAGACTTTTGTGGTGATTAGGAGCATGCTGCAGAAGAGTGCCCTCCCCTGTTGCCAAGTGTAAATGAGTTTCTTCCCACATGCATGTACACTGGACACACTGCTTCTCCTTAGAGAAAGCAGGAGAATATCAGGGGACAAATGATCCAGACAGATTATTAGCCTAAGGGACAAGCAGGGGATTCTGTCAAAAGTCATCTTGTTTCTTTGGCTCTTAAGGAAACCTACAGAGTGGCTCAGTACTGAGCTCTCAGGCTGTCACAGAGGCCAACCAGGAAAGTTTTGGCTGCAGTAGAGGTCTGATCTAGGAGACCTCCTAGATGGTGGGGTAGGCAGTTAGAAGAAACCTACCCCTAGTCCTGTCAGAAGCAACCAACTTCAGCCATACTGCAGGGCAGACAGAGTCCATCAGAGCACATGTAAGAACTCCACCTGAGCTCACCTACCTCAGGAGGTGTTCCTCCAGGGGTCACCAGGCTGTTTGTTTGCAACTCAGCTAAATTGCTCCCAGGAGGGAGTCTTTGTTTCACAACATATTTTCTACCAGACTTTTTCTGCAAACATGTCTTGTCTGCACAGGCACAGGAGCACCCAGGTCCCAAAGGGCAGAGTTTGACCAGCCTGGTTACACCCATCTCTTCCTTGGAGTTCTCCTATGGAGCTCAGTTGGGACAGGATAAAAAGGGGATCTTTAGGATAGACATGTGTGGGAAGACCTCTAGGTATCTAGTTCATGAGCCCATCTCTCCCCTGGGATGGCCTTCTGCACCACCAGAGGCAGTGGGGACATTGTGGTAGTGGCAGGGAGTGCCACATGCTGCCCCTGTGTGAACAGATAGATCTCTCCAGCTACCTGTTTCTCTTAAGCATCCTCTCTCTGCATTGTGGATCCTAGCCTCTATACTCAGTTCTCTCCATATTTGGGGACATAATTCTCCTTTAGATAGAGAAGTGTTGATAGATATGGCTGTCTGGGGAAATTCCACTTAACTGCAAAGGTGATATAAAAGTTCTAGGTTCCCACACCCAGAAAGATTTGTCTTGGTTACTTTTGAGTCACTGAGCTCCTTCTCACATTCATTATATCAGAGCCCCCATGAGCTAAGCATCCCTGGAAACAACTCACAGGCACACAGAACTAGACTCTGATAGTGTATATGCTAACTCCAAGCCAGTTGACAATGAACCCTAAAGCTCTCAAATGTTTGTTAACCACTTGGTCCCAGTAAAGGAGTAGCAGCCAGGCAAGCCTGCCCAGTGGCTAGACTATCTGAGAGGTGATTTCTAGGGCTATAGATTCTAACGGCAGGGCCATAACATCTAGGACTCTTTGAAGACCTCATTCTTCAGACACTCAATAGGAAGCAGGCCACTCTGTAGCCTAGGACTCAGGAGAACGTAGCCTAGACACACCACTTTCTCTGTCTTGCTAGAAAATCCCAGAGACAAGTTTTCCCCCCCTCAGTAATTTATTTTTTCCCAGGAAAATGGAAATATTTCTGGTCCTTTTCATGACATTTTTCTCTGATATGTCCTACAATCAATCAATGACAGGCCATCAATTGAAAGGTCTGTGTGAAACCTTGCCTGGGCCAGAGACAGTGAGTGTGGGGAATGGTAGGCAGTGGTGAACATCAGGAACCTTGGGGCAATAGCAGCAACCCAGTGCCAGGTAGGGACCAGAGGACTAGCCCTTCATGCACCTTCCTAACCCTGCCCAAAGCAAGTTTTATATGAAGAACTCCCGGTGCCAGGTTTTGCTGCAGTCATGAAGCGTTTATTGAGCGTGTTCTTCAAGCAAAGGCTTGGGTGGTATGGAAGTAAACAAGGGAGGGATACAAAGTCAAACCCTGCTCACAAAAGAAGGAAGAGAACTTCTGGGTGACAGAGGCAGGTGGTAATACCTAATGCTGGTGTTTCTGTCTGGGCTGGTACCATTAAGAGGAGTAACATCCCAACACGGATACACCTGTGTGATGCTACCCAGTAATTACCTAGCCTTCCAGAAGCTAAAGTCTCATAACAGTGTGAATTCATCTCCAGGCAAGAGGCCTGAGCAGAGGTGTAATATAAATCAACTGCTACCTGAGGGTTGCTGGGAGACAGAAAGGGGTAGGCAAGGGTATCCCTGGAAGCAAGGGGGAAAGGGAGGAGGGGATGGCTCCATCAGGGTCGTGATGCCTGTGAAACTTCACTGGCGCATCCAAAGCCACAGGTTGGCTATGCAGACCAACACCAACAGAGTAAAGAGCACAGCCTCCTTATTGTGCCAGGTCACATCCTGGGCCTCAAGGACACGCAGCCGCCCAGAAATCACTTGCATCTGTGGAGGGACCAAACACAGGACTGGTAAACAGAAATCACTCTTATGGGAAAGGCAATGCATAAGGGTAGGGGAGGAATATGACCATAAAACAAAATAAAATTTTGTTGCCTTTGATCCCTCTTCCATCTCCTTTTCTCTTCCCCAGGTCTGGTCCAGCAAGTCCAGAAAAGAAGAACATCAAGAGTTCAACAAGAAGGTACCCAAGCCATAAGGCCTGAGAAGAAGAGAAAAGAGCCTGACCTCACCTCATTTGTTATAGGATATGATTATGAAAAAGGCTATGAAAGCTCAGGGGCTGGCTTTGTTCACAGCTACCAAGGCACTATGATGCTTCCTCCACCTGTACAGCAGATGCTTACCTGCCTTCTCATGACTTCCATCTCCAGGCCATTGAGCTCTTCCAGGCCAATCTCTGCCATTATATCTGCCTCCAGACTGTTGGAAGAAAATGATACAAAAGTCAGAGGTGCTGGTGGTCATAAGCATGTCATAGAGCAATCAGGTAAGCCTGGAAGCTTTTTGGATAAATACTCCAGTCTTTCTCTTGTGTAGTAAAGAAGTGTGAGGGTCTGCCAGAGCATATGAAGATCCCAAATGGCCAAGAGGCAATAGTACCCCAATACTTCAAGTACATACAACTGGTTCTTGACCTGGATGCTCACCAGTCCCTATGACCCTGGCCCCTGCTTGTTCCTCCCCAGGTAGCTAGGGACAAGGCAATTCATTCCTTACCGATCATAAGGGAATCTCCCCCCTGGGAAGTTGCCAGGAAACTCCTGGAGATGGGTATCACCATGGCTCTGCTCTCTTGGCACCCGGGGCATCTGCACCTGATGTCCCTATAGAAAAAAAGGAAACACCATTCCAAGTCACCTGCTCAGTCCCCACATTGTGTCAGAATCAACAGTGCACCCCATAGGAGTCCCACGTTGTCATATCATCTTCCTACCCACCCACGCTATGCCTACTGGTAGCTTCTAGACTTGCATGCTGCAGCAAGGGTAGCACAGTGACTGACTTCTCTGTCATCTGGTAGAACTTTTTCATACAGACATCCTTTGAAAGGCCAAGCTACCTACTGAAGAAGAATATAAACCCTCAACTTCATTTTAAGTAATTTAAAGAAAACAACATTTCACACCATGGAGATTTATAAAGAATTGTATAGTCATCCCTTGGTACTCATGGGGACTGTCTCTAGACCCTGGCCCTATGGTTACCCAAATCAACAGATTCTCAAGTCCCTTATGAAAAATATCATATTATAGCACAAGCATACCTTCTTATATAATTGAAATAATTTTATATTAGTTATAATGTCTAATGAAATGTAAATGCTATCTTATACTATTTTGTGTAGAGAACTGTGGCAAGAAAAAACCCTGCACATGTCCTCTACAGATGTGATTGCCTGTTCCCAACCCCCAGATATTGTCCACCGATGCTTGGTTAACTCATTGGGTACAAGACCTATGAATGCAGAGAGCCAACTTGTCAACATGTTTGTTGGTATGCAGATTTCCAGCATTGAAGCCCTAGCATTACACAGAACAGCCCTGACCTTTCAATGGACTATTCTGCTTTCATTTGCTTTCTTAGCATACAGAAGTTTCCCCCCTCCCAATAATCAATTTCTAGCTATATCTACCATGGGCAGACAGGAACCCCAAAAGTAAGTACTCCCACCCTAACTTAGCTACCATATGTCAATACCCCTTTCTTGGGATGAGGTCCGGTCATATTCCAAAATGACTGGCCTGAACCAGATCCAGCAGGCTTTTGCTCTGTCCTTGGACGTCTTTGGATTCCGCCCAAAGACCGGGATCCATGGTCTGCCACTTCTAGAAAGAAGAACAAAGACTTCTGTGAATACCGTTAAACATTGTACCTGGACTTCCTAGATACTGGAGACTGCAGGAAGAATACCCCAAAGGTTTAGAAATCATTCAGTACCCGCTCACTTCTGACTCCAGCCTATCTATTCATCTGTTCAACAATTCAGTATGTATTTACTGAAGACCTGACACCGGGCCTAGGATTCTGTAATCACTGATCAACAGACAAAATCTCAAACATCACCCATCTCTGTATAAGGGAGAACAGGAAATACAAATAAGAAAAGAATTTATCAGTGTAAATTCAGATCAGCAAATGATCCATGGATGGTTTAAAAACCCAAACGGGCTAATATGGCAGGAGAAAAGCAGGAATAAACACTGGGTGTCCTAAAAAGGACAAACAGCCTTCCAGAGTAAGTGGACAGCAAACACAGCAGCTGTATGATGTTGGAGAAGAAGCACAAGAACCACATGGTTAACTATAGCCAAGGGGCCTTTCAGGGGATTCTCACCTGGCATCACCAGCTGTTCCTGGCTTTGGTCAATGTTTCCAGTCCCCAGACCTTCAGAAGTAGACATTTCTAACTCTTCTTTGACACCAGAGGAACTTCTTGCCATCACCACCGGGTATTCATCTATAACTGTGCTCAGGGTACAAGGCACAGAGAAGACACTTGGAAGCACTCTTCTTCCAGTGGTAGAAATGCAAGGGACTTATACTGTCAGAAGAGGGTGGAGCCAGGTCTCCCTCTCTTTGCTCAGGCCTTGGATTGGCACCTTGTGATCTCACTGTATCTTGTTGGTGGACCTCAGGGCTTTCTTTACTGCTACTATGTAAGCAACTTAGAAAAAGAGATAGGGCTCCAAGACTTGCTGCTTGTGGGAACTGCTCTGATTTTGCTACTCACGGGTAGGTTGGGCCCTTCTTCCATCATGGTCTAGAAAGAGACAAGGGCTGGCATAAGGCCCAAGCATCCATAAGTGCCCAAATCAGTGTCAGGCTTATCATGGTTCCCACAAGCTCAGCACTGCCTAATAATCTAGGGTACAGCATTCTATCAGAGAAGATTCTCTGTACAGAACATCCTGCCTCCTCCAATGCAGAGTCACCAGGCAAGGCAAATGACCTTCTCTGATCTTAATCCTGGGCAGGATGCAGGGATGGGTAAGAGAGACATGCTGGGCTTGTGTACACTGATGTAAATGTCAGCCCTGCTTCAGTTTTCCTACTAATTAGACCAGGTGAATGTGTCAATTTAGTCAGGTCCTGATCCCCAGGGAGTCCATCAGACACTCCTCTCTCAATATGTCTGCAAAGGTATGGTGCAGTTGTGATTATTATCCCAGTGGACTTTAAATGAAGGGAGTGCCACGCAGTCAGGTGCTAGTACTCAACCAATCTGCTGAAAGAATCCAGTGCAAACATTAAGGCTTACAGAAGGAAGACAAAACTCTGCTCCAGGACTGCAGCAGCAATGTTTGCCTGAGTTCCCACCAGCCACCTTCCCCTCAGTTCCAGGAGCCAATTGTTTAAATTAATTCCTATATGCTTACAAATCTGCACGTACACCCTGTCTGCTACGGTCCTCTGTAGCGCCTTAGGCTGATGTCATTATTAATGGTCAAACACTGGCTCTAAAGTCCCAGAGCCACTGAAGGAAGAAGAGGTTATGTGTCTAAGGAATCAATCCCAGCTGGGCCCAGCTAGAAAGAGGAAGCAAGAAGACAAAAGGAGGGGAGAAAGAAAAGGAGGAAGGAAGAAGAGGATAAGCCTAATAGAGAGGATGTGGCTTGGTAACCCCTGCCCCCACTAGCTCACTTGTTCAGCTCAAAACGAATATAAGTGGGTCTTGATTGCCTTCAGTAAAACCCAGGCGCTCTAGAAGCTGAGCCTACATTTTTGTGAAACCACAGTTGCCAGATTGAGCAAATAAAACTACACTAACCAAAAAGTTTGAACTTTAGCTAAGAAAAAGTCGTTATTAACATCACAGTATTGTGCTCCATGCAACATTTGGAATCTACTTACACTAAAATTATTCACATTAATTCAGGATCCAAGTGCAAATTGTATTTCATTTGACAACCATGTCCTGCCCTTCCTCCTCAAGATCTCAGTATTGGTTGAAGAATGCTATTGATTGTTCCCAGTCTGTCTGATAGACAATGGAGCTAACAGTTTTCTCTTCCTACATGGTGGCTGGATTGAGAGAAGAGCTCAGAAGTCAGCTGCACTGACATGCCACATGGCCTTGAGCTAAGGTTCCTTGCCCTGGCTCCTTACCTCTGGCTGCCAACTCAACTTGACCCACTGGGGCTTCCTGGGAACAGAGACAATGGTCTGTGTGAATTTGGAGGCACTGCCCCCTGGTGGCATAGCAACCCAACACCTGAATCAAAGCAAGAGTGGAGAGACTTCCTTTGCCATTCCTGGACCCTCAAGGTCACCCAGAAACACCAGCACTCAGCCTTCTTTCGTTCCTTCTTCTCTTACATTGGATGTCAAAAATGGCTGGGAGACAAGACACAATCCTCTGCCCAACTTTAAATTTGTTACATAGAACATGTCTAACATGTTCACCTTTATGTAACTTTAGCTATATCATAATTTCCATTTGAAGTATCTGAAAGTCTTCCAGGGTCTATTGTGTTAATCTTGGAATTTCAAAAGTGTATAGTTCTTCCAAGTCTTCCATCATACCCAGGTCTAGAAAGATGGCCATGGCCACTGTGCAAAGTGGATTGCAGAAATCCAGTGCTTCAATGGCAAGCTCCCAGAGAAGAAGCCAAGGAGTTCTCACATGGAAGTTAGACAGATGTCCCTGGGGATGGGAAGGAAGAGACCAGAGCACTTTTTGATTAGAGGTGAATCTCTAAGTTGGCAGTGTACAAAGACTTCACTCAAATGAAATCATTTATTTGAGTGTGCTATTAGCCAACTTATTTTGTAACAGAACAGTATGCTCTGGGCTCCCCATCTGTGTCAGAACAGAAGTATCAAATTTCTTTTCAACTCAGCCCACTGCCTTTTCCCCCTCACCTGTGAACACCGTGAGTGTCCAGAGCTCTTTGCTTCTACAAAGCAACGAGACTGGGTGTTTCTGGGCATTCTTCTTCACAGGCATGCAGTCATACAACAGGAAGTGACACTATGGGGTTCAAAGGCATGTGTGTTAATGACTTTGACTTGTACTGGCCAATACAATCAGTGTGCATCCAAGGAAGTCACACAAAGTGGGAACCACCAAGGGAAATAAAATGCCTTTTTTTATTTTACAGCAGAATGAACAAAAGATATTATGGGACTTTTTAAACAGGCATCATTATAATGGGTGAAAATTATATCTATCTCATTGTTGCTTTAATTTATAATGCTTTAATTATGAATAAATCTGAGCCATTTTCATTTGTTTATTGATATGCATTTCTTCCCTATGAACTATCTGCTGGAGGGCTTGAATCTTTATTAAAATACAAGCTATGTTATTACCACAAAGGGACCCACGGGTGAAAGCATGCTCTCCCTTCAAGCCAAGCTTCTTCACAGGAAACATATCATCTTTTTCCTTAAGGTGTTTCTCTGCTGGGATCAAACACATCCAGTTAATTACATGCAAGTTTCAGGCTGAACCCTGAAAGGTATTCAGCTCCTACAAAGAGGAGGTATCTAACCACATAAGCTTCTCTCTCTCTCTCTCTCTCTCTCTCTCTCTCTCTCTCTCTCTCTCTCCTCTCTCTCCTCTCTCCTCTCTTTGAATGTGTGTGTATGTCTGTCTGTCTAACTGCCTGCCTGCCTGTCTGTCTGTGTTGGCTGCCTCATCACCTGCTTCCAACAATGCCTCTCAGTCATTAGCCTCTTCCAGCTGTTAAACAAGCTGAGTTCTCTACTCAGATTCCCATTTCCACCTGCTTTGGCAGCAGCGGTGAGAGATGGCAGAAGCCCAGGCCTGGAGTCAGTTACCAACAAGTGACTCTTTAACCTTTCAATGGGGCATCTTGGATAAACTGCTTCTTTTTATTCTCTAAACCTCAGCTTCCCATCTTCATGTGGAAGACTGAGCCAAACCAGAATTTCAAACTGTGTATTATAGTTTCACAGATGTGCACTGGGAGAAAGCAGGGCTTCATAGCAGACCCTAAGCCCTCTCCTCATAGAGCACTGTGATCTTAACACTTTCTTCTTTGGCATTCCTATATGTTCTAGTTTCATTTCTGTCCATGAAACAAAATACCCTGACAAAAAGCAGCTGAGGGCAGAAAGGGATGATTATTTGGCTCACAATTAGAATCCATTATTGGGAGGAATTCAACTTAGGAACGTCAAACAGCTAATCACATCATGTCAATAGCTAAAGGCAGAGAGAAATACATGCATGCATGCTCAGCTCAATTCTTGCATTCTTCATCAACTACTTTAATTTAGACAATCTACCAAAGATACCATCCACAGGCCAGCCCACTGCAGACAGTCCTTCACTGAGACCATCTTCCCAGGTGATTCTAGACTGTTTCAAGCTGACAATATTAACCATCATGCCATATAATAATTCAGACAAAGGTCTTGAGAGAAATCCCAAATGCCATTTAATGAAATGACATCCTGCCTCCAAGGCCTGCACATCTTAGACAGCTGCATCCCCCAGCTCAAGCAAAGGAACCTAGCAGATCATACTATCCTGGCAGCTAATGCAGTTTATAGAGCAGTAAACAATTCTTCAGCTGGTACTGATGTCACACTTCAAGCCCCAGGTTGCTATTCCCTCTAGACAGGAAGAAGGGGGCCCAGGGAAGCCTTAAAGAGACAGGATGTACAAACAAAAGAGCTCAGGATCAAGCTGCAAAGAACTGAAGTTGGCCTAGAGAAGGAAGGTCTTTGGGAACAAAGGGAGGGAAATAAAAAGCATCAGGGCCCTTTTCATGGTAATGATTCTGTTGATCCATGAGCATAAGAGGTCTTCCAACTTCTAGTATCTTCTTCAGTCTCTCCAGGATTTTGAACTTTTATGGTAAAAGTGCTTCTGCCTCTCTTGTCAAATTATCTATATGATATTTTTGAGACTACTAGGAATTGGAGTCTTTTCTTTCTCAGTGTATTTGTTATTGATATATTAAAAAGCTACTGATATTTGTGGGCTGGTTTCACAATGTGTTTCTCTGCTAAAAGAAATGCATTAGACTTGAAAAAAAACAGTTTTCTCTCTCACATTTGAAACACATACACACATGTAATGATTTTTTTCCCTTTTAATGTCTCCTTTTCTTACAAACGGTAACCAGTTCTCTTTACTCCCTGCCAGTCCTCCTCCCTGCCAGTCCTCCTCCCTGCCAGTCCTCCTCCCTGCCAGCCCTCCTCCCTGCCAGCCCTCCTCCCAGTTTCCATCCCAGACCCCTTCAAATGTTTCTCCCAACTGTTCCTCCCTGAGTTCCCCAACACTGTGCTTAAACAGTCCCTTCTCCCAGTTTTCCCAATCCTAGCAGCTCCAAACTATAACTGTTCTACCCTATCTGCTGAGCTCAGCTTTCAAATGATAGATAAAGGGCCATGTAATATAAAACATTCTGTTCCTAGCACACAAGTCATGTTTAGTGAAGGGACTCTAGTTGTCCTGAGCATGGCAAGTATGGCTCTGTCAGGCCTTGCCCTTCTTCCCTTTTCCCTCTGCCTTGCTGAAAAACCCTTAGGTTACATCCTACAGCTAGCCTCCAAAGTCTGTTTCCTTATTTGGCCACTTCCTCCTCCTGAGACTGACTACCAAGGTGTCCAGCCTTCAAAGTACTGAAGTCAACAACCCCCTTTGGATAGTGTCAAAAGGACAAATCGGCAGCCCACAGATTGAGGAAGGATCTTCACCAACACTACATCTGACAGAGGGCTAATATCCAAAATTTACAATGAACTCAAGAAGTTAGACTCCAACAACCCAAATAACCCAATTTAAAAATGGGGCACAGAGCTAAACGGAATTTTCAAAAGAGGAATCTTGGTTTTTTGTGTGTTTAATGTTTTGTTGGGTTAAATGGGGTGGTCCCGCATCCACCCCAGGGCTCGGGGGAGGCTGGACGAGGGAAGTTTGACTGTGCTTACCCCACACCACCACTGGGTATGTGTCCATCTGTGAGTGCCCGGAGGTGGGGCAGTGCGGCCTGGGGCCCTAGAAACTGTACAGAGTCAGCTTGGGGGTCCTGGATCTGCAACAAGGTCAGGACTGTCTGGTTCTCAGGCCTGTTCCATTGTTCCCCACAGCAGATCCCAATGAAAAGAGACAGTCCATGGTTTTAAGGCATTTATTGTCATGGAAGAGAGTGGCGATAAGTAAAACTGTACCCCACCTTCTCAGGGCGGGCCTGAGGTTAAGTACCTTTTGCAGGGAGGAGGGTCTGGGAAGGGCAGTTCATTGACTAAGCCTCCAAGCCTTTAGGTACCTCATTAAAATGGAGATCTGTCTTGAGGCTACATGACCTGTGGTCACATCCTCTACCTGTGGAGGGGCTTGGGGAGTTGCCCTTACATGACTGATGGCTGCAGACCTATGGAGAGTCGCACCCTCATATCAGGAGCCTGTGGGCCAGGAGCATGGCAAACCGCCTACCATCCCTTGCAGGGTTATTCCTTGCTGGGTCATCAGGGTTTCAAACCTTAGCTCAACCAGAAACCAGGCTGCCTTTCCTGGTCCTACAATTTTTTATTGGTTATTTTATTTATTTACATTTCAAATGTTATCCCCTTTCCCAGTTTGCCCTCTGAAAACCCCCATCTCAACCACCCTCCCCCTTGCTTCTATGAGGGTGCTCTCCCACCCACCTACGCACTCCCTCCTCACCACCCAAGAATTCCCCTAGACTGGGGCATCGAGCCTTCACAGTACCAAGGGCCTCTCCTCCCATTGATGCCTGATAAGGCCATCCTCTGCTACATATGTGGCTAGAGTCATGGGTCCCTCCATGTTTACTCTTTGGTTGGTGGTTTAGTTCCTGGGAGCTTTGGGGGGTCTGGTGGATTGATATTGATCTTATTGTGGGGTTGCAAACCCCTTCAGCTCCTTCAGTCCTTTCTCTAACTCCTCCATTGGGTCCTTGTGCTCAGTCCAATGGTTGGCTTCGAGCATCTGCATCTGTATTAATCAGGTGATGGCAGAGTCTCTCAGGAGACATCCATATCAGGCTCCAGTCAGTAAGCACTTCTTGGTATCAGCAATAGTGACTGGGTTTGGTGACTATATATAGGATGGATCCCCATGTGGGGCAGTCTCTGGATGGCCTTTCCTTCAGTCTCTGCTCTATTCTTTTTCCCTGTATTTCCTTTTGATAGGAGGAATTCTGGATTAAAATTTTTGAGATGGATGGGTGGCCCTATCTGTCAACTGGGGGCCGTGTCTAACCTCTGGATATGGTCTCTACAGGTTCTCTCTCTCCTTTGTTGGGTATTTCAGCTAATGTCATCCCCGTTGGGTCCTGGGAGACTCTTGCTTTCCTGGCATCTGAGACTTTCTGGTTGCTACCCCCAGTTCCCCATCCCCCATTGCTATACACCTCTGTTCAATGTCATGACCCTGTGTACATATCCCCAGTCTCCTCCCACCCCTGATCCTATCCTCCTTTTTACCTTCCCCCTTCTCACTCCCTCCTAGGTACTTCCCTCCCTCTACCTCCTGTGATTATTTTGTTCCCCTTTCTAAGTAGGACTGAAGCATCCACACTTTGGTCTTCCTTCTTCTTGAGCTTCATATAGTCTGTGAGTTGTATCGTGGGTATTCTGAGCTTTTTTCCTAATATCCACTCATCAGTGAGTACATACTGTGTTCATTCTTTTGTGACTGGGTTACCTCATTCAGAATGATATTTTCTAGTTGCATCCATTTGCCTGAGAATTTCATTAAATCGTTTTTAATAGCTGAGTAGTACTCCATTGTGTAAATGTACCACATTTTTTGTATCCATTCTCAACAGAGAAATCTTGAATGGTTGTGAAGCACTTAAAGAGATGTTCAAAGTCTTAGTCATATGGAAAATGCAAATCAAAACAAACTCTGAATTCCACCTTATACCAGTAAGAATGGCTAAGATCAAAACCTCAAGTGATAGCACATGCTGTCCAGGATGTAGAACACTCTTCCATTGCTGGTGGGAGTGCAAACTTTTTGAACAACCACTTTGGAAATCAATTGGCAGTTTCTCAGAAAAAATGAGAATAGTTCTACCTCAATACCCAGCTATCCCACTCCTGGGCATATACCCAAAATATGCTCCAACTTCCCACAAAGACACTTGCTCAACTATGTTCATAGCAGCTTTATTCATAATCCCAGAAACTGGAAACAACCTAGATGTCTCTCATCAGAGGAATGGATACAGAAAATGTGGTACATCTACACAATGGAATACTATTCAGCTATTGAAAACAAAGACACATAAATTTTGCAGGCAAATAAATATCATCCTGAGTGATATAACTGAGACCTAAAAGGACATGCATGGTATGTACTCACTTATAAGCAGATATTAGCCATAAAGTACAGGATAACTACGCTACACTCCACAGACCCAAAGAAGTTAAACAAGAAGGAAGGCCCTGGTGAGGAAACCTGAATCTCACATAGAAGGGGAAATAAAATAGTCATAAGAGGCAGATGGAGAGAGGGAACTAGGTAAAAGAGGGGATGGGGAGGGGAATGGGGGTTCAGGATCACGTGTGGGGAAGGACAGGAGAAATGACTACATAGCCATGAAAATGAATGAAAATCTGTAACTGATGGGGGTGAGGGGGTAGGAGGCATCTCTAGGATAAGACCTTGGATAAGGGAGATGCCCAAGAATCAATAAGGGTGTCCTTAGCTGTGGCTTACAGCATTGGGAATATGGAACCTAAAGAGGCCACCTCCTATAACCAGGCAGGAACCCCAGTGGAGTGTTAGAGACACCAACCCACTCACAAAACTATCAGTCCAAAATTTATACCACCTACAAGAAATACAGGCATGGGGGATGAAGCAGAAACTGAGAGAATGGCCAATCAATAACTGACTTAACTTGAGACCCATCCCTTGGGCAAGCACCAATCCCTGACACTATTAATGATACTCTATTATGCTTGCAGACAGGAGCATGTTATCCTCTGAGAGATTCCACCCATCAGGTGACTCAGACAGACACAGACACTCCCATCCAAACAGTGGATGGAGGTTGGGGATTCTTATGGAAAAATAGGAGAAAGGATTGCATGCCCTGAGGGAGTAGGAACTCCACAGAAATACCAACAGAGTCAATTAGCCTGGACCCTTGGGGATCTCAGAGACTGAACCAGCAACCAAAGAATATACGTGGGCTGGACCTAGGCCTCCCTGCACATATGTAACAGATGTGCAGCTTGGTCTCCATGTGGAACAACTGGAGCAGGAGCTATCCCAAAAGCTGTTGCCTGTATGTGGGATATGTTCTTCTAGTTGGGCTGCCTTGTCTGGTCTTAGTGGGAGAGGAAGTGCCTAGCCTTTCAGAGACTTGAAGAGCCATGGTGGGGAGAATACCCAGGCCCACCCCTCAGAGGAGAAGGGGAGGGGGATAGGGGAAACTTTAAGGGTTCTTTGGAGAATCAGTTGTGTTGGATGTTGTTTTTCTGGGGCAAGCACATGAAGGAGTGTTTTCCTGAAGTGGACACAAGTGAAAGGCTAAGACAGACTCGTGAAGGAACATTTCACTGAAGCAGACACAGGAGAGAGGATGTTCTGCTAAAGTAAACACATGAAAGGACACGTGATAAAGGATTCTTTGCTAACAACATGTATGTATTGATCTGCCTTACATTGCATAGTTGAGCTACATTTGTTGGGATTCCACAGACCCAGGCTGATTGGATGCATATGCTGAAGCAAGACCTGTGCTGAGGCAAGGCAAGTGGAAGACTTGTGATGTTTGGAGGGTATGAATAGGACTTGACAGACAGTGAAGGAGGCTGAGCTTGGCTTGCTTATAGAGCTAGCTGTGCAAGGCTTGTGGGTCTTGCATCTTCACTGATCTTAGCTTCCCTGAGAGACACACAGCTGAGAATTTCTCCTGGTGTTCTTCCTGGTCCCTCCTGCTGACTCAAGCCAAAGCTGAGGCCTGGCTGTCTCTGCTAGGTCACATCATAGCTGTTGTTAGACTTTACCGAAGTGGACTGTTGGTGTATCCATGAAGTATTTGCAAGTGGATCGAGCTGTTGCTTCCTGCTGACCTGTAAACTGAACTGTGGATTTCCAGACAACACAGATGGGAGTTGCTCCAAAGGACCTTTCTAAACAGGTCTACTTCCCCCATATCCTTTCTTTTCCACTACCTCTGGTGGGTGATGGGCTACAAGGGAGGTTAAAGCGTTTAAGAACCACCATTAAAAATAGGATTTGAGGGGCTGGAGAGATGGCTCAGCGATTAAGAGCACTGATTGCTCTTCCAGAGGTCCTGAGTTCAATTCCCAGCAACCACATGGTAGCTTACAGCCATCTGTAATGGGATCTGATGCCCTCTTCTGATGTGTCTGAAGACAAAGACAGTGTACTCATATGCATAAAATAAATAAATAAATCTTTTTTTTTTAAGTAGGATTTGAAAAAAATTAAAGTTACAGGGGGTGTGGAGGAAGAATTTTGGGAAGAGGTGACTGGGAGGGGGCAGTGAGTGGGATGTAAAGTGAATAAGTAAAACATTTAAATTAAGTTTAAAAAACTGGGGCTTTCACAGGATGTAAAAATAAAGAATCATAATTTTTAAAAAGCCCCCTTTGGCTCATCTAATTAACATACCCAATCAAAATTAAACACCTTATCCTAACATGGGGTTTCCCATTTTACCCTTATAACCACCATTTGCCTATGGGCCAAGTCTGTTTCCTCTATGTGTAGGGGCAGTCCTTTGTCCCCCTGGGACAAATACTCTTCTATCCTCCCTTGTTCCCTTTCCCTTCTCTCATCCTCTACCTTCTGTTTTCATCTCTCATTCCCTGACCTCTGTGCCTCTGGGGCAAATAAATCTCCTTTTAGCAAAGAAGTTGGCCTTGGGGTGGGGAGTCCCGAGCCAGTAGTTTTCCTAATACTTAGGACATGTGACTTGCTATAAGTTTTGCATAGTGCATGAGATCTTCTTAGTGCTCTCAAAGAATGACCTGTTGCTCATGTTGTAAGATGACTATCATACCATTGCTTTCTAGGCCTCTGAATGTGAAGCCTCCACCATGCACACTATCTCTATTCTTTCATCTCCAAGGTACCACACTACTGATTGTAATTCCACTTACTTTGTCATATAGCTGAAAGCAGCCTTGCTAGAGTCATTCTGATACCTCTGTTGAATCTGTAGGCATTACTTTTTCTCACTTCTTGGAAGCATTTCATATTATTCCCCAATTGTTCCTTCTAGAAATAGTCTCCTCCTTTGGTTTCTAAAATGCCAAACTTCAGAACTCCCTCTCTTCAATGGCTTCTATCCTCAAGCCTCTCTGCCTATCTTTCTGGTAACTTGAGCAAGACTGATCTCTCCTGGTCCCAAGCCAGGATGCCTTCCTTAGCTCCACATCCTCCTCATCACACCCATGACTTACCTCAGAATCAATCTCCAATCTGTGTTGGTCCTCCAGTAAGCCTGTTCACAGTGAATGGCCATACCCTCTTTATCTGAATGTATCCTCCCCTTTCCAATTATCAGTTCCCTTTCAGGGTTCTACCTCATAATTACAGTATGCTACATTTCTCCCAGGATGAACCAAAGATTCCAACAAAAGAATCAACTGGGCTCATTTGAGTAACAAATTCATGGACCCCAAACCCTCCTAAGGTTTCAAAATCTTCACAATGTTCATTTTAAAAGATACATGGCCATCACAAAACTGTATCATTACTATATTTCTCTTTGTCCCCTCTAGCTGCTGTCTCTTGTCAGGATGGTTGCAAACACCTGGCCTACCTACCTGGCCATTTGTGGGTTTTGTCTGTTTGTTTGCTTTTTAAATCTTCTCCAGCCTGTTCTCCATATAGCAGATAAGAGCACACCTGAACA
This sequence comes from Uromys caudimaculatus, assembly GCA_028551405.1. NCBI lineage: Eukaryota > Metazoa > Chordata > Mammalia > Rodentia > Muridae > Uromys > Uromys caudimaculatus. The sequence continues at coordinate 111,386,269 of CM052722.1, read as the reverse complement.
GGCTTTCTTCCTCTTTAAAGCACCTCTTTATGCCCTCCCATTATTACTAGGGCAGAGCCATTCTGAACATGGCCTAAATGGCCTTGCACCTCATCTTGTACAGGATTTTCCCTCATGAAACCCTGGCATCCCATTTCCTTAACAACAGTATGGGCTTGCAGGAACCTGGAGTTTTTCATGTATTATTCTCCTGCCATTGACTTCACTTCCATGTTCTCTGTCTCATTGATGTCTAATAATTATTTGAGCTGGTCATGGTGTCCTTAAGAATATTATCTCATAGAGCCTCCATACCCAGCCCTAGTAGTCTTCTCTATATTCCAAATTCAATGTATATTCTAATTACGGATCTTTTATGTCCCACTTCCAGCAGTAGTCAGTGCTGATGGTAGCTGGGACCTGGCATGATACACTATATACCTTCTGGAACCTTGAAGCCTAGCTTGCTGATGTTCTATCAGCATCTAACCTTTATGTGCTCTCAGCTTTAAAGTATCATCACTGACTGCCACACCCATTGTGTTTCTGGGATACAGTACCACCCACTTAATAGAAAACATTCTCCTGTTTCTTGCTTCATTTTATTTTACTTTATTTCATATGTATGAATGTTTTGCCTGCATGTGTGTTTATGTGCCACATGTATTCAGTACCAGCAGAAGCCAGAAAAGGGTGAGAGTGTCAGATCCACTGGAACTGGAGATACAGATGGTTGTGAACCACTATGTGGTTGCTGGGACCTGAACCTGGACTCTCTGGAAGAGCAGCCCGTGTTCTTAACTGCTGAGCCATCCCTCTAGCCCCATGGTATCTTGTTTTTAATATCAACACACATACTAGTTGAACTCAATAATCCCATAGTTTGAAGTCTTTGGCAAGATTGCAGGAAATCACTCTTATTATTGGAGTTCCTGCACTTGTGATTCTTGAAAACAGTGTTTGTCATCTAAAACTCTCCTGGGAGGACCTTTTGTGTTTTCTTTTGGTGTTAGGCTCTCACATTATATCCCAGGAGGGGCCCAAGGGAAAGAAATCACTCTGACACTCTCTTCCTTCTCCAGCATTACTAGCCCATGGGACCCTTGGTGGTTGTCCTGAGTACATCCTGAAAGCAGTCTGATTTGAAAGTAGCCAGGTAGACACATCTTTGACAATATCAAAGAGAAGCCATGATATTCATCCTATTGCTTTTTTGGAGGTGTGGTGTGCTCAAGTTTTTTGGGGGAGGAAGCACAAAGACTTCCCCTTGTCATGGATGGAGTGTTCTGGACTGAACAGTACCCCCAATTCATATGTTGAGTTACAACATTAGAAGTTTAAGATCTTGCAGGTGATAAATTTGATAAAAATGAACTCTTTAAGGTGCTCCTGAGCCTGTGTGACTGGTCCTCCTAAAGAGATAGAATACAGATAAGCACAGAAAGAAGACCATGTAGAGACACAGACAGAAGGGAGCTAGCTATAACTCAAGGAGCTAGGCCTTAGAAGGATCAAGCTTTGTGGGGATGTTCACCTTGACTTCCAATCTCCAGAACTGAGAGGAAATAAGTTCTCGTATAAATCACCAGACTCTACAGGTTTGTGATGGCAGCCCTAGAAAGCTAAGTCATGGCACTGAGACTTTAATTAGAGAAGCATAAATAGTCAACACATTTGCTTTTAATTGAACACTTACTGTAAGTAAAGCACCATGCTGTATTCTAGGGAAGAAGTGGAAAAGATGTTTTACATGGTTACTGCACTTCTGAAGTAGAACAGGAAAGGCAGGGATACGCTGAAGGAATGGACAATCAACACAAAAGGCAAACTCAGTCCTTTCTCTGAGCTAGGCCCTGTAGTGCCATCAAAATAGCATGAGGTAAGATAATTGAGGAAAGATCTACAAGTACAGGGTGTATCACAAATTAGGTATTCAATAATTTCTGGCTGTGATAGTTTAGAAACAGCCTATACAGCCTCCTCACTATAGACACTTCAGAAGTCCAGAGCCTCTTGGTGTATTGGTTTCCTTGCAGGGGCTAGCCTGCAGCCCTAAGGTACTTATCTTTGGGGGAAAGTACCTAGAGCTTCAAAACCTGAGCCCAGTCTTCACTTAACCAGGGATCCGGTGACTAGGAAGTTGCGAAAGGAGATCTGTGACAGATCTTACTAACCTCATCCCACAGGGGGATGGGTCTTCAGAAGATCAGATTACACACTGTAAGCACAAACTTCAGAATCCAGACTATCTCTGCTTCTAACTGGCTCCTAAACTGGTTTGGGCTGTTTCCTTATCTATACAATCTGACTTTTGGTTCCACAAATTTGACCACCAGACTTCCATACTCTGCAAAATATGGGTAGTCTTCTAGGATCTATGATCAACAAGGACAAGGTACAAGTGGATGCCATTTGATCTTTATTTTTAATCATTATTTTCTTATACAGAAACAGACAAAAGTTAACAGCTAAACTCAACAATTGTAAAAACGGAGCCACAAAGCGTTCGTGAGAAAGGTCAGAAGCAAGTTGGTTTGTTGCCCCCAGGCCCCCATTTGAAATCCCAACATAAGACTGAATGTACAGATGCCCCAGCTGACATCAGTCAACACATGAATATGAGCACAGTTTCAAATGGTACCAAAGTTAATCCATTTCACAGTAATCATTTCTAGAAGCTCAGGGTTGCCACTGTCACAAATTCACAATGACGGAGTGAAATAGCAGGTGGATTCAGGCCTGGGAAAACAGCATCAGAGAGGCAAGACAGGTTGGGTGGCAAAAAGCAGCTGGAGGGTTGGTCCCAATCCTAGATATCAGTCTTTATGCTCGCTGGGAGCTGGAGAAGGGCAGGCACGTTCAGCAGTCAGATAGCAGTACAATGAAAAAACTGTTGAGGCATGGAGCCAAGGGCGTGTGCTGTTTGGAGATCTTTGTCACAGAAATTCTTGCTAGAGAGAGATTCTCCTTCCACAGCCTGGGAAAGGAGACACTCTAAAGTTTGAAGACTTGGGGGTGAATGAGAGCAGGCAGTCTGTTAGTGCAACATCTGCTTTACAGAATACTTACAAAGACACATACTTGTGTTTAAATTGCAGTCAAAATCACAAACTAATTTAATCACAGGATAAATACAGACATGGAGTGAAAGGCTGCAATATCTAACATCCCCACAATGGAGAGAGAACAAGGGATCACCCTGCACAGAAAGGGCCTTACACACAAGAACTGCTAAACTCCAAGCTGAAGGCACAATGAAGGGATCCTTGGTACCTTGAGCATTTCCTTTGAAAAGGGTACCCATTTTAAACAGAATTCCTTTTATACAGAAAACTCGATGAAGGGAAGACGCTTTCAAATATTTTTATTATAGCAAGAATAGCAGTTACTGTGAATTATCTCAAATTTGGATTTCCTCTAAGTTCTGAATTAGTGTGCTCAAATTAATGGGCTTTTACTGTAGTTGGAAGCAGTTTGATTGCAGCAGTCTAAAATTAGCTAATTATACTGATTAGTATTAGGAGATTTCAGTGTGGAAGATGTGACTGTTTTGGAATCAGGGATGTCTGTGAATGGAGCTTCAGCACTTGTCAAGCTGAAAAGCAGGCCAGCCCAGCAGCTCAGGATTGACTGAGCAGACAGTCAGAGCACACACTCTGTCCCAAAGACACTGTCCTGGCACCTCAGCCTCTCTCCGCCATCTTCCTCTCACTTGAATTAAAAGACAATTTAATGGCAATGTTGGATTTTTTTTTTCTTGGTTTTCTCATGGGATGCCATTTGCTTGTCAAAAGATCTGTCAACTCTGTCTGGGATCTGGGGAGTTACCATCCAGTGGGAGAGAGGGAGCATCTAGTCTAACTGCCTAAACAGAAACACTGCTGTCCCTAATCCCTACTGTTTGGACTACCAAAAAGACAATATCTAAACAATTGGGCAGATGCTTGTTTGCTGCAGCACCCTAAGGAATTCACACTAATGGCAGTGGAATTGGCAAGTAGCAGAGGAGGCCTCAGTTTCCTGGGTGGAACTGTTCAGCCAGGGCGCAACACAGCTGTGCAGGGGTATGCACACGCCAGGCACCTGTGCGCCCCACTCTTTCTCTTGTGCTTTCATTTTGAAAACCCAAAGTGATGGGCAGTCTGGGAGGGGACAGACAGGGTTGCCATTCTTGTTTAAAAAGTCTTAAAAAGGTTTTGATTGAAAACAAGTGACAGTCATATTTTAAAGCCTTTTCATTTTTAGTGAAAAGTATCTAAGTAACTAGCCCCACCATTCTCAAAGTCAATAGTCATATATCTACACACACACACACACACACACACACACACACACACACACACACACACACACACACATTCTCTACCTCTGTCCCTGTCTCTCCCTATGTCTGTCTCTCTGTTTGTTTCTCTCTTACACACACACACACACACACAGAGAGAGAGAGAGAGAGAGAGAGAGAGAGAGAGAGAGAGAGAGAGAGGAGTGCTCAGATTTTCTTTAGTTGCTGACATCTACAAAAATAGGAGCTGAAGCAGGGGGCACTGTGCCCAAAAGACATGCATGTGGGAGGGGTTCCACAGAATGCAGGCCCTACAAGATGAGGACAGTCTTCTCTTCAGAGCAGATCTCTCCTGAGACAAACAGAATCACACACTAGCTATCATTTCATAGAAGCAATGACAAAAGACAACATGCCCACATGTATACATGCACATGTACACACACACACATACACACACACACACATGTCTTAAACAAACAAAAATGTGGCTACTGAAGTGTTAGCATTGTATCAAATCAATGTCTATACAAAGACAGAGTTTGAAAAGTTATGTACAGGGCATTCATAAAAGCCAAGTGTGCACCTTGAGGAATTATGCCCATTATATATGTACTAAATACTATGCTGTGAAAACCATTGCAGAGGCCTTGGCACAAGTCACCTGGAAGAGCTCTGTGACGCACCTGACATAGAGCCCACAGGCCACATCCAAGGAGCTGCTTCTCACTCATCCTGCATCCAGTTCTTAGCCCCTAGGGGCCACATGTCACTCTCTATAGGCCTTGAGAGTCAGTTACCTGCTCTTAATGTACACATCCCTAGCCTCTAGTTGCCAGGCAGGTCAACAGAAAAACCTCGACACAAGTCAAAGGCAGTGGGCATTCCTTGACATACTCTCTGTGGCCCTGGTCAGTGGAGCCTATGCCTGACTCTCTGCCAGCTGGGGGGAAGTCACATTAGGGTAAGTCTGTTTTCATGTATCCCAGGTCAAATCAGGCACCAGTCTAACAAAATGCTGGGAGATGCTGGGCTGGTCCCAGAGCTTTCACCTTCACCAGAATCTCCAATGTATCAGCATGAGATTGATCCCAATCTCTATCATGAAAAAAGCAGGGGACTTCTGAGGCCCAAATCTCTCCATGCAGAAAGGCAATACTAGAAGAGCAATGGAGTGAAAGAATAACAGGAAAAATGGAAGGAAAGAAAAGGGAAGAGGGGAGACACAATGGAATGAAAGCAGGAAGGGACAGAGGAAGGAGATCCAAATGGAGGGAAAGAGGGAAGAGCCTCTGGGGAGAGAGGAAGGCCCACAAAGGATCAAATGGAAAGAGACTGACTCCTCAGGCTGACATTCAACATCAGAGGCATTGGAAACCCTCTGCTAAGACCAGTCCCTTACAGATCCTACTTATATGTCTAAAAGAATCTTGCTATGGGTAACCTTCACTGGTTCCGTGGTGCTTCAAGCACTTCTCAAGCATTAGCTCCGTCAGCCTCTAATGGGCCGGTGAGGTAGAGGAGCTACAGGGTTGAGTTATCTAAGCTGGCAGCCTCACTGGGATAAGAACATAAGCTTGACTAGAACACACCCCGGGAAAGTCCCTAGCACTGCAACAGTCTCTAGAAGTCATCTGCTGCCTCAAGTCAGAACTGCATTCAAGGAAAGTGTCTCATTGTCTGCCTTGGAGGGCTGTTTAGACAGAAGGAAGCTTGTCAACTCTGTGGGTTGAAACCACTGCAGTTGCCAGAAGACCCACGCTATGCACTCTTTATGGGCCCCACAAGAATGTGCTACATATTTTAAAGCACCACAGAGGAAGAATGATTTGGCATAGAGGCCAGGAGAATACAGCTGGGGCGGGTAGAGATGGTCTCAACTTTGTCTTTTACTTTATCATTGACAGTTAAAGAGCGAGTCACCTCTGCCCAACGTCTTCCAAAGCCTCACTGAAAACAGAGCAGCCCCTGGCCATGGCAGAGCAAACCCCAGGTGGGCTTTAGACCCCAGGTCATAGGCTCCCCCACTAAGAAAATTTTTAAGACACACTTCGGAAACTTCTCCCTGTAAGGGCACCATCATTAGGAGAAATCACCATCTAAAGTTTAAGTTCAATGCACCTATTTACAAAATAAAAAATAAAAATTAAAAAAAACTCCTAAAACTTCAAAGCCAGATAGCACAGTGCCAAGGAGGTGGAGCTCATGGTTTTAACTATCCTATGGATTGATCAACCCCACAAAGGAAGAATCTTGAGCTCTCTGTGCCAGTCTGTAACAGCCAGGAAGAGGCCCCAGACTCCATAAAGGAAGAGGTTAGCAGTTTCTCCACAACAGAGTACCCCAAGGCTACACCTGGGCTAATGCTAGTGGGAAGGGGGTTAACACAGATGGTACACATCAGAAACAAGATGGCAGAGTTCAAGTGGGCCCCTTGATTGGTCTGGGAAAAGGAGTTCTGCCACCCAGCCTCTTTCTTCTTCTGTCCCATGCCCAATGCTCCTGCCAAGTTGCTCTCCACATAGATTTCACCCTGGCCAGGAGCATAGGGGTGGGTGTTGGAGGGAGGCTGTGCCAAGGTCTGTTCAATTGATGTCTTTTGGAGGGCTACAGATGGCCCAGGTGCTATTGTTTTCATCTACGGTTCATTATTTATTATGTCTTGTGTTTTGTTCCTAGTTCAATCATTATTTCTGTCCTCATAATATAAGTGAGAACAAGGATGGAACTGTTGAGAAAAGAGGAACTATAGGGCTGCCTTGACACCCCCATCTCTGTGGCCTAGGTCCCCAGAGAGACAGGGGTCCCGAGACAGCCCCACAGCCCCAGGGGATGAGCCTGTGGTCATTCTAATCACAGTCAATGCTATGGGATGCTTCCTTTGGCATAAGAGAAGCCAGTCCCTAATGAGAGGGCAGGATAATGGGGACTTGGTGGCAGGGGGAAGGTCTGGAAGACCTGGACTCTCAGGTCTGTAGCTTTCCCCAGGGGGTTCATGCACTTGTCCTATGCCTCCCCCAACCTCCTCACACACACACACACACACACACACACACACACACACACACACACACACACATATCAACTGTCTCTACCAACTGACTTCCTACAAATCCACAATTAGGGAATTATTTGGCAACAAGGAGGCTAAGGCTGTTTTGTGGTGGCACAGTCTTTCAGAAGTCCAAAAGGAAGCAGGCTACCTCCAGCAGAGGCTTTTATATACGCCAGGATCTGTGCTCAGCTACTTGTCTGCACTGGGGCTGGCTGCCACAATCTCTTCATACTTCGGGGGAGGGTCACTGTAAGAGACACTGGCCTCCTCACTGCTGCCCTCCTGGGGTGCAGTCACCTCCTCATAGGTGGGGGGAGGGGTAGCACTGGATAGTCTGGAGAGAGAGAGCTCAGGGAGGTAGAGGGTACTCTCCAGTCTGACAGTGGTTCTGCCTCCCCGGCTGGGCCCCAGAACTATCTGTGAGTTATTTCCTGCCTCACGGTGCCCAGAGGACTCTCCCTGGCTATGCACAGTGCCTCTGTACACCATGACTCTGGGGAGGTTGTGCCCGGCACGACTGGCTAGGTACCGGTTCTGAGCATAGGAGGGGTGGTGACGAGTTGCTTTCTGCAGCTGGCACCTCCAGATGATAAACAAGGCAATGACAATCAGCAAGACTACCCCCAGAAGGGGCACCACCACATACATGGCATCTGAGCTCTGTGAGGGGTCTCGGACTGAGTAGACTGCATTTGGGTATCCCTTCCAAAACTCCATCTGCAAAAGAAGAAGGGCCACTCAATCCTGAGGAAGACAGACAGCAGGCAATGCTCACCTAACATCCATGTCTTAGACATCTGAGGCCTCCAGCAAGTCCTGTACCAAGGACAGGCTTGTGACTCCTTCTCCACCCTGAGCCATCTTACTGGCCAGAGAGAGCTCTCAGAGAGGCTAGTGAATCCACCAAGGTTGAGAAACAAAGCTCCCAGATAAGGAAGTCCACATGAATCATGCAACAGACCTAGAGGGACACCCCAGCATTCCTTTTGGGCTCCAACAGGCAGCATGTAGGCTGGGGTGGTAGTCTTCCCTTGTTTCAGACCTGTTCTCACTATTCCCAAGATGGTACCTCCTCCCAGAACCCAGCCCCAGGGCAGTACATGCCGTTTTCTCTTTGTTCTCAAATACTTCCTTGACCTCTTCATAACTGCAGATCTCTTCCATACACTCCCGCTCAATGGTGCCCTGACGTAGCTCCTCTAGGAACTCATTGGCACGAGGGAACCGTTTCAGGACTGCATGGGCATTTTTGGCTTCCAGAAACACTGAGGAGAGAGCCACAGTGAAGCAATTCAGTCCCTACAAACCAGATTGGCCCAATAATGAAGGGAAATAGGGCAAACCCTGAAGGCCTAAAGCCAGGACTCCGAGCAAAGGCCTGGCCTACTGCAGTGGTGATGGGAGGGCTGCCTTTCTATGATACTGAGCTCTCCAACAGGAGCTTATGGTCCCAACATGGCCAAGGTCCTTCCCCATACAAAGGAAAATGAAACCCAACTGAAAAGGCACTTCAAATGGAACAGGAAGAAGGACCAGTAAGAACTAAGTATAGTAGTCTTAGATAGAAAAAAATCCAGTAGCTTCTGTATCTTTCTTGAAATAGGAAGGCCAGAGATCTTACCATGAGAGTTCTTCCTCTTCCAAGCTGCCACTCGTGGGACTAAAATTAGGCATGAGCTGTGACTTTGGAGGATAAAAGTTATCGCCAATGGGGAGACTGCTTACTCCTCACAGTAAGTGATGCCTCTCTATGCCCAGGCTGATAGGTCTGGCCTGCAAGTCCTCTTTCCAAGGATCCATGAGCTGTTACATTAGTGTACCCCAGAGCCACTCAAGGAGAGAAAAGCTGAAAAGATGGGTGTGTTGCTTTTCATGAGCCCGCCCAACTTAGATGGTTCCAGAAACATTCACTCACCAGCCATGATGCTTTCTCAGCCCCAGCGTCTCACTTGCCTGTCAAGGGAGAAAAGAAAGTCATGGTGAAACCCTCTGGGGTCTAGAATGTGACCTCCCACCAACCTGGCTAAAAGGTCAAAACAGCATCCCATGGGGAACAGCCCCTCATACAGCCACTCCTAACTCCTGCTGCTTCTGCTTTGTCCCGAAAGACCTTCTCCAGAGCTCTCCAAAGCCCAGAAGAGCCTTGTTCTCAAACACGCACACACTCCTGTGAGTCTCAAAGGAAAGCATCTCTGAGCTAACACTCCTTATCCCTTCAATGAATCTTTGTCCCTTCAGAATGGAAAGGACCCCAGAGACAGTTATCAATGGATATCTGTTGTGGAGGGTCAGACCCACAATGTACAACATAGACATAGTCTTATTCTCCCTGATCCAATCCACTGGGTCCAAACTCAGGAAATCTGCTCAGCTCACTTTCCCCAGAAAGAGAGAGATCTTTGAACTTCTCTAGAGGCATGCACATCTTTTCCCTTAGCATTAAAGACTACTGGTAAACATATTTAAAAGATCAACATGAAGACACAGGTCTGGAGGTATAGCTTGTTCATACAGCATTTTCCAGACATATCTAAGAATGTGGGTTTGTTTTTCAGGATCACAACTCACAAATAAGTAAGTACAACACAATACAATAAATCTACGATGGTAACTTAGAGAAGAGGCCTCCCTCTATCAAGAAGTACATAAAGCCTTTTTTCTGCTAACACAATCCTACTCTCCTACTCATTCACATATTCACACATATTCGGAAGCACTGTCTAAGGCATCAACATCTGGGAGCAATCACCCCTCAGTTCCCCTCCCCAAGCAGAAACTCATGTTTTATAACTAATGGGATGTAAGACATATGAGCTTTGTAACCCATTATGCTACCCTTTTTGCCTAGGCTGCCAGGAAGTTCATTGTTAACACTGATGGCCAAATACAAGTGCTCCAGAAGCCCAGCTGTTATGCACATATGCCTTTCTCTCCACAACTTGGTACAGTATTCTATTTATTCTTCCAGAGTTTATCCCTCCTGTGTGTTTAATATATGGCTTCTACTCTGGAAAATAAGGAGGATAAAAATCATGAATAAATTTTAAATGATGGGAAAAGTAACCGATCTAACAGCCAAACAAAAGGAAAAATACGAACAGATCACTATATACCTCAAGTTTCACAATAACAAAAAGAGTACTATCAAAAAACCTATGATGACCATATGATGAGGGTGCAGGAAGAATTGGATTAGGAACAGGGTGTTTTGGTTAAAGAAAAGTAAAGCTGTCACATCAGAGTTTTAAAAGAATGAGCAAAGCTTTCACTAATTAGAAAGCAAACACTTAAAGTGCTTGCTGAAGTGAACAACGGAATTCTAAAAAAAATTTACATGGAAAATTATATAAGAATTTTACATACAGCCATCTTTAGTCCCAACCTAACACTGGACTTCCCTGCATTCATACACACATACATCATAGCCCCAAGTTTGTGTTATCCCGGTCTGGAAAAGCCATTAGTTCATTTCTGAGCCTCAAAGAAGCCAGGATCTCCCCCAGACAGTTCACAAGCCATCGACCACCCTATTAGCAATTCTGTAGCCACCACTACTGCTGCTGTTGCTGCTATGAGGGCTTCTCCCCCTCCCGCCCTAAAATGTAGTGCCTGCTTCTTCCCCTATAAATACACCATCAATAGGCAGTTACTATGGCAACAGTGAGGAAGCATGAGAGCTCCACGACAGAAAACGCAGCTGTAGTCACGCATGTATATGTCTCTCCAGCCCCTGGTGGATACTGTACAGATGACAGTAGGCTGAAAGAATTTTTAACCCACTCCCCACAGGAACACAGCTGAATCCTGACATTCTAGAAAGGAAGGAAGGCAGAGAACTGGCCACCACAAAGACCTTCCTTAACCCCACCCTAGGCTGAGGCCTCTGAATCCCGGTCAAAACTCCCAAAGTACCTCCCAGAGGAACTGGTGGCCCCCTTGAGCACCTGGTGCACCCAGACCTGGCCTCCAAAGCCACTTCTCCAAATCCTAGCCCCTGTTTCTATCACTCAGAACTGCTCGCCAGAAAAGGGTTCTGTGATTTCCAAATGTCGAGATTCATCAATCCACCACAGACAACCCCCAAATTGTGCTTCAACTCAAACTCTGGGGTCTCTTGTCCCCTTCCACTCATACTTGCCCTGAAAGGGCCTGGCTTCGCCCACCTTGGCTGGACACCAGCGACCTTGTGAAGAACTCCTGCTTCTGGCTCAGCAACACTATTCTCCTGGGATCTACTCAAGAATTCCAACACCTTGGCCTGCCTGACCTCCAAATCTTCCCTCCCCAACAGTGCCCGGCTGCCAGCTCAGTGGCCCTGAACACCAAACCGTGCCCTCGGGGCTGGGGGCATCCAACCAAATGGCCTCACCGTTCTCCGGGCCCAGGAGGTGGCAGCCCTGTTTGTGCACGCAGCCCGCCACCCCTATGCTGCTCCTCTTCGAGCAGGGCCCCTGTCCCCGCCCACCTGCTCCCTGTCCGCCAAGCCCCCCAGCCCATCCCAGCCGTCTCCTCCCTTAGTCCCTCCCTGTCCCGCTTCCCTCCCACAGCCCCTGGCGCCCCATCACCCACAGGCCCTCGCAGCCAGGCGCGCAGGCCTTGCCCATTACCTCGGCACCCCCTGCCTGCCCCTGCTCTCCTCTGGGGGCTCCGCCAGACCCTCCCCCCGCACTCTGCAGAGCCAGCACTGGCCTCGCGCCCCGCGCCTGGCGTGCCACTCTCGAGCGCCAAAACCGCCTTGCCCCGATAGCCAGGCCGCAATGGTCGCGCTGCACCGCGCACCAGGCCTCCGGGCCAGGAGAGGAAGAAGGGGTGGGGCCGGCTGAAGCGACCTAGGGCTGAGGTGGGGAAGGCCAGCAAGCTGGGCCAAGGGGCGGTGGCGCGCACCAAGCACTGCGCGCCCGCGCCCAACTCCGCCGGCGCCGCCCCTGCCTGCGCCCGTGCGGCTGGGGGGCGGGGCCTGACCGGCTGGCCTGGGGTTCCCTGGGGACCCTCGGCCTCCACGCTGGCCCAGAGGTGACTCCTGGCGCAAGCCCTGCGAAGACTGGGCTCTGTGGGTGCCGCTTCAAGGCCCGCATTCCAGGCGTCTTGGAGCCGCAGAGTCCGACCTGCCTCCTGGGCCCCACCCAGGCTCACCTGCCATTCCAGCCAGCCTGGCCCGGTGCCTGCTGAGAAGAGAGGGGCGCGTGACAGTAGGCCCAGGCCACCTTATGAGGCTCCTCAGGTCCGCAGAGAACAGACCGAGTTGAGGCCCTGCTCCTGCCAATGACTGAATGACCTTGGTTTCCCCACTTACATCCCCCACCCTGCCTGAGAATGACAAGCTTTTCTCTTGCAAAATCTGAGAAATGGGGAGAATCCTGCCCCCCCCCCGCCCCCCACAGGTCTGCAGCTAGAAGGAGAAGGAAATGGGCACCCTTGGAAAGGAGCAGAAGGAAAAGAAGATGCAAGCTCATAAGCCTGCAAAGAGTGTTGGGTGGAATACACCTCAGTCTGTGGGAGGTTCAGCCTGGCTAAAGAAAGCTCTGGTAGGAAAGAAGCATTATTCTAGGAATTGAGGTTGGACCATAGGGAGAGGCAAGATGATTAGGGTCTGGGTCTTGGGAAGCATAGGAAGTGCCCAGTGTGCCATACTGTGTTAACAGAGAGGGCTCTTTTCAGCACAGACCTGTGCCTAGGGTTGCCATCCTCCCTTAGGCACTGCATTTAATGGGAATGGGCCAGAACAAGTCCAAGATTATGAGAGGAGATGGAAAAGAGGTCCTGGGGTCCCCATCGCCTAGCCTCCAGGGCTGATTCTTTGTCCAGGGCTCCTGGACCTACACTTCTCTCTTTTTTGAAATACCCTATTATTCTTCACCTGCCCCATGGACTCAGAGGCCTCCCTTTTCCTTTCCCTAAGTTTCAGAAGCCTTCCTTGCTCATGAGAGAGCCTCTGTAACCTTTAGTTCTTGGAAAGCCAGGAGGTGAGCAATGCCCATGGGCAGGTTGCATGAAGAAAGATAAGATGCCCTGTGGATAAGAATTCCTTTGGTTGGTGCAAACAACTGTGTGTAGATGTTCTGGCTGGATGGTAAAAGAGTTGGATGGAGTCATGGTCAGTGGGGAAAATGATTAAGGTAGTTTCAGACCATCAGCTCCTGGGCTCATTTCAACCACAGGCCCTTGGGTACACAACCCCAAAGAAGGTGACAGAGTGGAATGTACTTACGTGCACAAAAGAGTATGTGACATCTACTGTCCTCCCAGCACCTACACTTGAACAGCTTGCTCCAGCAACACCAGCTTACTTCTAGTCCCTTCTCCACTCAGATGCCTTTCCTCCCACTATGGGTCAGGGTGCTTTGTTCATTCTGCCCACACAGTACCAATGAGATATGTACTGTGAGATCTTGCAAGGCCTTCTACCCCTTCCCACACTGACCATTCCATTCTTAACATTGTCTACAGGGACTGGAAGCATGGGTCCTCTGTGCATGGTAAGGGAGGGGCAGGAGGACAAGCGGGACCTCAGGAGCAGAGCCCTGATCCACCTCTTGGCAGGACCACACATTTATTACTCTTTGATCTTCAGCCAATCAGTGCCTCAGTTTGCTTATTTGCCAAATAGGAATGAGAGACTAAGAGTGCCTGCTCAAGGTGTTGTTCAGAAGATCATTGGGATGATCAGTTAAAGCGTGCCTGGTGTTTACAAATGAGCTTAAGGCACAGTAACTCTGGCTTGCATTCTGTGCACTGGGTGCTTCCTCTCTCTTGGAACTAGGGACCATGTATCCTCTTACATCACTGGCATCCAGCACAGAGACTCACTCACAACAGATGTTTGCTAAATCCTGGTAGATCAGAAGTAGTAAGCTAGAGTCAAGGTTCACTATAAAATCACCACCATAAGGTTGGACCTGCTTCCTCCCTCTGCTAGCCTTGAGTACCCTGTCCTTCCCTGTCCTTCATTTTCACCAATCCCATCCCCTCCTCTCCCCAATTTGTTTCTCCCTTATCCCACCTTGCATTTCATCCTATACCTATTTGCAGCTACATTAATTGTTTTCCTGACACCCATTCATCAAAATTGAACCCTTCTGTGAGTCTTCCTGCCCATCCTTTCCAAGCCCCGCTTCACCCTCAAGGCAAAGCACTGATCTTGACTCCATTTTCTCTGCACATTCTTCACCCTCTACACACTAGACACTGGTTAGATTGTAGTCTCAATTGTGCCCTTCAATCCTTTACATGGCAGCCCTTGCCTCACTACTTCAGACAGTGACTGTATTTGGAGACAATGTCTTTATTGAGGAAACTGAGGCAAAATGAGGAATTTGGGGTGGGCATTAGTGCAGGGTAACTGGGATTCTTATTGCAAGGGGCAGCTAAGACACAATCACACAGGAGATGATCATTCAAGGACACTGTAGACAGCCATCTACAAGCCAAGGAGAGAGATCTCAAAAAGGAACCAACCTTGCCAACATCTTGAACTTCATTTTCCATCTTTGAAAATATATCCCAAAGCCATATATCCTTTATTGTTCAGTAATGTTATATGCCAGGTGCTATTCCAGGACCTAATAATACAGATGGCCATGAGCTAAACATACATTATGACCTCAAGATCATTACACAAGCCCCTCTGCAGGAATTCAAACATATAGGATAGTGAGTGATGACTGGCTCTATGGAGAAGATTTAAGCACAGTAAGGGGATTAGGGAGGGATCTGCTGAGACCGTATCCTTATTGCTGAAAACTGAAGGACAAGAGGAACAATCTTGTCCTGGATAGACAGATTTATGAGTATAACCACCCCAAAAGCAGAGTTTCATCTAATAGGTTCTAGTATAGGGCAAGAATCATGTAAGGCCTCCCAGGCCATCACGAGTGATTTGGACTGTTAGTTTAAATGATGTGGAAAGAAACAGGGCTCTGTATCAGAGAGTATCAAAACTTATCTATTTTCATGTAAATTATCAGAATGATTTCCTTATGAAAGTTGGATGTCATGTGTGGACTCTAGGACACTTTTGTGGGGCTGTTGGAACAATCCAGGAGAGGGATGATGGTGACTTGCATCAAGCAGTGGGAAGCAAAGCAAATTCTGGATGGAGTTTGATGGGGAATACATGAATATTAGATAAAAGCAGAGAATTTAGTGAAGACCTACAAACAAGAGTCAAAGATTTAGGAATGATGGAGGTGCTTTAACTAAGATGCAGAAGATAACGTGGAGCTGGTTATATACAGAAGTCTATAGTCCTGAGTCAATATCAGAACTGGAGATGGGAATGGAAGGTTATCATTTAGTATCAAGCCACAAGAGAGACTATTAGCAAGATTCTGTATGTGGGGAAAGAAAGCAATTTCAGAATTAAGCCCTGAACAATCCTATATTTCAAGGCAGAATAGAGGATGAGGAGCAAATGCAAAAGGCAGAATGGAAGGATGTGCTGGCAAGAGATGAATCCACCAGGATATGGAAGAAAACAAACAATGGTAGCAAGAAGACTGGGGAGGGGGCACCTATTATTCCAAGCCCTCCCTTGGAAGATTAATATAGAAGAAAGAGTTTAAGGATATCCTGAACTTTATAGGAGTGCCAGCCCAGTGGAACATTCAGCAAGGAGGGGTATAGACTAGTGATTTGAGGGGAGAAAACTTGAACTAGTCTCCTAGGAGACAGAAGAGTTCATGTTCTCTGGAACTGTGGCATGAGTGCTGGGCTGCATCAAGAACCCACTTGAGGATTAATGGCCCTTTAAAGTGAAAGTATTTATTCAGTGTGCTGATTTCTGAAGCCACATCCAATTACACAGGTGCAGACTCTGAGTTGGGATTTTGCTAGATGAGTATAAGGAAATGACAGAGGACTGCCAAAAAGGTGTGTGTATTCAAGGAAAAATTCACACAACTTATTGTGGACTTCTGGCTGCATACAGAAGAATGTAAGGATTGAGCAAGATTTTTGATGAGAGGCAGGATTTGGTGAAGCAAACACAGGCTCTCTAGCTGGCTGTTGGAGAGCTGGATGCACAATAGGGAGATTCTGGAAAGATGTTGCTTACAGAGGTAAGCAGCTATGGCAGTGCTAAAAGCAACAAGTCAGGAAGTAGGAACACAGGGTCAACACAAAATCACCACAAATGTGCACATTTAACAAAGTCTGACAGCCTGAAACCTTCCCTGTTTGACAACTGTTCACCCCATGCCTTGGGTTTATTGTGAACCTAAGGGATGCAGCATCCCCAGCCATGACCTTACCCCACAGCCTCACAACTCCCTCAAGCTACCTTGTCCCGCACATCACCCCACCAATGAGCATTACCACAAGAGATATGCCCTGAGCTGCATGCAGCCTCTCAACCCTTTTCCAGCCCTGCCCTTGCACCTTTTCTTCCTTTTTAAATAAATAAATAAATAAATAATACAGCAAGTAATATATTCTAAGGGATGCCTAAATTAAGCTAATGAATAAATTTGTGGTTTGCTTATGGTGAGAACACTTAAAATTTACTATTAACATTTTTTCTGGTATATGGTGAGAATACAATGCATATTATTGCCTGTAATTACCAGGCTACACTGTGGATCCACAGAACAATTCCTGCTCTCAAAAAAAGAAAGAAAGAAAGAAAGAAAGAAAGAAAGAAAGAAAGAAAGAAAGAAAGAAAGAAAGAAAGAAAGAAAGAAAAAAATGCCTTGTGTCCTTTGACCACCATCTCCCCATTCTCTTCACCCCTTTTCTTCCATCTTAACCCCAAGTACCCACCATTTTACACTCTAAGGGGTTCTGCGAGCTTGATTTCTTTAGCTTCCACATACAAGTGAAAGCATGGGATACTTTTCTTTCTGTGCCTGACTTTTTTCATTTAGCATAACTTCCCTGGACTCATGCCTTATGTTACAAATGGCAGGATTTTCTTGCTTTGTGACAAATTAATATTTTGTTGTATGTATACACCATAGTCCTGATAACATGTTTTGGCAAGGACATGGAGAAAATGGACCTCTTGCACAGTGTGAATGGTGATATAAATTAGCACAGTCACTACTGAATCAATGTAGAAGTTATTCAAAAAGTTAAAAACAGAATATCCTCCATAGCATATAATGATACTGTGAGTACACGCAAAAGAGCTACCTGTAATTCTATATTTACTGAAGCACTATTTACAATGGCCAAGAAGTAGCAGCCCATACACTTACTTCTAATTGAATATCTATTATGTGTAAATCAAAGTGTCTGCCTTCTTCCATTCTGGTTGGAAGATACAATGGCATCTTTAATTTTTATGGCTATCTCAGCCTTCAAATAAGCCTGGAAGACATGTCATTGCAGAGATGCAGTTTCCACTTTCACCCACCATCTGCCTTTGGTATATTACCAACAAGCTCTGCTTCTCTTGACAAAGAAGAACAAATGGGCTCAAGAAGCAAAGAAGTCTCTGGGAGCTCTGAGGGGTCAGGGTTAGTTGATACTGTTGGTTTTCCTATGGGATTGCAATCCCCTTCAGCTCCTTCAGTCCTTCTCCTAACTCTTCCATAGAGGTCTCTGACATCAGTCCAATGTTTGCCTGTGGGTATCTGCATCTGTCTCAGTCAGCCACTGGGTAGATCCTCTCAGAGGACAGTCATGCCAGGCTCCTGTCTGCAAGCATAATAACATGGCATCAGTAATAGTGTCAGGGTTTGGTGGCCGCCCACGGGATGGATCCCAAGTTGGACTGGTCACTGGATGACCT
This sequence comes from Uromys caudimaculatus, assembly GCA_028551405.1. Lineage (NCBI taxonomy): Eukaryota > Metazoa > Chordata > Mammalia > Rodentia > Muridae > Uromys > Uromys caudimaculatus. Next base: position 111,368,224 of record CM052722.1, on the reverse strand, counting down.
TTCCTTCAGTCCCTGCTCCATTTTTGTCCCTGCATTTCCTTTTAGACAGGAACAATTCTAGGTCAAAAAAATGAAGGTAGTTTGGTTTTCGGTGTCCCCATTCCTCCACTGGGGGCCCTGTCTACCTACTAGAGGTGGTCTCTTCAGGTTCTCTCTCCCCACTGTTGGACATTTCAGCTAAGGTCATCCCCATTGAGTTCTGGGAGCTGCTCACAACCCAGGTCTTTGGGACTTTCTAGAGGTTCCCCATGCCCCCACATGGGCTGGTCCATTGATCCTGGCATTTATGTATCCAAGGACTGCCTTGTATTGGCCTCTGTAGGAGATGATGTGCCTAATCCTGTAGAGACTTGATGCCTCAGGGAAGGGGGATGCTGGGGGAGTGAGATGGGGAGAGGAGGGAGCACCTCTCAGAAACAAAGGGGAGGGAGGATGGATGGCGTGAAGAACTATGGGAGGGAGGTCCAGCAAGGGGACAACATTTGAAATAAATAAAATAATTTAAAAATAAAAATAAGCAAGGAAGTAGAAATTGTGGTGTTAGTATTATTAGGTCAGCTTATGCCTCCCTCAGCCCCTACTGTACAACCTTTCAGCAACTTCTTCTACACATACACACATAGCCCATGGTGTTTCTTAAGAAGCCTCCATCTGAGGGGCTAAGGCTCTAAGAGTCCAGGGACATCTGTGGAATGACCCAAGACTGGAGGCTTGACATTCTAAAAGAAGGAAAAGATTTCTTCAGTAGTACTGGTTTGCCTGCCTTTTACTTGACGATCATTATCCTTTGCCCACCAGCTCTATTTGAGGGTAAAGAAGCCTGTAAACTAGCACTTGCCAGAAACTAGAATGCACAGAAGTCTCTAAGGTTCCTTTCAATTTATGAGGCTTCTTTCTCTGTCTCAGGGCCTCCTACTGATCTCCCTTCATCCCTCTTCCTTTCCCTCTTCCCACCTCAGGATGTGTCTTTGTCTCTGTCTCTTACAAACTTATTCTTTTCTATCTGAGCCATCAGAATTCTTGCTAGTTGGTACACATCTGTAGTCTCAGCATATCAGAGACTGAGGCAGGAAGATGACAAAGACTTGAAGACTGCCTTGGATATCAAACACACAAAATATGAAGAAAACCAAATGAACTTCTGATGGCCCAAAATGGCAACTTTAAGAGTGAAGAGACTGGTGACAGACTTGAAAGGTTCTACACAAGGTCAGTGGCTCCTGGAAGCCCACAAGCCTGTATCTTCTGTCAGGAATTAGTCAGGTCAAGGTATCTCACATGCTTGTCTCTTGAGCCTCCACCAAGGACAGGTATGCTCATGATGCTGAGAACAGAGCAATAGGGTAAGGACACTGAAGACTGTACATTCAGGGCTGTCACAAGAAGGGATACAAATGACATTAGTAAATATAAACTGTTTTTAAAAGATAAGCTGTGAATTTCAGAGAGAGCAAGGGAGGTGCATGGGAAGGGTTGGAAAAAGGAAAAGGAAGAAAGGAATAATGTAATTATATTATAATTTCAAAAAATTCAAGTGAAATACTTATATCACATAGTATTAAGTATCATCTAGGACAGCAAGATGGGCCACAGGGTAAAGGTATTTGCGGCACAGGCCTAGAGTTGTGAGTTCAATCCCTGAAGCCCGCATAAAGAACATACAAGAATAAAATAAAATTAAAATTAAAAAGCCCTGATAAAAACATGTAATATCAATACACATACATTTTCCGCACAAACACACAAAAATGAATTATAAACTATTCTAATATTATCTTTGTGATTTCATGGTGACTTGTGATTTGTGGGGGTGTTAATCTGGCCTTTGGATAATTGCCCTGAAAGATACAATCTTTCCCTAATGTGGAAATCCTGGAATTCTTGCACACTAATTCAACATTGTGATAATGCACCTTTGACATGTCAAATTTGAAAACTTGCACAACAGAGATTAGGGATCACTAAAAGTCCTTGTACAGTTTATATTTCAGATAGTGAGAATAATGAAAAAATGAAATAAACAACATAGCATTGCATAAACTAATATCTACTATTTAAAATAGCAGAAAAAAGGAAAATGTGGTAGAGTGCATTACAGAGAAAGGACAATTGTGTGGAAGCAGGCCATAGGGGCAGATGACTTTCACAATCCTTCCCTGCACTGTGAAGAGCTACTAACTTTTTGTTTGCTCACTGACTTCATGCCCTCTTCTTTTTTCATCCTGTAAGCCACTGTGTACAGTTAATTTTGTTGGTATGTGCATGGATTTGGAGCTGTCCATTGAAGCATGGGTAACTAGAAGAAAATGTATTCTCCCTCCTCTAGTCATCAACTGTCAATTGCTTCTGAGGTAGGTATTGACCTCCTTAGTACCTCCTAAATCCATGTTGAGATGCTGATTGTTATGTTTTAATCAACAGCTACAGTTTTAAAAAAACTATAACAAAGCAAATAAAAACAAAAACAAAAACAAAACTTGTGCCTGGAATTGTTAGCCTGGTCAAGAACTCATAGACAAGGAGATTATAGGACCTAAGGAAAAATCCACCACTATTATTTTGCTAAATAGTCATAGTATCAAGTTATCTTGAAAATATCTGTCCTCCTACCCATAGGTGAGTGCTTCTCCCAGCCCTCATCACTGAAGTTTCTTTTTGCAACGAACTATGACAGTTAGTGCAGGATGTTCTCTGATGAGAACTGAGAGAGGTGCATTAATTTATGGGAGAATCTATTAAAAGGAGGTGGAAAGATTGTAAGAGCTAAAGGTCAGACAGACTGCTTCCCAAAGGTCAGATAGACGGGGCCTTTGCACTGTGAATGTAAGCAGCTGTGGCTGCCAGGCACTGTTCTTTTTGGAAATTTTTCTATGAATGGATATACATGGAGATGAGTATTCCCCATTAAAGTTTTCAATCTTGTGAGCAGTGTTAAAGTGTTGTTTTGACATAGATTTAGCATAAATATTATAGGTAATGAGGTTAGGAAGAGGGAAGGTAGGGAGGAAGAGAGGGAGGGGGAGGGAGGAAGGGAAGAAAGAATGAAGGAAAAGAAAGGAAAGGAAGGAGGGATCCACCTCCCTCTTCTGACTTCCTTGGGCACTAGGCATGCGTGTGATGCACAGACCTGCACTCAGGCAAAACACACAAATACATCAAATAATAGAAGAAAGAAAGAAAGAAAAAAGGAAGGAAGGAAGGAAGGAAGGAAGGAAGGAAGGAAGGAAGGAAGGAAGGAAGGAAGGAAGGAAGGACAAACAGTGGCTACTAGCTGAGAGATATAATGTTCAATTATTATACATGAGACCTGTTCTCAATCAACAACACACCAAAAGGAATAAGTGGATTCGGTGGTGAGCACACAAATGTCTTCTTTCCACAAATTCTTAACTGGGCTCTGCTTACTACTTCATGGATTTTGAAACATTGGGTGGTCATTCAGCTTAGCAGATTCATTTCACTCTTAAGGGCAACGGTCTTTTGTTTTGTTTTGTTTTGGCCAGTATGATACTTTCCATGATCCTTTCTGTGGAGGGACAAAGTAGTCCCTAATTGAATTATTTGGAAACTATTCTATAAAATGGAAACACAGTAATTATCTCTCTGAGACTCAGCTGTCAACATTTCTAATATAGTTGTTGCTATTTTAAATCTGCAAATATTGTAGTTTTCAGGGTTTCTGCTTTCAGGACCTCAACATCCAAGATTCTTAATCGTCCAGGACTATGATGTGAGACTGAACTACACAGCAAGACCCTGTCTTAACAACTCTCCAATACATAGATATTTCCTTTCTGTCAAGCTCTTAATAGATCTTTGTATTTTTCCCAGTCTCTTTTTTTTTAATAACAATTTTTTTACTTTAATTTTTTCTACTGATTCACTTTACATCCCTCTCACTGCCCTGTTCCCAGTCACCCCCTCCCACACTCCTTCCCCCAACCCCCTCTCCTTCTCCTCTGAGCAAGTGGGGACCCCCTAGGTATTCCCCCACCATGGCACTTGAAGTCTCTGTGAGGCTAGGTGCTTGCTTCCTCTCCCACTGAGGCCAGACAATGCAGCCCAACTAGTAGAACATATCCCACTTACATGCAACATTTTCCAAGTCTTATTTAAAGTCCTTCACTAAATTTTGTAGTGTTAAAAAAATTTTCTACATGATATGTATATATGTTTTTTACAATTGTGAATAAGATTTCTTACCATTTTAGTTATCTCTGGTTTCTGAAAAGCATGCTAATTTTTATAAAAATAATCTATACTCATCTTTGGTGTTGGTTATTGAAAATACGATCACAGAATCTGCAAATAGTAACAAAGTTCCTCATCTGTACTAAAAGATCATGTATACACATAATTTAATACTACTAATAAATTAAAAGTATTTTATTGGAGGGGATAAGGTGGGATAGGGGGTTTGTGGAGGAGAAACTGAGAAGAGGGATAACATTTGAAATGTAAATAAATAAAATAACCAACAAAAATATCTAAGCCCTATTTTATTAAATGATTCTAGTTATTTTAAGGATTTTGCTTTTAACTTATAAATTATGTTCAATAGTCTGTACTAATTGTACAAACCATTGGGTTATACAAAAATATTTTCATGTAAGTATACTCTGTACTTTTATTTTCCTATTTTGAAAGGTTTTTTAAAATGGTTACAAACTATTTCTTTGTATGGAGGCTTCAAATTTTCCAAACAACTGGTAGTTCCATTTTCCATTACTATTCATGATGATGCACAGGAAATATGCATTCCCCTCTTAAAAGTGGAATATGAATCACTTGGATAAATATTCCTAAGTTAAAGAATCTAAGTTTTCTTCTTATTGGTTTTTCATAATATTTTGTCCATACATCACACCCTTTGACTTTCTTTGTTTTTTTTTCCAGTGTGTTTTTGTTAGTTACTTTAATGTAAATAAATGCATGGCTTTGTTTTTCCATAGCGAGTCTTTATATTTGTATTAAATATAGAAAATCTTCTCTTTCCCTTCAAGTATCAGAAAGATATTTACTAACTGCCTTTATAGTTGGAAAAAACCAGCTATTTCAAAGGCATACCAGCTCAAAGAGCATGACAGCCTCACAATGCTTTCAAAGCTCCTGGGCCCTCACTGAAATTGCTTCTCCTTCTAATGTCCACCTTGCTTCTTTACCTCGTGATATTGACATTGAGTTTAAATCCATGAAAAGCCTGCAAATACTAGCTAGAAATGGCCTTTCCATCATGTTTACCTTCACTTAAAAGCTACTATGTGCTGCCATTAGAGTTTTATGCCTTTCATTCTTTTTGTTAAATAATAAACATGTAACAATGGTCTACTTTGTTCCCTGGAATCTAGAAAGAGGAGAGACCAATCTCTACTCTCACTTTATAATGCTTTTTGTTCAGAATGTGGTCATAAACTAAATAGTTACATATTCAACTTTCTTAAGTGCATTTATTTATTTACTTATTCAAAACCAAAATATATGTGAAAATAAATATGGTGTTGTTGAGAGGCCAAACCTACTCCATCTTGGGACTGGCCTCCATCTTTAAAGAAAAAAATGTCTGAGAACTTGACCTGCAGCTGAACCCAAGCTGCACCCAAGTACCAGGAAGGACCCTGTGGCCTGTCCTTGGCCCATACCCCAGAGTTACTCCCTAGAAACTTCCTAGAAACACTTAATCAAAGACTAGTCTGATTGTTTCAGATGTACTTTCAGACCATTTGTGATTGTTCATGGTCTTGCTTCAAGAGACCCACATGTCAGTTTACAATAGTCATTCTGTTAGATGCTTGCCAGGCTGGACACCCCTTCACTCCCATTCCCTGTAAAACCTTGTCCTGCTGAGGGTTCAAGGCTGCTCTGCTTTCTCATTCTGCCATGTCAGGTTTGAGTTGGAGGAGAACCCAAACCCAAGCTCGTAATAAAGAGACCCTAATGTGATTACATCCAAAATGGCTCCTTGGTGGTCTTTTGGGGTTCATGAACGCTTCCAGGCACAACAATGTGTTCTTAGGATATTTTTTGATCAGGGAAGGAACCATACTGAAAATGATAAAACTTTACCAGGGCTTTTTGCTTGTTTGTTTTGTTTTAAAGAAAAGTTTTAGCAAGATAAATGTATTCAAACCAGCTTTTTTAAAAAAAAACACCTTTCTCATATGTTATCAATAGCCAGTTAGTATGACACAATGCTGTGGAGAGTTTCAGACAAGAGAATGGTATGATATGCTTCATAGAGATCACTTTGGATGCTGTATAGACAATGGGACTATAAAGCTCACTAAAGCCATCCAATAAATTATAGGTGCAGATGCAGAGACCCACAGCCAAACATTAGGTAGAGCCTGGGGAATCCTGCAGAAGAGGAGTAGGAAAGATTGTAGGAGCCAAAGAGGACAAGGACACCACAAGAAAGCCCATAGGATCAACTAACCTGGACTCATAGGGGTTCAAAGAGATTGAACTGCCAACCAGGGAGCCTGATTGGATCTGACCTAACCCTTCTGCACACATGTAACAGTTTTGTGATTTGATCTTCATGTGGGACTCCTAACAGTGGGAGCAGGAGCCATCTCTGACTCTTTTGACTGCTTTAGGGACCCTTACTTCATGCCATGGGTCTTCAAACATTTCCCCATGGATAAAGGAGGAATACAGAGGCCTACTTTTCAAATAATGCCAAATTCTGACATACTGGCTCTCAGTATTTCACACAGGAATATTGTGAAGATACTATTAAACAATGACACCACATTTCTAGCTAATGTCGCTGGAAATATGGCAGTTCTATCTGTGAAAACATTCAGGATAATGGCAGGTGTTGAAGTTTTCTTCCATGCAGGTTACAACTAAAAAGCCAGTCAGGTATCTATATTTTAGGGTAAAAATAAGTAGCTACAAGTAATAGTCTATATTAGGTAAAGAGGTGAGAGAGAGAGAGAGAGAGAGAGAGAGAGAGAGAGAGAGAGAGAGAGAGGCAGAGAGAGAGAGAGACAGAGAGACAGAGATAGACAGAGAGACAGAGACAGAGACAAAGACAGACAGAGACAGACAGACAGAGAGATCACCTATGATGTAAAAGGATTTAGATAAAACTAAGTTCCAAGATCTAATTCCTTTAATATATAGAGAAAGAGTGAGCAAGGAAGAGTAACAAGGAGAAGCTTGTGGGCTGAAAATGAGAGTAACTAGAGGGAAAGAGTCGTAGAAGCCAGAGGAGGAGAGAAGAGAATGGTTAGCAAATGAATCAGCATTGCCGAGAGCCACAGAACATGGGAGTGAATGGGGAATCTGGCAATCTGCTGATTTTTATTTTCTTTGGTAAGACCTGGTTCTGTAAAGTGGTAGGCACTTAGGCTGCACATGTGTGTGTTAAGAAGTATTGTGAGCAGGGAGAGAGAGAAGTGAATGAAGACAAGGGTTTAGAAATGGAGTAGAGAGCTGTCTAGCTAGAGGAGAGCACATGGATGTCAAAGAATGATGTATTTTAAGGTAAGGGACGTGAACACCATGTTTGCATGTTGATTGGAACTGGTGAAATAGAAAGGGGGATTATGATGCTGCAGAGGGAGTAAAATAGAATGGAGTGAGATCCAGAACATAGATAAACATATCACTGTTAGGAAGAAAACTTCTTTTAGCATGAGCAAGAATTGAGTACAGAGGAAGGCCAAAAAGAATAATTCTACTGAAGTCTGAGCATGGGACCAGAAAGACTCAACACATGAACATCCTGGGCAAGAAAGAGTCCCTAAGTGAAACTACTGGGGGTTGTGAGCCTATAGGCTATGTGACTTGTTCATCACCATTTGTAATTCTCTCTCTTCACATGGAGACTCTGAGAGCAGACATCTGGGTTCACCCAGTGCTGGCTACTTGCCCATCAACTGGAGCATAGGCAAGGAGGGCAAAGGACTGACTGAGGTAAGAGAACAGGGTGTCTGAAAAGGCTGAAAACAAAACACATGGGAAATGTTAACGAAAAGGATCACAAGGGAGGCCACCGAAGAGCTGCAGTTCCAATACCGTACACGAGGGGGCAAAAGATGACCAGAAATGAGTCTGACCACACCCTATGGCTTGGGACTCTTGTGTCCAGAGAGCATCTCTGGCCCTACTGCCCACTCTAAACATCCCTTCAAGTTCAAGGTGCATGGAGATGCTTACTAAGTGGAACCATTGCTAATACCACTCAATGGCTGATGCGTGGTGTGATGCGGTGTGGTGAGGTGTTCTGTACTGTGCTGTGCTATGCTGTGGTGGTGTGGTGGCGTGGTGCTGTGGTGGTGTGGTGGTGTGGTGGTGTGGTGCTGTGGTGCTGTGGTGCTGTGGTGGTGTGGTAGCGTGGTGGTGTGGTGGTGTGGTGGTGTGGTGGCGTGGTGGCGTGGTGGTGTGGTGCTGTGGTGCTGTGGTAGTGTGGTGGTGTGGTGGTGTGGTGCTGTGGTGCTGTGGTAGTGTGGTGGTGTGGTGGTGTGGTGGTAGGGTGTGGTAGGCAAGAACAGACGAAGCTATGAGCATCAAGAAACAATAGGAGCCCTCTTCATCTGTGCCTGTCTTGAGGTTCTGGCCCATGTGTGGGGTTTTGGCAAGACTCCAACTTTAAAGTAACTACAGAAAGCACACACTGAGTGTTCGTGGACACCCCAAGCTATGGGAAGTTGGTGTAAAGATGAAACTTAATTTATATGCTGGTCTTAAAAAGCCACCAGACCTTTTGCCTGAGGCTGTGACCATGGTATGTAGCATCTCGGGCTGGACCTAATCCACAGCACTCCTGGAACCAAATGTGCAGAGCCTTTCAAATGTGTTCTTGCTGAAGAAAGGAGCCACTAGCTAGTACATCTTCCCTAATGTCTTGTTTCCAGGCCTAAGATGAACATAGACTGACGAGACAATGTAAAATCTACTCCACTTTTGCCTCTGTCTCTCATCCATTTACTCTTTAACCTGTCCCTTCATGCATGCCAGGAGAGGAGGCAAACAGGCATGTCCTAGGTCAGTAATTCTCAGCATTCCTACTGTTGTAGTGACCCCCAACCATAAAATTATTTTTGTAATTTTGCCACTGTTGGGAATGATAATGTAAATATTTTATATGCACATGGTCTTAGATACCCCTGTGAAAGGGCTGTTCTACCCCCAAAGAAGTCATAGCCCAGAAGGCTGAGAACCATGTCCTAGGTGATAGACAGGAGAAAATGGAGAAGTCAGGCAGATATCTGAGAATTATCTTGGTGACTGAGAGACTGGGGAGGGTTGTTCCTGAGAGAAGAAAGTGCAATGGTTAGAGGAGGAAACCAAGAGAGAAGATCCAACTGGACCAAGAAAATAGAAGGGACTGTGTGACCAATTAGGAGGGGCTGGTCTCACAGCAGCTCAGGAGGAGGCTGTTTCGAAATGACTAACATTTGTTCATTAGTTCCTAGGATCCTGGAGAGCTTTGGAATACAGATAAAGCCCCTGCTGTCAAGCAACTGTCTTTTATCCTTTCCCGTGATCCCATGAATCAACAAAGAGATTCACAGGTGGTCCAGGTCAAAAGTCAAAGTATTGTCTTGGTTCTCCTAATTCCAGAATGGCCTTGGCAGACACTAGCTATCAGTAGGTGAGGAATGTGGAATAGCAGCACTAAGCCAGATAAACCACATCACCTGTCCTGGGAAATTTACTGTGCACAAGGACTCCACACAGACTTGCCTAGCAGACCAGATACCCAAAGGCTCCGGTTTAAATCACCCCATGATAGCGGCCCTCTTCTAAAACCTAGAGCCTATTTCCTTGCTGAACTTATACCCCATGCCCAGTCAGACGAATTTCCAGCTCCTCTCTCACCTACTTGCCCCACAGGCTGGAACTTAGATTACACAAACACTTGAATTCACTATTCTAAATACTGCAATTTGTCTGTCCTCTCTGCTGACCTTTGCCTGTCTGCATTTGACATGTTTTGATTCTGTAGGGTTGTGGGTTTTGTTTCATCAACAAGGTGACTATGTGGTTAATTACCCTTTGACTTTTGGGGTCAGGGCCTCCATCTGAGCAGGAAACACCCATGGCTCCAGAAGTTTCAGGCATCTTGGCATTTAACTGTCATTGTCAATCATTCACCCTTCTACCACCTCCATCTCTTTGCAGTCTCAGAAGTTGTGTGTGCTGTGGAGAAACTTCCAGAGGCTAACCGGAGCCACCAAAGTGTTGGAACTGTGTATATCTGTCTCATCTACCAAGTTTCATTAGCTCCCTAGTTTCATCAGACTATACCTATCCCAGGGATCAGAACTCTGATGGGGGGGGGGTCCTTCCCTGAGGAGGAAGCCTGAGCTCATTTACTGCTTTAGGTTCACATGCTTAGGATGAGTTACACTTGATCCAGATAGACTGGGCAGAGGTGGAACACTTTCTTGCTGATCCTCTCAGCTTCTGTGCAATGGTCCAAGCCAGTCTTGATTTCCCACTTGCTCTTGCCTCAACCCACTGATTTTCTTTGTGAAACATTTTCCTGGTATCAACTAAGCACTGGATTCACATAGACATTCATCTTGAATATTTATGGAAAACCAGTTCTTCTGCAAGGTCCTAAGTTGGGGGGGCTATGGGAACATCTACAGTCTGATCCAACCTCTACCCATTGTGGGGGCAGTTTAGAAGAGCAACTATGCACATATAGCTGGTGCTGAACAGTGTCAAGGATACTCCAAGAGAGCCAGGGAGCTCTTCCCACCTGGGGTCTGCATTGTGGGCAAAATGCAGAGGCAAGAGGGGAAGGACTTCATGGTATTTAGAATATTGGCAATGCATGAGGGCAGAAAGGTGCAGAAACCCTTGTATCAAGCCCAGTGGTTCATTAAAGCTGAAGGCAGATTTTATGACAGAGGAAAGAAACCACTATAGAGGGAAAGAAAAGATAGGACCAATGAGGAGAACTTGGATTGCATTGGATAACAGTAGGTCATCATGTAGCAGTGCCTTGTTTACCTGCTAATTCTAGAAAGCCCAGTCACTTAATATCCCCTGTGGCATATTTAATCCAACTGTAGTTCTGAAATCTGAGAGGTATTTTTTAATTTGATGTTTGAGAATGAATAAAACGTATTTTGATTCATCTGCCTCTCTATCCCTTCTAACGCCGCACATTACCCTCCCTACCACCACTGCCCCCTAATTTCATGTACTCATTTAAAAGCCAACTTTCTCTCTTTAGCTCAGCCAGCATGTGCATGGATGTAGGGACATTTGCTGGAACATGGACAACCTGAAGTGTAAACTTAAGGGTTCTCCGGAAAGTCAGTTGTGTTAGATGTTGTTCTGCTGGGGCAAACACGTGAAGGAGTGTTTTCCTGAAGTGGACACAGGTGTGAAAGGCTAAGGCCAACTCGTGAAGGATCGTTTCACTGAAGCAGACACAGGAGGAAGGATGATCTGCTAAAACAAGCACGTGATGAAGGATTCTTTGCTAACAACATGCATGCATCGATCTGCCTTACACTGCATAGCTGAGTTGCATTTGTCTAGACTCCATAAAGAGAAATGCACCAAAAGACTTCTGGTGGTGTGCTGCAGTTTCTTGCCACTTCTGAGGACTCGAGCTGCTTGGCAGGGTGATGTCAGCTGAGATAGATGCAGGTGCTGAGGCAAGACCCATGGAGGACATATGATGTTTGGAGGGTATACATAGGACTCGACAGACAGTGAAGGAGGCTGAGCTTGGCTTGCCTTTAGAGCTAGGTGTGCAACACTTAGAGGTCTCTTGTCTCTGCTGATCTTTGCTTCCCTGAGAGAGGCACAGCTGATAATTTCTCCTGGTGTTCCTCCTGGTCCCTCCTGCTGACTTGTGCTGAGGCTGAGGCCTGGCTGTCTCTACTAGGTCATGTCACCACTGTTGCTAACCTGACTCTACCAAACTGGACTGCTGGTGTATCCCTGAAGTGTTTGTGAGTGGATCAAGCTGCTGCTGCTGCTGACCTGTGAGCTGAACTGCTGATTTCCAGACAACACAGACGGGAGTTGCTCCACAGAACCTTTCTAAACAGGTCCACTTCCCTCATATCCTTTCTTTTCGACTACCTCTGGTGAGTGGTCAGCTACAAGGGAGGTTAAAGCATTTAAGAACCATCATTAAAAGTAGGTGTTTGAAAAAATTAAAGTAACAACAACCTATGAAAGACTGCATCCCAAGAAAATCAACCCTCCCTCTCCCTCTCCCAGGAGCCATCTGTTGTTATTGATGAGCGGTGCTTGAGGCTGAAAGTTTTGGAAGCACTCAGTGGTGATGTGTAATTAGGGTAGCAGGAGTAGTAGTTTCACATCAGCTAGGGTAAGGTGTGGCTTCTGACCGTACAGATGAATCCTCTAGCAGGCTAGCAGGCTCTTGTTTCAGTCAGTCAGAAGTCAAGTGCCAGAGAGCCTGAGGGGAGGATTTCAGTAGGGTGTAAAACACTCAACACAGACCTTCCTTTGACAGTGTCAGAGTCCCAGCAGGTAGAGGGAGTGAAGGGCTCTCTGGAGCACATCAGGGGCTCAGGAGCAAGGCTTGATATCACAGTGGGTGGAACGGTTATTACTGTGGAACATGTGTCCAGATCTGTTAGAGTGAACAGAACTTACATGCTGGAATGTTCCAAGGCTACCTTCCCTTTCATTGTTTTAAGATACACTTCAAAATATTGCTCACTACATAACCCTGGGTATTGGCTGGTGGTGTGTTGGATGTTGTGAAAGGAGATGAGGCTAATAGTTTTAATAACACTTTATTATTATAAAATGCATTTGGGAATAGGAATGTTTATAAATGGTTAATGCCATGGAAATATGCAGCTTTAAACCTGTGTGTACTTAATGTTCCATCATATACAGGTCAAGCCTTGTCCTGTCTATGTGGGAATGAGCGGGTATGAAAGTTATACTGACTGGCTGGAAGCTCTGCTTTGCTTCATCTTTTCACCTGCACAAAGCCACACAGAAATGCAACTCCTGAGCTTTCCCAGATAGGTGAATTGAACTTGGCCTCATGCTGAAAAGGTAAACAAATTCAAAGTGACCCAGCTTGGGGGCACCTTATTGTCATTGTTGCTAAGAACAGAGAACCATGAAAGGGGATCAGAGCTGCCTGCTTTGAATCTTGGGGCTACTGACTACTTAGTTGAGGAAGGTGGAGGAAGGCTAGGGCTTCCTCTCCAGTTTCTCCAATCTAGAGCGTTTTGCAGCCTTTCCTGTGGTGTGGAAGGGAGGGACAGGTCTCCTGGTCAGCATGACAGGCCAGCTCCTGCTGTTGACTCCAGTGCTCACAAGCTCTGGAGAACTCCGTGCTTCTACTTCCCCTCAGCTGGTATGTGTGGGTAGATGTAACAAGGGAAACAACCAAACCAGGAAACTGGACATGTCTCCGCATTTACCCAACAACCTAACAATGTGAGGGCAACTGTGCTCAGATGTCCCAGGCCTGCGTGAGGAGGTTACCACCAAGAACAGCCACATTCTAAACAGCGAAGTAAAGCAGTTATCCCCACAGGTGGCCTCTGGGCTCCTGGGATTCCCATGCCTTTCCCTGAGACTTGTTCAATCTGACTACTGCATTCAGCAGTCCTGTGCTTTGTGAGAAAAGTGTTCTGTTCTCCCATGTCCTATTCTGCAGCAGAAGACCAAAGTACTAAAGTCACTTTTCAAATGCAGAGCCTTATGTGTGATTGTGAGAACTATAAGTGATGTCTAGGAAGCTAAAGGGAACTCCAAAGTCACTCTGGTAGCAGGGTAGTTGAGTAGCTATCAAAAGCCACTGCCATACTCCTGTCCTCAGAACCATAATCACCGCTTCGAGACATCATCTCCAAATCCATCACATTAGAGGTTAAGGATCCCAGTGAATTTAGGGAGCACAGTAACGTTCCTTTTCTAATACTCTTGTATAAACCAATGCCTGGAGGCATGTCAGACTACTCTTGGTTGTTTTCTTGGTTTGTTTACTTTAAAAGTCAGGTAGAAACAGCACACACATAAAGGCAAACCAAACAAATAAAAAGACTGCACTCAGGAGAAGAGTGCCTATACTCATAGCCACACATGAGAGTAGCAGTCAGTGACATTTGTAAGTGTGGCAAAAAAATGCTACTACACTAGCAAATGGTATTACATGAGATGTTTAGCTCTAGAATGTGGGCTCTTCATCAGGACATAAGCATGGTCCACCAAGTCAGTAATATTTCTAAGATATCAAAGTTACCACACAGACACAAGACTTGTAGTAAAGCATAGTGTTTATTAAGTAAAGATGTACACTATTTTGAACAGATATTAGTTTTTCACAATTGGATACCCATTTAACATAGGTTATCAAATATCATGGGGCTACAGAAGAAAGGTAGATATAAATCAAAAAACAAGGCTCCAGAATTTAGGGAAAGGGCATGATAGAATAGCTTTTCCCCCTACATTGCACAGTTCTGTGGTATTTTTAATTTTGTCAAGAAAAAAACCCTAACCCGAACCCTGATATTCTGCCTACTAAAGTCGGCTTGCCACAACAAAAGCACATATGGCTATACATATACACAAAGTAGTGTAGGGCCAGCAGGGGCCAGGGAATCCTTGTTACCACACACCAAGTTGGATGTGACAGTCTACTTCTGCAACATTATTTCCAAGAAACTCACTATGCTCAAGAACAACTACAAACTTAATTTGCAAGTAAAGAAATTAAAAACACCCTCTCCCATCAGGGGACTCTGCCCATTCTGCATGTCCCTTCCCCACACAGACCACGGAGGTCTGTCTTCAGCCTCGTATTCCATTCATGGGCGAGGATTGGTGTCCTCTTCAGCCCGAATGGAACCGGAGTGATCTTGTCTAGGGGGCAGAAGGCGTGGCCTGTTCTCTCTTTGGTGGTCAGTAGAGGCATTCTGAAAAAAAGGGGGGGAGAGTGGTAAACTTAAATGCTTGGCTAGCGTTTTCATTAGGTAACCTGTGCTAGGGAAGTCGGACAGTAGTAGGATTGTACTTGAGAACCATTCATCCAGCTCAGTTATATACAGATCCAGTAGACAAGAGCTTTACTCAGCAGCGAGTTCTACATGCATAACTTCCTCAAGTTGATAATGCTTCAAGTCTACATTTCAAACACAGACTATATTTTTGGGGCATTCCCCTTATGAAGAAGAGGCCCAGAATCCTTCTAAATTCAAAATAAAAAGCTATAGAATACCTCAACTCTATAATACTAATTCTCTCTTTGGCTATAAACCCAAGAGTAGACCTTTACTAAATAATGATGCTCTGTAATGGGGCCCATGGCATTATTCTATAGCTGGATAAAATTTTCTGAGGATTCTAGGCCAGGAATTTTTAAGTTAAGACTTTCAGACTCTTGAGAAGCACCTACATGTGACACTGCTGATGGGCGACGTGATGTTACCGATACTTGTTGTGACACTGATGCTTGATGTGAAGTTGCTGATGCTTGACGTGGCATTACCGGTGCTTGACACGATGGGGCAGAAGGCTGATGTGACACTGCTGATGCTTGACATGGTGGTGCAGATGCTTGACGTGATGGTGCAGATACTTGACGTGATGCTGTCATTTCTTGGCATGATCTTGTTGAGCGATGCACAAGTGGAGGAGCATGGTCATCAACAGGATCCTCCTGAATTCTGGAAGAGAAGAAATTTGGAGCAGTGACATAAGTCAAAGAATGATGGCTCATGAGAAATTCTCCATGCTACATATAATCTGATCTGGGTTTATATATTATTGGCTCTTGACAGCATGTAACAAACATCTTATATCTACCTCCCTGGTTTTCATAGCCAGTGCCTTCATTCCAGAAAAGTTGAAGAATGGACATGAAACTGCGGAGTTACTAGCTGTGGTCAATAAAGACTTCTCTGAAAACACCCTGTGCTGAGAATCTGAACTTGAGCAATGAAGCCAACTAATTTCAAGGTTTATATTTGAAGTCTCTAGCTTTGAGGCTGTCTTGTCTAGGCTTTCTGTGTGAAAGATCCTCCATTCTAGCAATAGGAACTCAGATAGGGACTATACAGGCAGGAACAAGGGAAAAGCAGTGGCCTCCACCTTTTTTTCCAACTCAATCTATCTCTTACCTATGTGACTCATTTCGTGAATGCTCAGAATTGTTATTTCCAAAAAAATTCATGGCGCGTGGCCCCACGTCATCAATAACAGTCACCGTCTGCACAAACCAACAGGGTTATTGTAAAAAAGATTCAGGTATACCATGCATCCCCTTCTTGACATCTCAGGCTTGGACCACACCTGTACCTGCTCTCGTGGACGATATACACGAGGTCCTTGTCCAGTTTGTTGCTGCCCTGGCCGTTCATATGGTAAGTTTCGAAGCATCTCAATACGCTGGGCCAACTCATATTCACATTGTTCTCGTTCCCTTTCCTGCAGATATTGACGCATCAAAAAATAAACATAAAAGTAACTTGATGTCTGAAAAAGCACCCCCCCTAAGAAATGAACTTAACATTTAAATGAATTCAAAAATAATAAAAGTCTGGTCTCTGTGCATGCAGGGCTATCGGAACTACTGACTGCTTTGCTAGCACACTATTCACAGACACCTCCTGGGTTACAGACTTCTAAGAATCCAGAACACCCGCACAAGCATGTATCATCTAGCCTGTATTCAGGTCTACCTTGCACAGATATTTTTCACTTTCTGGGCAACTCAACTGCAACATATGGAGTAGGCTAAACCCAGTAAACCAAGCAATCCAACTTCTTATGAAAGTGGAATCTCCTTTAAGTTATAAAAGTAAAATGAATTTTCCATACCTCCTCTTCAATATCACTGTAAGAAGGTGGTTCATCATGGAAGGATCTGCTTATGCTCAAATCGTAGACCTGAGTCATCACTCGTGGGCCACTGAGTTGGGCAAACCTTTCCCCCAAAAGTGGCCGCTGGAATTGATATGTTCTCCTTGGCTGCATTTGTAAGAACACAAAATTACAAAGGTCTGCTGTTAGTCCATGCTTTTCCTTAATGCACAAAACACAGTGAACACGGAGAGGGATTGTTCACCCAAGCCCACAGGAAACCCCAGATATATAGATGCTACACTGGGCCCTGCTAAGGCCTGCCTGGGCTTTCACCTCCTGTACATAGCCAGATTGCAGACCCATTACTGATTATTTTAAGACTTTAAAACCATATCTACACTGAGAATTTAATTGTGTACTAATTCAAAAAGAAGAAAAAGACCCAAAACATTTTAGTTTAAGGACTTTTTTTTAAAAAAGGATAAATGTATTCACATAAATTTCCTTCTAAATAGTTCAAAGAAATTTCATGGTACTCCAAAAAATCCATGCAAGACAAGAAGGCCTATTTCATAAATGAAGACACCAAGGCTCAGGATTTGCCATTGTCACACTGCTGGGGCTAAACGGAAACACCTATTTTTTAGGTTTTCATTCTATGAAGATTGTTTTGGGCATTGGGGATGGAGTAGCTTTTTGTGGATCAGTAAGAGATATAAACAATTCTGCATAACTGATAGAAACTCATTCCCTTGCTTGATCATCCTGTATATTTAAGAATCCTATCTTTTAAAAAATCATTATACAGATATATGGTTATATCCACAATCACAAGGATGTAAGAGATGCAGCCCAGAAGAGGAGAAACCCTAGCTTATGCTGCTGTTTCCTGAGGGGAAAGTTGATATAAGTTTTCAAAAAAGCTGCCCTCTCTTGAGATGGTTAGCATTGCCCACAAATGAGGAAATCAGAACCAGTAGGAATCCAGTTATTTCCATAGCAGCTCAACCTCCTACTTACTTCAAAGATTCTCTGAAGCAAAACATTCTTGTATGTTTGATAAGCTAGTACATTAGAAACTATAAAGGAAACCTGGCAAACAAAGTAAATTTAAGCTCAACAATGTTAGAGGTGCAAAAATGTATTTTGAAAGAGTTTCAAATGTACCTCAGCATCATGGACCCGCAAATCTGTGCGTACCATAGGTTCCACCACAGCCTCTGGGCGCACAGCCTGTAATGGTATGCTTGGGCATGATGGGGCAGCCTCAGGTTCTTGTTTTGGGCCCATAACGAGTTCTTTGATCTTAGGGTCTTTCTTATATCCAGTATCTTCTATTATTATACAGCAATCATCATCTGAAGAAACATCATGATGAGTAGAATCTTCATCAATTACATGTTCCTTAGGATTGGATACCTTTGCCTCTCCCAAGGATTTCTTCACATCTTCTTCAGTGCATTCTTCTTGTTCTGTAGAGGCCTGTTCTTCTTGACTGTCACTTAAGAGGAATTCTGGACCCACTTCATACTCTATGTCCTGAGGCTCAAGCATGTTTTTTGGATCCATCACACACCCCTGTCCAGATGTAGGGGCTAAGGAAGGAAGCACAGAGGAGATTGTGACAAAACAGTAAAATGTGCCCCCAAAAAGCAAGTGAATAATAGGAATTCAATACAAAGAAGGAGAATCTGCACATTTCTAGTCAGGATTTCTAGAATGTATAAGACTAGTGATTGCTTGAATCTGTGAAGAGATATTTACTTTTTTTGCTCTGAAACCATCATCTCCAAAAATGTGCAGAAAATGAGTGAAGTTGGACTTGACACCTGTGATTTCCCACCATTATAAACTGAGCACTATGTTTATTTTAACCCTTGCCACCACCTTCAAGGGCATCCCATTTCTTTTGAGCACATCCAAATAGCTAGGTATACCTACTTGACACTGGTGTGATTGTTGAAGTGTCTGTAGATGAAGAACTTGTGCTTGCTCTCACGCAGGCGCTTACATTTGTGGTTGCACTTACGTCTGTGCTTACACTTGAGTGAGAGGATGTCCTGACCTGAACTAACTCACATGACCTTTGATGAGTAGCTTGTTGAACATCTACAATCTCGACCTGAATTTCCAACAGAAGATAACACATTTCACTAACAAGTTAGAATAAGACAGACATAATAGGAAAAACAGGCAGAAGACCCCCAAACCTTAGACATACTTTACAATATGCTTCAATAATTGAAGAACAAACACAAAATCCTTACACACACACACACACACACACACACACACACACACACACACACACACACACACACACCTACATAGCCTTAAAAATATTGTTGGGGGTACTAAGCCTCAAAGAGGCAGTGGCCACTGATGGGTTTTCTCAGAGTTCCTGTACATGCAAAGTAGGCTTTAAACACAAAAAAGCTAAGGATGATATGCTTAATGTTTTAGGCACATTAAATGGGAAATATCAGTAAGAGTATTTTGGCTGTAGAAAAAGGAGACGTGTAGGCCACTAGAATTTCTAGGTTAAGGCTATAGAACAAGTTAGGAGAATAAAAGAATAAAAGAATCTAAGGATGTCAGTTTTCCCTAAGGCTGCTTATAGTCTAGTCAAATGTTACTTTAACCCATTTATAGATGTTCAACTTAGGATCAGGCTAAGCACAGGGACTATTCTAAGCATGACAATTACTTACAGTAAGAAAAAAATGTCAGAAACTGCCATGCTCATGAGACACTCACTGAAATGAAAGTCTTTCTATATTGACAACGCACATTAGATAATAACATTACAGGAATAAAGGCCCATAGTTCTACTCAGTGACTGCCAATGTACATACATCTGTGCCTGATTCAGGACACTCCTCCACATTCACAAGTTCAGCCTGAGGTTGTCTTTTCATTTTGTTCCTCCGGCGTCGTTTTTGAAGCCTTAATAAAGCCATAAAGAAATCATTATTAACATGTGTTTTGTGTATTGGTCAGAAAGCTTTCTCTCTACTGGATAGCTTTCACAGTACTGGAAGGGGATTGAGGAAAGAAAGTCATCAACAGGCTTAGCAATTGTGAACACTGTGATCAACAATAATGCCTGCCATGGCAAGACATGCCCATGTTTGCAATCATGGCATTAATGTTATGGGGGCAACCAACTAATTTCTGAAAGGATTGATGGCCACACCACAGGAGGAAATACATAGGAACTGACCTACGAAGCATTAGGAAGAGAACTTGGAGATATATGATCTAAATACATTGTGTGAAATTCTTAAAGAATTAATAAAAATATTATATTAAAAATCTACTTTGTATAATGATGTGTATGTATGGAAATGCCATAAGTAAACTTTGTATACCTAACTTTAAAATGTCCTGTGTCTTAGGTTCAGAGGTGTGATTCCATGGAAAAACACTTAGCCAACATATTTAAAGTCATGGTTTTAAATCTTAATCTTGCCTTGCAAAAGACAAGAATACAAAAAACAAGGTTTTGGTTTTGGAGGTCAAGCAACAATAAAACCACTATCAGTACAAAATATGAGAGGCTGAAGTACAGTAATAAGTGTGACTTTAAAAAATAAACAAAATAACATTAAAGGTGGTAACTGATATCTGTGAGATTCTGATTGCATAAAGAGGAAATAAAACAGAAAAAGCCAGTTAATGAGTTATTGCTGCCATTTGAGCATGAAATGTATATTTGCTCTTACTGATTTGATTTTCAGTGTGAAATAATTTAAACATAAACACATATTATTTACAATAGTTCATACTTAAAGAAAACTCTAAGATAACACATATACACATATATGAATGTACATATACACAACACATGTTGGTTTCCTTTCAGAGGCAGGATCTCACCGATCCCAGGCTAGCCTTAAACTCAGTATGTTGTCAAGGAAGACCTTAGGAGGAGTGAGTCAGCAGTTAAGAACACTGACTTCTCTTTCAGAGGCCCTAGGTTCAATTCTCAGCTCCCACATGGAAGCCTATACCTGTCTGTAACTCCAGTTCCAGATTATCTCACACCCCTTTCCAGCCTCCATGTGCACTGCAAATATGTGGTGCATAAACATGCATGCAGGAAAAATACAGACACATAATTCTTTTTAAATTGGTCTATGTGCCTCCACCTCTCAACTCTGATATCACAGGCATATACTACTAGGTTCATGGTAAGCAAGCACTATGTCAACTGAGCTGCATTCCCTGCCCATGGAGAAATGCTTTTTTAGAAAAATACCAAACTCACATTTCACAGAATTCAATTAAAGCTTTCAATTCAATGATTCTGGTACATTCAGATCATACAATGATTATAATAATTTTAGCTCCCTTTGGATTTTTGATCCTTTTATATTTACATATTTATTTATATGCTGGTGACTGAACTCTGGGCAAGCGCTAAGATAAATCTTGCAGTTGCTGGGCAAGCACTAAGATAACTCTCCAACCCCAAAACAGTTGAGAACATTTTCATAGGTCAGAAAAGATATTCTACTGTTCTAGCTACCACTCCTCTCTATCCTCATCCACTCTGCACACAATACCTGGTCAGAGGCAACCTCTAATCCACCTTCCGTCTCTGTTGAATTCCCTGTTGTGAATTTACAGATGAGCAGAATTCAAAGTTTGTCTAGGCAGGCCGGAGCCTTCCCGGGCGCCGGAGCCTTCCCGGGCGCCGGAGCCTTCCCGGGCGCCGGAGCCTTCCCGGGCGCCGGAGCCTTCCCGGGCGCCGGAGCCTTCCGGGGCTTCGGAGCCTTCCGGGGCTTCTTGTGTAAGCTTTGGGGTCTTAACCAACAACGGTACAAAGCCCAGACTCCTCCTTGTTGTTTTCAATTTAAACCAATCATTGAAGAGTGAAAGCTTCACGTCATCCTGGACTTTTTTCTAAACCCCGTGCCTTGGCTGCAAAATATTGATACTTTTTATCCATCTGTTCCCAATCGTGAAGTTTTTAAGGTAGTAAGTAGCTTGGGACCTCTGGCTCTCCCATGTACTTCAAAGAACCTTAATCTATCTTTCACCTTAAATTTACTTGGCTTAGCAGAACTGTCTTAAAGCCAAGCTTGGGTTTCTTTTGAAAGTTTAAGGCAAATTTTTGCCTTTGAATTGTCTTGCAGGCTGTGCATGGTGGGCCACTCTTGTAATCCCAGCACTTGGGAGGCAGAGGCAGGAGGATCTCTGTGAGTTTGAGGCCAGCCTGCTTTATATAGTCAGTTCCAGGAAAGCCAGTAATATGCCCCCCCCCCTCGTTCTCCCTTGTACTCATGCTCTCTTTCCTCTCTCCCCCATCTCCCTCTCCCTTTCACTCTCCCTCCCTCTCCTCCTCTCCTCCCCCCTTCCCTTCCACTCTCTTTCTCACACACACAAATTGACAGACAAAAAAATGTGACCTGCACTAGACATCTTTAAACGTGACAACAAGTGAATGTTTTGCTCCATTGTCCTGTATGGATGGAGCAGGATATAGGCCACTGCTGCATCATTAGGGAAGGTCTTTTGGCCAATACTATATCAAAAGATAGTGAATGGTGCTGACTTTGACTATAAAACATTGAGGCAAACATGTTTTGCCTTAAATTCACCAATAATGTTCATATCTACTTGTTAAAACAGATTTGACAGAGGAACACTCCTCCACTGTTGGTGGGATTGCAAGCTGGTACAACCACTCTGGAAATCAGTGTGGCGGACCCTCAGAAAAATGGACATAATACTACCTGAGGACCCAGCTATACCTCTCCTGGGCATATACCCAGAAGGTGCT
>CM052722.1:111325394-111345157 GCA_028551405.1 Uromys caudimaculatus | reverse complement strand
AGGTGGAATTCCCTCATAGAGGCAGGGATGGGGAGAAGATAGAGGGCTTCCAAAGAGGAGACCCAGAAAAGGGGAAACATTGGAAATGTAAATAAAGTATCAAAAATAAATAAAAAAAAATAACTTTAACACTAAGCTATATCCCCAAACCCCCCCCCAAAAAAACAGATTTGACATATATCCCAAATTATGTCACAGAAGATAACTCTGAGCTACTGATTCTCCTTGCTCTATGATCAAAAGCTACCATGTCTGCTTTTGGTATCCCTATTTTTAAAAACTATTTATTCATTCATTTAGAGTATGTATGTGTATGTGTGTGTCCATTAATGTATGTCATTTGTGTGGAGGACAGAGGAAAACTTTCAGGAATCAGGCCTCTCTTTCTGCCATACGAGTTCCAAGAATTGGGCTCACAACCTCAGATGTATATTATATGTTCTTTTCTGTCATTTTTTCTAGGACCATTATTGCTCTATCTAGGAAATGATGAAACAGACAGTAGTTACATGATTCCTTCCATACATTAAAATACACAGATCTGGAAACTGGAAGTAGTATTAGTGGTATATGCAAACACACATACAGATGGTAGGTAGGTAGGTAGGTAGATAGATAGCAGACAAGAAAGGAAAATTCTGTAGTTTTAAACATAATTTGACTATATTAAAAATTAAAAATAAAAAGCCATCCATCTGAGTTTATTCTGCTGGAAAACAATAAATTATATTAAATGATAAGTTAGGTTCAGAACGGCAAATTGGTCATTTTTAAATTCACTAAAATTCTTAGATAATCTTTCTTATTTTGGCTTTATTTAGCAAAAAAAAATTATTTCAGCTCTGCATTACTTACAGCCATGATATCTCTTACCTGCGGTGTTGTACGGCATTGTCATCATCTGAATCAATAACTATAACATTTGTTTGAATTGTAACAGGTTGTGCCTGCAAAAATTAGCATATTAGTTGTCATCATTTTGGCATCTCTGAGAATCAAACCTATAGCTTTGTACAGAGTAGAGTTACACCTTCTCCACGCCCCCAATTGGCAATTAAATGTACCTATATACTAGAAAAACTTGACATTTATAGCATGTATTATATATTCAAGTTACAACTAATATCATGCCAGTGTGAGGAAGACACTGGGTTTACAGGTATGAAAACAAGGTATGCACATACAGTGGTTTAGCCCAACACTAGTAGATCTAGGAATTTCACTTTGATTCAAGTTCACTGCTTACTATTTTATACCAGCATACTATAAAGACTCCTCTGACTGCTATCTATGTTCTCTTGAAAATTGTTTTCCAAAATATCAACTGTATAGAAACAATATCATAGAGGCCCAGAGAGAAAAACTGGAGGAAATCACAAATAGACTTCCTGGTGCCATGATAGAGACTAGTAGAATATGGGTGGGCCAAGCAAGATTTGTTTTCTCTTTCTCAGAAGTGGAAACAGATCTTAGGGCTAAATCCTATACCTTAGAAGTCTACACTCTCGTGGCAGATGATAGATCTCAAACCCCAGAGGGTTAGTATGAAGGAAGAATGAATGAGGCAATCAAATCAGACAACTTCCTTCAGTTTTCTCCTCTATACAACTCACTGTCTTCAATATGGAGAAGTGGTTTATTCTAAAATTGAATCTAGGAGTGATCTACCATGCTATCACAATAGAAACATGGTCCACAGGCCGAACAGAGCTTTTTATCTAGGCTGCAAAAACTACCCAGTCTACAATGTTCTAGTTAGGCCTGTATCCATTCATTCCAAATCCTGGAGTTTCCATCCCCACCACTACAATCGGTCCAGATTCCTGCCATTCACATCTGGTTACCTCCATTCTTGTTTCTTTATGCTTCACGTCCTACCTACAATGCAGCCTAGTGATTTCAGTCCAGATTATACTCATCCTCTGCTTTCCAGTGTACTTAGCATAAATGCCATACGTATTACTACAGTGAGCAAAGTTCTATACAATCTATCCCCTGCCTTTTTCCATGATCCCCTTCCCTCTTTCCCCTTATTTGAGTCACATAAACCAATTTTATTCCTTCAGCTCTCCAAATTGATACAATACACTCTCTGTATAGATTGCCTTTGTTATCCTTGGGAGTACCCTATTCAAAACACGAATAACCAACTCACTTCCTTATGACACTGTCATCAGTGCTTTGTCAATTGGCTGCCTGTATGTATTCTCTTGGTACTTACCACAGTATCCAGGACATGAAAAGTATCACATGTTATTGAAAATATAAACTAAAGGATTTTCAATCTACCACATGCATTTTAATAACTAGCTCTTCCTTTGAGCTGTAAAACAACCTTTACAATCAACTACCTAAGGGTGTGGGTGGGGAGGACAGCCATTAATATATGAAAATTCGCTTTGCAACAGAAATATACAAGCTGTTCTTTCCTTACTGAATATTGAGTGTATGTGCACTGATGTCCAGTAGCTAAAAGTGAAAATGGTGTGCCCTTCAATGTGGGAGAGATATACAGCATACTCACCACCTCATCTGGTGTTTGAAGAACAGAAATGTTTCCCACAAGGTAGTACTGTTGCTCCCATAACGGCTTTGAAGCAGAAGACCAAATGTTTCTGCTATTAGGACCATACTTTCCGAAAAATACAAATGACTCTAAGGGTGACAGACACAGTGGCAATTAAATTAGAAGCTATACTGACTAAGCAAGGAGGCAGACAACTTCCACATCACAATGCTGTTTGCCACCTCACTGCCGTATTTCAAGATTCTGAGCCATGGGCTTCTCCTTATCTTCATTCCCTTCCAGCTAAGCTCCCCAGATTCCCAAATTATGAGGCATTGATACCAAAAATCAAATGTGAACTTTTGATGATGTCAATATTTTACTGTTGCCCTATGGATTCCTGTGGTAGTCTCTAAAAGAAATGTGTGTGTGTGTGTGTGTGTGTGTGGTGTGTACACATGCATCTGCCCATGCATCTGTGATTTTTTATAATATTTCACCTTTAATTTTCAAGAAAGAAACATGAGAAATATTTTTAACAAGCATTTGGGTACCTGAAGCACAAAGTATACCTTACCTCTCATTAACTCAGATGTTTTATGGCTCGGAAGCAATTAATTTTAATTGTGTATCTTGATTTCTCAGCTTGCATTTTCTTAACCCTCAAAAACTAGGTCCCATAGCACACCTGACATAAATTTTATCTATTAAAAATTTTAGAGCCGGGCAGTGGTGGCGCACACCTTTAATCCCAGCACTTGGGAGGCAGAGGCAGGTGGATTTCTGAGTTCGAGGCCAGCCTGGTCTACAGAGTGAGTTCAGGGCAGCCTGGGCTACACAGAGAAACCCTGTCTCGAAAACACCAAAAAAAAAAAAATTTAGAAAAATGACTTCTTTCCCCAGGTCAGTTTATAGAGCTTTAGTGTTTATATTCTATATATTGGTCCTTGATAGGATATTAGAATTCTAGACTCTGGTTAATCTAATCTATGGTATGATTTACAAACTACAAAATCCATATGTAATTTATTCAAGTTATTCATGTGCATTAAACCCTTTTGATTAAGTTTTTAAATTATCTTGTTTTGTAAGAGGAGACATCCTCTACAAATATAATCATCCATGTTTTTATATGACTCCACCTTATAAATTTCTATATTATTTTTAAATGTCTAATGTAGCCAGAAATTTTGAGTATAGCAGTATCAGGGGTTTAGCAAATGACAATAATACAAGAATAAGTATGCTAACAATTAGGAAGTATAACACTCCTGAACATCATGTAAATATCAGCTGGCTTACCATCATAAGAATCCTGTAGGTACAAGATGAATTTCACATACTCATATATGTCTTTGCCTTGGTGCATGGCCCTATAACAAGATCTGTCCCGGGCACTCTGACCTACATTTCCTTTTCTTATATAACAACAAAACTTGATTAGGCTTCCCACTAAAGAGAGCAAGATACAAATAAAGTTATGTAGTCTGATGGATTATTTCAGACAATAATAGTCTTCCTTAGTCAAGACAACATTTTAAAGAACACATTTTTCTTTCCATGAATGCTGGTACTCACAGGGATATCATTGTTATATCTGTAGACTAGGACACTAGCCAGAACATAAAACACTGGCCTTTATATAGTACTAGTAAAATTAGAGAAATGCTGTTGTAATTAGAGTTTCAGGTAAAGAATAAGACAGAGTGGGGATGATTTTTCAATAAAATAATTTTATTGATTCTTTGAGAATTTCATATATGCATGTGATATATTTTGATCATGTTCATGTCTCACTCCCTCCAACTTCTCTCAGATCTAGTTCCACATCTCTACTCAGTCCTTCCCAACGTTGTGTTCCAAAAAGTATACAATTCCAATGTGTGCTGCTCACACCCTTCCACTAGAGCAGCAGTTCTCAGCCTTTTGGGAGTAGAACAACTCTTTCATAGGAGTCACCTAAGACCATGTGCATATCAGATATTTACATCACCATTCATAACAGTAGCAAAATTACAGTTATGAAGTAGCAATGAAAATAACTGTGTGGCTGGGGGTCAGCACAGCATGAGGAACTGTGTTAGAGGGTCTCAGCATCAGGAAGGTTGCGAACCACTGCTAAAACATGGTCAGTCTGCCTTAAAGGAAACCCACTCATCCTCTCCCAGCATCCATCAGCTCTCCCACTGAGGGTGAGAGCTCCTCATCTGAGAGTAAGGGCCCATAAGCTTCTCCCTACTTCTCTAGAGGAAATAATTTTTTAATGTTAGAAATGTAGTATTTGAAATTATAGGCTATAAACTTAAATGAATATATTATCAGTAGCTACACTAACATTTTTTTCCAGAAATTACTAAGGGGTAAGAGGGCAAGAAATTGTTCAGCTGAGTATTTATTACTTGTCACTCAAAACTCAAAAATTAAATTAAAAAGAAAACAAAGCCATGTATACATACCCGTACTTGCCAATGGAAGATTAAGAATGATCTTCTCAGTTACTTCATCCTTTTGCTCATCAAGAACAAGATTTAGTAGACTCGTCCCCATAATATCTTCCTGGGGAGAGGGAGAAAGAACGTATTTTGCTTTCTATACTAATACCATTAGTCTACCCTGTCTCCTTACCATATGAGTTTAGTGCTGCCCATGCCATTTATGGCTGTAGATGACGTGATTCATGCAGTTTGCATTAACCTCTAGCAATTACTCTATGTTACAATCCATTCTGGTCACAGTTTTGCTGTGCATTATCTCTGTCAAACAGTTCCTTCCCTACCCATCCCAGAGGCCACAGATGCTGTAATCTTCACCCTGTCTTGTTTCCCTCTGTGCTATGAGCCTGGATAAAAACCTCAGCTCCTCATCCATAGTGTTGTCTCCAATCTTGATCCAAGCAAATGAATGTGGATGGGAAAATACCACACAACCATGCTTTTCAGTGACTATTCAACTCTGCCAGAAAGCTTTTCCCCTGCCTCTGCACTTTCTCACTCTTCAATGTGAATCCTTTCTCTTTTGCACCTTCCTCACACTTTCAAGTCCCAAGCCTTTGCTACATTTTAATCTGATCTTGTTTATTTTGATGGGGAAAAGTTCAACCATTCCCCCTATACCATAAAGAAATACTTATTTTTTTTTTCAATAAAAATGTTCTTATTGGTCCATTTATAAAATGGAATGCCCTAAGTCCACGAATAACCTGGGGCTACATAAGGAGTTTGGGGGCAGGCTGAACTATAGAATAATACTTTATCTTGCCAAGAAAGAAAGGAAGAAACAAAAAGTAAGTAAGAAAGAAAGAAAGAAAGAAAGAAAGAAAGAAAGAAAGAAAGAAAGAAAGAAAGAAAGAAAGAAAGAAAGAAGGAAGGAAAGAAAGAAAGAAGCCATAATGAAATAATTATAATTATTTTGTATGTTAATTTTTAAAGGAGTTTTAAACTTACAAAAAGTAAAAAGTTAAAAATTCAACAAATTTGATGTGAAATATAAAATAACAAGAGGTGTCACCTATCCTTCCATTTGTAGAAGTAAGGGGAAGATCATTATTAAAAGAATTCAGAAGACTGGAGATTAGCTCAGTAGGTGTATGCTCACCTGATATGGACAAGGCCTTGCTTTAAATCAAGCATGAAAGCACAAGCATTCAGTCATTCCAAAAGAAGAAAGGAATTTACCCTGCTCAGTGTCATTTTATGAGACTCTTAACAAGAAGCATGTTTTATTTTTCTGCCAGAGATTTCATCTTAGACACACATCAAAGAAGTGGATAGGGCACAGGGAAGAGTAAAAGTCTTTGTGGGAATCCCGGGTTGTTTTTATTTAATTAACATTGAAACTAGTAAAGAAGATGATGCAACAGAGGCATAGCTGGATGCCAACGAGTTATATGAGGCTAAAAGAAATAAACTCGTGAACAACAATCCAGAATGACCCATTTCCCCAAAAGCTGCAAGAACTTACTGAACGGTGGCCGAGAAGAGGTGACACATTCTGGGATACAAAAACAACTTTTCCATCTATGTCCAGTACAATTGGAATATTTTCAAATGACTAATAAAGACAGAATAATAATATAATTAAATAGTGGAACAATAATAAAATGATAGCTTTATTTCTAAGTGTATAATTTATTATAATAGAACACTGAAAATGTATCCCATTTCTTACATATCAATAAAGTAGGCACATACTTAATTTAAGTTCTATTATTCTGCGTCCTACACAGAATCTACTTAACCTTAAGCATGAGATATTTAACAAATGATGTGTCACTTAGACAAACGCATTTCAGTGTACCCAAAATTAACACTAAACTTTCCATCACACACTAGGAAGATTCATTTCTGAGTGTAGATTGTCACACTTTAAGCATGCTTAATATTTAAATGCTAAAATTTTTTAAAAATACATTCATTTATGCTTAGCCTAGTGTTCTACTTATAAATATGGTTAGTGCCATCACTTTTCTGATGTGTAATAGATTTGATATGCAAACAAATACTTCCTTTTTCTTTTTATAAATACTTCCTTGTAGAGAACATCTACAATGATTTTTAAATCTATAAAAAATGGTTTCAGATGTGATTCTCTAAATTTCATTAGGGCTTCTTACAGGTGCATGGATGAGGGGTTCTATACACGTATGTGAGTACATTTCCAATGGCTATACCCAGAACAAAATGTCTCTCCTTCTCTTAGCAACTGTTAATTGCCCAGAGACTCTTCGGAAGAGTTGGGGACTTATAAGCAATCTGCCTTAGTTATGTTAACTTGTCTATTAATTCTCAGGGATGGGTTGGGCCTCATGAAATCCTCCTTATCCAATCTACAATAGAAGTGGACAGTAGCTTGGAGGAGCAAAGGGGATCTGAGAGAAATGGAAGGGCAAGAGAAAGTAATGGGATATAATATGATCAAAATACGTTATTTAAATGTAGGAAAATGTCACTGGGAAACTGATTATTATATGCAATTAATATGTGCTAAAAAATAATAAACTTATATTTTTGGTTGTGAGCCTAGCCTTTAATGGCTGAGCCATCTCTCCAGCCCTTTTTTTTTTTTAGAAGGTGGAAGGGGAGGACGTGGGTGAAGGAGTACTGGAAGGAAAGGGAAGGCTGATATTGGGTTGTATAAATTGAATAAATAAATAAATTAAAAAAAAACCAAAGTCCAATGTGAATGAAGAGACAGACGCAGACTTAGTATTATAGGACAATGTTGTTTATGCAAATTAAAAACACACACAAATGGCATCACAGTTTTCAGGGTACAGGTATATTTCAAATGTGTATAAAAATAAGGTAATTGAGTTACAGGGTATATTTAGTACAGTAGTGTATATAACTGTAGATCAGTGGCTCTCAGCCTTCCTAATGCTGTGACTCTTTAATATAGTTCTCATGGTGATCCCCAATTATAATAAAATTATTTCGTTTCTACTTCAAAAAATAATAATAATAAACTTGCTTTCAGCAGTAGGACCAAACCTATACTACAATAAGAGAAGCAACAGCACAGATGACTATGAATGTAGGTACTAGGACACAAAGTGTGTTAGAGTCTTGGGAAACATGTCAGTTACAGATGACTCAGAGCTTGGAAACAGAGTAGATATGTGTTACCAGATAGGACAAGAAGTCAGAAGCCATGCCTCAGTATCACCTCTAAGAAGAGGACAAATAAAGCTGAACTCCCCTAGGAAGTACTAATCAGATGTCCACATTCACTTAAATTTAGAGTTGTGATCCAGACACTGCTTGTGTGACTCTCAACAATTCCAATATTTATTTCAAAGCAGTTCTTTCTTACCCTGTTCTGCAATAAAATGCTTATTTTAAGAAACAAGCTCATAGAATTCATGAAAATAGATAGTTGCAAATAACAGGACCTCATAGTAAAAACAAAATGACAATCAGTCCTTTGAAAATAGCAATACTGGTGATAAATCTCTGATAAAGTGAATTGTATCATGAAAAGCACAATCTTTTAAAAATATTTTTATTTTGTGTGTATGAGTGTTTTTCCCTGCATATGTGTGTGTACCCGTACAAGCCAGAAGAAGGAGTCAGATCCTCTGGACCTGGAGCTACAGACAATTGTGAGCTGTTGTGTGAGTGCTTAAGTGATTAGCCATATCTCCATACCATAATCATTAATGAACTAAACCATTGGTTTCAAATATTCTCTTATTACCTGCAGTGGTTTGGAACTGGTTTGAGTGCATCCTCACCCAAAGGTTCATGCAAAAGAAGATATTTGTAGCACATAAATAGCAACTGACCAGATCCTAGAATCATTATGTATTAATCAAAATTTTTATGCTACTTTTACTAGTGTCAAAGTATTGAATCAAGGATTCCCCATACGCTTGACAAGTGCTGTTATTGAGCTAACACCCCCAGCAACAATTGAAAGACAAAAACTTCAACCTTTTTTCATGAATCAAAATAATGACTCAAGCTGTTCCTGTTTCCACAGGCCCTAAAATTATTTTCTTTTTACATTTTTGTGCTTAAAAACAGCTGCGATCATACTTATAGCATATTTGTGGCATGAAAAACTTCTCTAAGAAAAAGTTTTCCAGGGAAGTTACTAATACCAGACAGAAGCTAAAAGGTGGTGAGGAGCAATTTTCCTGGTTTTGTAGCACACACACTGCATTTGTGTCTACAACCATCCCTGTAGTTTATAGTCACCTCCTAGAATAGTTTAAATATGCATTTGGTTTCATAAAACTATTGACAGATTTCAAATGATATATTTTGAGGCCTCTTCACAATACAAAATTCAGTATATGATACCTACCTTTTTTTTTTAAATAAAAGTGTTTGAAAGGATAAAAGATGTCTTCATGTGTTTCCATCTAAGAATGTGTACTGTTACAACATTTGTTGTAGTATTGTTTGAAATACCTGTGATTTTCCAGCTGTGCTTTGAAAACTGATGTAGTGCAACTTGCATTTTATGTGATCCACATGTAAACCACGTAAACAATGACAAAAAGGCCCTTACCTGAAGGACTATCTTATGGTATTCTTCATAGGTATTAAAAACAGGAACTTTGTTGTGTTCATAACTTGTTCGTACACTCAACATTCCTTTGCATGGAAAAATGACAGGTGTTATATTAAGATAATTATAATATTAGATTCCTCAAGCTTATAATTTAGAGAAATACTTCATTATTTTGTAATGGGGTGCTTATGTGTTCCATAGCTCATGTGTAGAGGTTCAAAGATAACTTTGGGGGTTGATTCACTCCTTCCATCTTTATGTGGGTTCTGTGGATTGAACTCAGATCATCAGGTTTGCATTTAACTGTTGAACCAGTTCTCATAAAGAAATTATGAAATTGAAAATCACCCAACAATTATAGTGTTCCTTTTGGTTCTTTCAAAACTCAGAATCTACAATATGTCAGACAAGGTTAAGAACTCTTCATAGACTCATACTACCAATCCATAGCTAAAAGCTAAAATTGTACTCTTTTCATTTCTGGACAAAGGTCTTTCACTGAAGGATCCTCAGTTCTCAACAACTATCACTGTTCTTCCTCCTGTTCCCCAGGTCTTCTCAGTGAGCAGCACACCTGATCTTGTCCTCTGCCTGTCCTCACAGCCCTCCTCATTGACCTGAATCAGTAAAGGAATTCAGTAATTCAGCCTCCTACCTCAATGCTTTATGTAAATAAGAATCAGTACCTCTACTCACAAGAAAAAGAGATTCCCCTTGTGCTGGGTGATTCTGACCTTAGCATGCCCTCAGAGTGCATTCTTGTGGGCAGAGGAGCTCAAGTGCCTTCACTAAAGAGCAATGAGAACAGGGTGTGTGTAGAATTGGTGCAGTAGGATGAAAAGTGCTAGCAGCTATAGCCTTTTTGAAGAGAGTTGAAGAAGAAATGCAGTGTGAGGGAGTGGACATGGTATAGAAAATATTTTGAGAAGTTTAGCCACAAAGAGGGCATAGAATCAAGGAAAGTTCTAGAGGGATAATGAAGTTAAGAAAATAGTTGTTCACCTAAGTTTAAGAGAGTATGATTATATGTTTATGGGCATAAAGCCATCGCATGTCCTTAGCTAAATGTGTCCCATGGTATAAGCATTGTTTTACAAGTCCACATAAATAGACATTACTATTGTCCATTTACGCTTCTAGTAAGTTCCATTTTTATAAAAGCCTCAGGAATATTTTATGCATTGAACATATCTCTCTTCCCCCAAAAGCCTTGTGAGTGAAGAGAAACAAACCATGTAGCCAAAGATATGTCAAGGTCTCCTCCAACCAATACTCCCTCTCCTAAACCACTTGAAGCATGGTAACGACTGTGATACTCTCAAGTCAGCAATGGCACAAGGAAGAAATGGACCTAAGTCAAACCTCTTAGAGAAGATGCAGAGGCTATAGCAGCCTGGTATCTTGCAGACCGTCTTCTGGTCCTCTCTCTAGATGGTCCATATCCAAGTCTATCCATCATTTTCTGAGCTTTCTTCAGCAAACTACGAAGATCTTCATGTGTTGGCCTCCGGCGTGGATTAGAGGCACTCCTAATTAACAGAGAAATAAAAGTGAGCTTTATGTATGGTAAAGCTGAGGGTAATTATTCATACAGTGCCCCAATAGGAGGACTAAGATGAGAGAAAGACAGAACTTTTCATTAATTAAACATCCAATGTCTTCATTATACACAATAACTACTGTGGCAGGATATGTCAGAAAATGGCCTTAATCCCAATACTGTTGGGATGGCAGGAGGATTGTGGATTTGATGCAAGTCTTGGGCTAAATATCTTGAGCTAGTCTCCAAAATAAATGATAAATGAACAAGCAAACCAGTAAGTTCTATTTCTTTTAAAACAATGAAATGAAAGTCAATGTTCCCACCCTTTGACTGTGAAGCTGTTAAAAGTAGAGACCAGTCCATTTCCATGTCTGCCCAGTACAGCCTAATGCAATGTCTGGCACTGTTGTTTAGCAATCACTTAAATTAAACCTGAATTAGCTTGAGTGAAATGGCAAGGTTTTGCTTCCTTTCTGTTCGCACCTGCTTTAATAGTAATTCTGACTAGTTCTTCCAATGAAATTGGGTCTGGGAGAATAGAAAACCAAAGGAAGAGACCAAATACCCTTGAGAGAAACAAGCTTCCCTGAGCAAGTTTGTCTAGATATGAAATAACAACAGGGGTCAGGGCAGAACGCTTTGCCAACTGCATTATGAATTCCTACCTCCTCGTTTTATGTTGTGTATTATTCTCCATTTTTTTCAGTCAGGTAGAGGTGGATTCTAAAACCAAATAAGACCAATATTTTACTAAGTAAACATCTTCCAACAATCTATAGCATATACCCGCTGTAGCCCTCTTATGTCTATCTATCTAACTATATGCCTCATAAGTATCCTATGTCTATTTTTGCATGTATCCTGTAGTTATCATGTGTCTATTTTCCATCAATGGATCTCATACACTGCAGCTATTCTGAGTCTATCTTCCATTTATGGATCATCTATCCCCTATCATGTGCCCTTGTTCAATCTATGAATCATCTATGCTCTAGATTCCCTGTGTCTATCCCTATCATATTTCCTCTATCATGTGTTTAACTTTCATCTACCAATTATCCAATAGTTCTCCTGTGTCTATATCATCTCTATTATCTTCAACCAATCAGTTATCTATCTTCTACACACCCTATGTCTATCATCAATGTGTCTATTGCCTATCCTCTTAACAATCTACTATGTGCCTTCTATCCAACTATCATCTATCCTCTAGCAATCCTAACTATCCTATATCTATCTTCCATCCATTAATTATCTACATTCCAGCTAGCCTCTATCTATGCTGTAGATCTTCTATCTGTCTACTCTCTATCCTTTACCTTCTCACTATGCTGCATCTGCCATCTATTCTTTAGCTATCTTTTCTTTATTATACTATCTATCAGCTATCCTCTAGCTATCTTGAGTCTCTAGACAATCCGTGGATACTTTTAACTATCAGAAACCTCTGTTATTTATCTATCTATCTATCTATCTATCTATCTATCTATCTATCTATCTATCCATCCATCTATCTATCAACAATCTAGCTTTCCTGTGTCTGTCTTCTCTCTAATTATCATCTACTCTCTGGACATCCTTTGCCTATCTGCCATCTATCTATAATCTATCCTCTAGCTATCATGTATCTCTATACCATCAATACATCGCTTATCATCTAGCTACCCTGAAACTCTGTAATCTATCATTTATCCAATAGCTATCTTACATCTATAGATCTATAGATCTATCAACTATCTTTTTGCTATTCTGGGTCTATATTTCATCCATAGATCATTTATCTTCTAGCTTCCCTGTGTAACTTCTATCTATCTATCTATCTATCTATCTATCTATCTATCTATCTATCTATCAATTGATCGATCTATCTCTCTATCATCAATCCTCTAGAAATCCTGTGTGTATCTTCCATCTATGTATCATCTATCAACTAGCTACCCTGAGTCTCTGTGATCTATCTATCTATCTATCTATCTATCTATCTATCTATCTATCATGTATCATCTAGCTATCCTGTGCCTGTCTTCCATCTATCTATACATCATCTATCCTCTCGCTGTCCTGTATCTGTATACCATTGATATGGCACTTATCCTCTATCTACCCTGAATCCCTATAATCCAACTATTATCTATACTCTGGCTATACTCTGTCTGACTTCCACCCATATGTCTAATATCTATCCTCCAGGTATCCTGTGTCTTTATAACATCCATGGGTCATATATCTACAGGCTACCCTGCATCTGCTTATCTATCTATCTATCTATCTATCTATCTATCTATCTATCTATCTATCTATCTATCATCTATCTATCTACAATCCTCTAGCTCTCCTGTGTATTTCTTCCATTTATCATCAATCCTCTAGCTATCCTGGGCCTGTCTTCAATCCCTGTATCGATCATCTATCCTTTAGCTACCATGTTTGTCTACACTATTGATATATTGCTTTTCCTCTAGCTACACTGAATTTCTGTGATCCGCCTATTACTGATTCTCCATTTATGCTGCGGCTGACTTCAATACATGTATCTACCATGTGTCCTTCTAGCTATTCTCTGTATCTATACCATCCATGAATCATTTATCTTCTAGTTACCCTGCATCCTGCCTATCTATCTATCTATCTATCTATCTATCTATCTATCTATCTATCATCTATCTATCTTTCTATCTACCTATCATCAATCCTCTTGCTTTTCTGTATCTATCTTACATTTCTTTATCATCTATCTTCTAGCTATCCTGTGTCTCTTTACTATCAGTGCATCGTTTATCATCTAGCTACCCTGAATCTCTGTGATCTATCATATAGATAGATAGATATAGAGATAGAGATAGAGACATATGTACCAACTTATGTAACTACTGATCATCAATCCTCTTGCTTTCCTGTCTTTCTTACATTTCTCTATCATCTATCTTCTAGCTAGCCTGTGTCTCTTTTACATTGATGCATCATTTATCATCTAGCTACCCTGAATCTCTGTGATCTATTTATCTATCTCTCCATCTATGTATGTATGTATGTATGTATGTATGTATGTATCTATCTATCTATCTATCTATCTATCTATCTATCTATCTATCTATCTATCTATCTTTCCTATCTACCTACCATCCTACGTAACTATCTATCATCAGTCCTTTCACTTTGCTATGTCTGTCTTACATTTCTCTATCATCTATTCTCTAGCTATCTTATGCCTCTCCCATCTATTTGTCATGGATCCTCTAGCTACCCTGTGTCTCTTTACCATCTATGCATCCTTTATCATCTAGCTACCCTGAATCTCTCTCTCTCTCTCTCTATCTCTATGTGTCTATCTATCATCTATCGTCTAGCTATGCTGTGTATGTATCATCCATGAATCATTTATCTTCTAGTTCCCCTGCATCCTGTTTATGTGTATATATATATATATATATATATATATATATATATATATATATATATATATATATATATATATATATATATATATATATCATCTATCTTCCTATCTATCATCTATCTACCAATCTTTCTATCTACCTACCAACCTATGCACCTACCTATCATCAATCCTCTCACTTTCCTGTGTCTGCCTTTAATCTCTATCTATCCTCTAGGTATCCTGTACCTGTCTTCCAGTTATTTGTCATCTATCCTCTAGCTAGCCTGTCTCTTAACCATCGATGCATCGTTTATCATCTAGCTATCCTGAATCTCTGTGATCTATCTATCTATCTATCTATCTATCTATCTATCTATCTATCATGTATCGTCTAGCTGTCCTGTGGCTGTCTTCCATCTATCTATACATCATCTATCCTCTCACTATCCTGTGTCTCTATACCATTGATATAGCACTTATCCTCTATCTACCCTGAATCCCTATAATCCAACTATTATCTATCCTCTGGCTATACTGTCTGGCTTCTATCCATATGTCTAATATCTATCCTCGAGGTATTCTGTGTCTCTATAACATCCATGAGTCATGCATCTACTAGCTACCCTGCATCTCTGTTTATCTATCTATCTATCTATCTATCTATCTATCTATCTATCTATCTATCTATCTACAAACATCTAGCTCTCCTGTGTATGTCTTCCATCTATCATCAATCCTCTAGCTATCCTGTGTCTCTGTTCTATTTATCATCTATCCTCTAGCTATCCTGTGTCTGTCTTCTATGTATCTATCATCTGTCTCTTAACTACCCTATGTCTGTCTGCCATGTATCTACCATTTATCTACCATGTATCTACCATATAATCCATGTATCATTTATCCTCTGGCCACCAGTTATCTCTCTTCCATCTATCCTTAACTTCTAGCTCTCCTGTGTCTCTCTTTCATATAATTACCCTCTTTCCTTTACCTATCCTTTGTCTATCTCCTATTTATCTATCATGTATCCTCTAGAAGCTAGAGTGTAGCTATTTGTCTGTCTTCCATCTATCTATCATCTAGTCATCCTATGTCTATCCTCTATCTATCCTGCGTCTATGTCCCATCTCTATGTCACCTATGGTGTCTCTATCTACATATAGTTAGCATCTATCCTCTAGATCATATACATACATACATATATATCATCCTTTGCTCTCTCTTCTACCCTCTACCTATTTTGTGTCTATCATCAAACCTCTTTATCCTGTATTTCTCCTCTATCATATATCTATCTAATATTCATCTTTCTTCTTTTTCTTATACCTCCATTCTTCATTTTATTATCTATTATCTAATTCTTTATATTCTGTAATCTATATTTTATCATCTATTGCTTATAATCTATCATCTTTTTAAATGAATGACCTATAATTTATCACCTACTATTCACCATCCTTCATGTATTTGTTATACTGTATAACCCTCATGATAAAACTTGTCAGTATTTAAAAATACAGCCAGTCTGGTCCTTTTTGCCAATCGATAGAATGAGGGTACCAGAGACTGTGTACTGTGGTATAAATAGTATTACTCAAGAAAAGGAAAGCTATTTCATAAAGATCAAGTTAGACAACTAATTAAATACCTCAAGTAGTTAACTACATAACTTTATACTAACTGAAAACTGATACAACTGAAATATGAAATTATCACATCTACAGTTTACTGTTGGTGAGTTTACCATCCCATTTCAATGACTGGGACAAGATTAAAGAGGAAATAACTCAGGATTTTGCCCTTAGAACAGAGCTCCAACTTACTCAACCTTACCTTTCCACTCACTCAAAGTCAAGTGGTCTTATGTTTACTGTATCCTGGCAACTAGAGAATACGCACTGATTATGAGATTGGTTGAGACCATAAGACTCACTGACTATGATTGGTCCTAAAAGGCAAGGCTGTGATTGGTCAGAACACAAGTTTAACTGGCAGTGGTTGCTGTTAAGAGCCAGGCTGTGATTGGTCTAAAATACAAAGTTAAATGACTATGACTGGTCTTAACAGTCAACATTGTGATTTGTCCGAACATAATCCTTAGTGAATGTGATTGGTGGTTAGTGGCATGGCTGTGATTGGCCTAAAATATAAGCCTCAATGACTGTGACTGTTTCTACAAGGCAGAGAAGTTGGGCTCAATGTGTCTGTAGGAAGACATTCACCAGTCGCTGCCTTTCCTTTCCTGGTTTGTTTCACCAGTCCCAATAAAAGATTTCTCTTAAGAAATTCTTTAAATATATCTATAGCTGTATATATTATTATTACTTTTATGTAAATGTTTTGCCCAAATGTATATATGTATACCATGTGCATGTCTGATACCTCTGGAGTTCAGAAAAATATGTTGTATCTCCTGAAATTTGAGTTACAAATAGTTATAAGCCATTAAATAGGTTCTGGGAACAAAACCTAGATCATATACTAGAACAACAAGTGTTCCTAACTACAGATCTATTTCTCCATCCCCCTCAAGTGAAATTTTCTTGCCTCCTCTTCATAATATGAGCTAAGATGGTAACTCAGGAATAAATCATCAGAGAAAGGAGAGGAACAGAAGAGGCAACAAAGCAGCAGTGACAGCTGAGGTGTCAACAGACTGAACTATGAAAGCAGCAAGGTAGCTGTCTGCCCAGCTGCAGAAACAATAGCTGAACAGTTCAAGAATGGCTATGGCAGAAAAAAGGGCAGAAGAAGAGCAGCAACAGGAGCAGGAATAGACCTGAGGCTGAACAAGTGTTCCCAGTCTTT
Organism: Uromys caudimaculatus; assembly: GCA_028551405.1. NCBI lineage: Eukaryota > Metazoa > Chordata > Mammalia > Rodentia > Muridae > Uromys > Uromys caudimaculatus. Next base: position 111,327,904 of record CM052722.1, on the reverse strand, counting down.
AGCTAAGAGCTCTAACACTGGTTTATGTTCATAGCTAAGAAATCCCTTACTTCCTATGTATATAGAAGACCTATAAAACTGGCTGCTTGCTAAGGCTGAGATATTTCAATTTCCAAGCCTACCTTAGAGCTGCAAGTCTAACCACAGAGTAAGACTGAAGATACTCTGCTTCCTAGGCTCATACAATAACTGTAATACTTACAGGGCTAAGGGTCTCAATACCAGAGATCTCAAGAACTACAATAGTAGAGGGTGTCATTTCCTGCCCCTCAGATTACTGTGGATATTTTAATTTTTAAATTTTTCTTCTGTTTGTTTGCTTTTACCTAGAATGTGAATGCCATTTAAATTAGCTGCCCCCCCCAACTCACAAAAAGACCTTAAGTGCCAGATACTCCTGCCTCCAGCTCCCAAATACTGGGATTAGAGTTCTCTGCCATCTTATACAATTCCTGCATGACTGAGATGAAACCCAAATGAACCATATCACTGGCCCAATATTTTATAATTAATTCATAATAATTAATTTTTGCCATTCTTCTATCTGTAGAAAATAAAGAGCCCCAAATCCCCTCAAGAATTTAAGAATAAGAGTATAACACAGAGTGGGTTGTTACATACTTGATATCAAGGGTTGTTATAAAGCTAAAGTACTCAGGCTGGTAGATAACATGAACACATGTAAAATATAATGAAACAGAAGTGAAAACGCAGTAACAGAGCTATATATAATATAAATCTTTATTTATAATAAAAAGATTATAATTCTGAGACTCATGCCATTAAAAGAAAGGTAAAGTTTATAGTTACTATTGTTCTATATTCTAGGGTAAGCAGGCTTCCTATAAAAAATAATTTCCTGTGAAATCACAGTACTATAACACAATTCTTTCCCAAACAGTGGACAATAACCTGTGGTCTCTAATTTATCACTGAAGATACATGCAGGTGTTAAAACTGCCAACAGTGCATCATTCTCCTCTTTAAGAATGGGCTGGTTTTGTTCTCATTTACTTTATTTATTTATTTGTTAATTTGTTTGTTGGCAATGCTGGGAATTAAATTATATATGCCTGGTAAATGTTTCTCCAAAGTTTCATAGTTAGTCTATGTCATTTTATTAGGGAATTGAATCCATTGATATTAAGAGATATTAAGAAATAAACTGTTGTTTCCTGTTCATCCTAAATCAAAAGAATATACCTTCTTCCCAGCACCTCATGGTACCTTCTCCAAAATTGACCATATAAATAATCACAAAACAGACCTCAACAGATATAGGAAGATTGAAATAATCCAATGCCTCCTATCAGATCACTACAGATTAAGGCTGGTCTTCAATAGCAACAAAAACAACAGAAAGCCCACATACACATGGAAGCTGAACAACAATGATAACTTGATCAAGGAAGAAATAAAGAAAGAAATTAAAGACTTTTTAGAAATTAATGAAAATGAAGGTACAACATACCCAAACTTATGGGGCACATGAAAGCAGTGTTAAGAGGGAAACTAATAGCTTTGAGGGCCTCCAAATAGAAACTGGAGAGAGCATACACTAGCAGCTTAACAGCCCACCTGAAATCTCCAGAACAAAAAGAAGCTAATGCACCCAAGAGGAGTAGATGGCAGGAAATAATCAAACTCAGGGCTAAAATCAACCAAATAGAAACAAAAAGAACTAAAAAAAATAAATAAATAAACAAAACCAGGAGCTAGTTCTTTGAGAAAATCAACAAGAAAGATAAACCCTTAGCCAGACTAACCAGAGGGTACAGAAAGAGTATCCAACTTAACAAAATCAGAAATGAGCAGGGAGACATAACAACAGAGGAAATACAAAAAAAATCATCAGATCCTACTACAAAAGCCTATACTCAACAAAACTGCAAAATCTGGATGAAATGGACAATTTTCTAGACAGCTACGAAATACCAAAGTTAAGTCAGGATCAGATAAACCATCTAAACAGTCCCATAATGCCTAAGGAAATTGAAGCAGTCATTAAAAGTCTCCCAACAGAAAAAAAAAAAAAATCCAGGACCAGATGGGTTCACTGCAGAATTCTATCAGACCTTCAAAGAAGACCTAATACTGATACTCTTCAATCTATTCCACAAAATAGAAACAGAAGGAACACTACCCAATTCCTTCTATGAGGCCACAATCACACTGATACCAAAACCTCACAAAGACCCAACAAAGAAAGAGAACTTCAGACCAATTTCCCTTATGAGTATCTATGCAAAAATACTCAATAAAATTCTTGCAAACCAAATCCAAGAACACATCAAAACTATTATTCATCATGATCAAGTAGGCTTCATCCCAGGGATGCAGGGATGATTCAATACCTGGAAATCCATCAATGTAATCCACTACATAAACAAACTCAAAGAAAAAAATCACATGGTCATCTCCTTAGATGCTGAAAAAGCATTTGACAAAATTCAGCATCCCTTCATGATAAAAGTCTTGGAAAGATCAGGAATTCAAGGCCCATACCTGAA
>CM052722.1:111307907-111324894 GCA_028551405.1 Uromys caudimaculatus | reverse complement strand
TGTTAGAGGCCTCAGTAAAGGGGAATATCAAGGCGGGAAAATGGGGATGGGTGGACGGGGGTGGGGTGGGGTGGGAGGTGGAATTCCCTCCTAGAGGCGGGTTGGGGAGGGGATGGGGGGTATACAAAGAGGAGACTCAGAAAAGGGGAAACATTGGAAATGTATATAAAGTATCAAAAATAAAAAAGGAGGAAAAAAAGAAAAGAAAAAAGAAATGCTCAACATCCTTAGTTATCAGGGAAATGCAAGTCAAAACAAGTCTGAGATTCCACCTCACACCAGTCAGAATGGCTAAGGTCAAAAACTCAGGTGACAGCAGATGCTGGCGAGGATGTGGAGAAAGAGCAACACTCCTCCATTGCTGGTAGGATTGCAAGCTGGTACAACCACTCTGGAAATCAACCTGGTGGTTCCTCAGAAAATTGGACATAGTACTACCTGAGGACCCAGCTATACCCCTCCTGGGCATATACCCAGAAGATGCTCCAACATGTAATAAAGACACATGCTCTACTATGTTCATAGCAGCCATATTTATAATAGTCAGAAGCTGGAAACCACCCAGATGTCCCTCAACAGAAGAATGAATACAGAAAATGTGGTACATTTACACAATGGAATACTACTCAGCTATTAAAAACAATGACTTCATGAAATTGGCAGGCAAAGTAATGGAACTTGAAAATATCATCCTGAGTGAGGTAACTCAGTCACAAAAGAACAAACCATGGTATGTACTCACTGATAAGTGGATATTAACCCAGAAATTTGGAATACGCACAATTCAATTCACAGACCAAATAAAGCCTAAGAAGAATGAAGACCAAAATGTGGATGCCTCGGTGCTTCTTAGAAGGGTGAACAAAATACTCATAGGAGTAAATATGGAGACAAATTGTGGAGCAAAGACTGAAGGAAAGGCCATCCAGAGACTGCTCCACCTGGGGATCCATCCTATATACAGACACCAAACCCGGACTTTATTGTGTATGCTGGGAAGTGCTTGCTGATGGAAGCATGATAAGCTGTCTCCTGCTAGGCTCAGCCAGAGCCTGACAAATACAGAGGTGGAAGCTCACAGTCAACCATTGGACTGAGTGTGGGGTCCTGGATGGAGGAGTTGGAGAAGGGACTGAAGGAGCTGAGGGAGTTTGCAGTGCCATGGTAGGAGCAACAGTGTCAACTGGCCAGATCCCCCGAGCTCCCAGGGACTGGACCACCAACCAAAGAATACACATGGAGGGACCCATGGTGCTGGCCACATATGTGGCAGAGGAGGGCCTTGTTGGCCATCAGTGGGAGGAGAGGCCCTTGGGCCTGGGGGTGTTAGATGCCCCAGTGTAGGCAAATGCCAGGGCAGGAAGACAGGAGTGGGTAGGTGGTTGGGGGAGCACCCTCATTGAGGCAGAGGAGGGGGCATGGGATAGGGGTTTTCCAAAGGGGAGACCTAGAAAATATTTTTTTTAATAAAAAAAATTTAAAAACAAGAAAAAAGAAAAATTCAAGTACAAAGATCTGCAACTTTAATCCTTGTACTGCACTAGGGTCCTAGTAGATACCTGAATCTTATTAGCCAACCTAGCCAGTTAGTGAGCTCTAGGTTCAGTGATAGATTCTATCTCAAAAAAATGAGGTGGAGAGTGATTGAGGACAAATAATCTTTGGACTCCATTCATTTGCGTTTTTATGTGCACACATATAAAAATGCACACACTGATACATATTTACCAAAAGAAGTGAAAACATAAATTGTATACATCCATATTTGCATATAGAAATAGTTTTAGTTGTTAAACAGTATGGAGCTAGATTTAACTCATTACTGACTTTCTGCAGTAGAGAATCATTATATGTTTCCCATTAAGCCAGTGGTGTGAGAGTTTGCAATAAAGTTCATAGTCAAAAGAATTATCAAAATTAATCTGTTTCAAAACTTCAAGTTTGTCTCTCTACCCTGACTCCATGACAATATCATCCTTCTCTAAAACAAGTAATCTGCTTATCGCGTCTGAGCTCCTACCACTAACATTCCTGACACATACATCAGGGGCCATATTTGGAGTATGTGTAAGGCATAGAACTTTTGTCAACACCTGCTGATACAAATGTTCCAGTACAACATGACACCAAAAGTGTGATCCTGAATTAGAGTCAAAGTAAGCACGTCTTGAGAATGATCACTGGCCCCACTTAGTTTGAGATGAGGCACATTATGTTAAGTCTTCCACCTTCTCTGGACTAAAGCTCAATGCAAAACAGCTCCCACTCTAGGAAGCTGCAAGTGGGAGAAAACGGGTGAGTAGATACACACACAACACAAGACTGTGATCGCTGCACTCAAATCTATGCAAGTAGGAAAGTGTCTATTAAGAGCATAAATTCAAGGACCTTACTTGTTTATGGCTCACGATCTCCAAAGTCTCTGTAAATTCAAATCAATCCTTGAATTCTTCTCCCTTGACTTGTTCTAAGGATGTATGACATTCAGTTTTCTCTGGGATATGTCTACTCTTTTGGCTATCCTCAATTTGCAATAGGATAACATTTTCTCAGGACTAGGAGTCCAAAAGCTCCCTTTGTTCTCCCCTCCAGATTACATTCATTTCAGGAGAAGCACAACATTAATAACGCTCTGATATATTTTGGAGTACAATGGGTGAGATTCAGACACTCATGTGTGCTGGCCAAGTGCTCTACCATGAAGCTTTACCCTAGAGCATTTTCTGTGTTTTTAATCAATACAGAGGTTACTGCTTATGTTTGTCAAGAATCTGTTATTAGTCTCGGCTTTGGAATCATTTGTGCTTGACTTTTCAACTCTTCCTCTCTGTGGCTGGGTGATCTTTGCTGAATTTCTTCCTCTTAATGAGTCTTAATTCTCTACTTAATCTTTAATGTACATAAAGCAGCTAGAGTTGCAGCAGCTTTTCAGGAGGGTGTAACTTAGATAGTGTCAGTAGCAGTCTAAAATCACAATGATTGGCAAGAAGCAATACTCATCTCTGAAGAGGAAGAAACAGAAAAGTCATGTTACAGAGTTACATTATCAAAATTAGTTCTGTGTCCTCATAATGAGCAACATATGACCCTCTAGGGGTAGTGACCTGCACCAGTGATACTCCCTCCCCTCCAAACCAACAAGCAGTAGTAATGAAAGAAGATGAGCAGACAAATATTTCCCTGGATTTTTGCTGGCTCCAAGTTGGGTGAGGATCCACTAAGGATATTGGCCAGAAAATATTTACTGAAGTATTCATCCATGGTGTGCTACACAGGGAACCTGGAGTACGGATGCAGGAGGACACACTGAGAATAAAATGCACCAAAAAACTTCTGGTAGTGTGCTGCAGTTTCTTGCCACTTCTGCAGACTTGAGCTGATTGGCAGAGTGATGTCAGCTGAGACAAATGCATGTGCTGAGGCAAGACACGTGCTGATGCAAGATCTGTGAAGGACATGTGATGTTTGGAGGGTATGAATAGGACTCTATGGACAGTGACAGAGGCTGTGCTTGGCTTGCTTATAGAGCTAGCTGGGCAATGTTGTTATTCCTCCAATGAAAGCCACCCTGCTCAGCCAGACGAAAAGAGAGGAGGAGAACTCTATGGACTCAATAGGCACTAATGGCCAGAAAGTGTTTAAAATGTTTACATTGACTTGGAAAGAAAAACAGAAAGGATCTGGAGAAAAGCAGAATACAGAGATGGATACATCTTTGAATATTAACTCTAGTTCCGGTATTTTTTAAATGTCTACATACTTACAATGTTATTGCATGCCTTAATCACCACACAAAATTACAAAATCTTCTGTGCATTCTCAAGGATCAACTCTTTAGACTGAGAAAAGCATACATATATTTTTATAAATCTCTGCTTAAGTAAGTAAAAATAGTCTATCAAATCTCAGTATGATTCCAGATTTTTTTTTTACATTTGTAGGGAAAATTCAAGATGTCATTTCATAAACTTGAATGAAGTCATCTTCTGAGATTTATATAAAACATTATTTAAAAACATTTAATCAGTGAGAAAGACTAAAATATTTACAGTTCTCAAGTAGACAAAAATGGTGTTAAACTTCCAATTTATTTCCAATCAAATTTTCTTCAAAAATTAGAGCTTATAACAGCATTTACTTATCTTGACAATAACTTAGCAATAAATAAAGGCATCTGCAGCCAATCCTGATGACAAATAGTACTTTTCTCTTTTCACACTTAGGGGAAATGAAATCCAGAGATTTCAGCTCATTTCCTAAAATCAGAGTCAGTGGCAAGTGGCACCACCTGTGCCTTGCTCACTATGCTAGCTTTTCACTTTCTAGCATAGTTCAGTTACACAGGATGCTAGCAAATGCAGCTGGACATGTCACACACTGTCTCCCACCCACATTCCTTACATTGCTTCAAATTCCATCTGTAACTTTTGTAGTCCGTTGAGAATAAGCAGAAAACCCCCATGTTTCTTCTGTTTCTGGTTCTCTTAGCTATCAACAAAACACTGTAGTGCACTGTAGCAATTGCATGTATGTCCATAGCCTTTCTGCAACTGATTATGTTCTTGAAACTCATCAAGAACTGTAAATGTGCTGACATGTCTGTAAACATACAAATGTCTTAAGTTGGAAAAATGAGGGGATGGCTTTCATCATGCTGAAAGCCTTGTCCCTTGACAGTGATAACAGAAACACAGGGCTTGAATATCTGAGAATCCCTGGTCTACAGCAAAGAGTGATACTGCCTTGAATTTCAAGATTTTAGGCAGTGTTGAGGCTAAACAAAAATATGAAAGTACATTCCATCCTGACTTTTGATCCTACCCTTGCCTTCCCACACATACCCACTCTATTGGTTGGCTTCCAAGTATTTCCTACTCTTCTCTCTAGCCCAGACCTCTCCAAGAGCCCCCATGGTCATTTGCTGTTGCCATCATCAGAATAGGCCATTATATCCAAGGACACAATGACCAGAATGTTGTCACTGAATGTCTCCTGTAGTCAAATGTTTACACAGAGAAAGTTCTCTCTCATCTTTCACTTCCTTTCTACCCCATTGTAGGTGCTCATGTATTCTACACAAAACTGGGCAAACTGGGTTGTATGTGCACTATTTCTTTCCAAGCTCAACTAATGGACACTTTTCCTCTACCACCATATTATTCTCCTCCGCTCCCATTCCTCAGTTAATCCTGATATGCCAATATTAATTCTCCAAAAGAAAGAAGCTTCAAAGCTTACCTAAATGGGTAATGAGAAACTGAAACTGGATCTTTGATAATTCACTTGTAAGAAAATGGAGGAAATGACAAAGATCAACAGCAGAACATCTTCCAGCCCCATATCCTGCCTCTCTCCACCATATAGCACTTATGTAAATAGCAGAGGCTCATCTATGGACACAAATGCATGCTTCCCAGTCATAGATTTCTTCAATTACCATGTAAACCAAAGCCAATCCATTCACTTGACATTTTATTTTCAGTTGTGGGACTGGCCTTGTGCTCATGATACTCTTGCCTTAGTCTCCCTAATGCTAGGATTACAAACTAATGCCATCGTTTCTGTCTCTCATTTGGCATCTTATAGGTATTTTCTAAGGTGGACTCTAGGGATGTCTCAGAGGAATAAAAACATGAACTCAATCTTAAAAACAGTTCATTAGAACTCAAGGTTAAAATCCCTCAATTCTAGAAGAAAGTTACACCTAAAGTAACACAAAAGCTGCAAGTGGCAGAGCAGTATCAAAGCACAGAAGTCAGAAGCTTGTGTGTCTCATAGAAGCCCTACAAAGCACCCAAACAGTTTTTAGGTGGGACACAGCTTGACAATCAAACCAAGAGCTTATCATAATTCAAGCAAGTACCCTACCACCAAACTACATATATAATGATATTTTTTTCTAGAATGCAATCCTATTGACTCTACCAAAAACACCTAGGGTTTCTTAGCTAGTACAAAGCTCAGGCTGCTATTTATGAAATTGTTGAGAAAGAAGATGTTAAACCTTCACAGAGAAAACTGTTACCAAAAAGAATTGCTTGGATATGTTATATTTCAACAGAATTTCTGGCTCAAACCCTCTAAAGTAAGTCAACAGCAAAAGCAGTGAAAAATAGCAAATGCACATATGTCTTTCTTGCCAACGTGTGCTCTTACTTGAGTTTTTGATCTTAGCCATTGTGATGGGTGTAAAATGGAACCTCAGAGATGTTTTCACATCCTGATGACAAAGGATGTGAAACATTTCTTTAAGTTCTTCTCGACCATTTCAGATTCCATTTTTTAACTGGGCTATTTGGCTTGTTGGTGTCTAATTTCATGAGTTCTTTATAAATTTTGGATATTAACCCTCTGTCAGATGTAGAGTTGGTCAAGATCCTTTCCAAATCTGTAGGCTGTTATTTTGTCCTATTGCCTTACAGAAGCTTTTAGGTTGCATGATTTAGGTTTAACAATTATTTATCTTACAGCACGAGCCGTTGGTATCCTGTTCAGGAAAATTTCCCCTGTGCCAACGGGTTCAAGGGTATTTCCCACTTTCTCTTCTATGAAATTTGGTGTATCTGGTTTTAGTTGAGATTCTTGATGAACTTGGACTAAAGTTTTGTTTAAGGTGATAAGTATAGAACTATTTTTCTTCTTCTACATGTACACATCAAGTTCAACCAGCACCATTTGTTGAAGATGCTTTCTTTTTTCCATTGTATAGTTTTGGCTTCTTTATCAAAATGTAAGTGTCCATTGGTGCATGGGTTTACTTCTGGGTCTTCAGTTCAGTTCCATTGATAAACATGTCTGTCACTGTACCAATACCATGCAGTTTTTATCACTATTGCTCTGTAGTACAACTTTAGGTCAGGAATGGTGATTCCCCCAGAAGTTCTTTTATTGTTCAGGATTATTTTAGCTACCCTATGTTTATTATTTTTTCATATGAAGTTGAGAATTGTTCTTTCAAGTTCTATAAAAAATTTTCTTGGAATTTTTATGGGGATTACATTGAATCTGTAGATTTCTTTTGGTAAGATAGCCATTTTCACTGTTAATGGTACCTATCTATGAGCATGGGAGATCCTTCCATCTTCTTATGTATTCTTCAATTTCTTTCTTCAGAGATGTGAAGTGCTTGTCATACAGATCTTTCACTTGCTTGGTTATAGTTACACCAAGATACTTTATAGTATTCATGGCAATTGTAATGGGTGTTGTTTCCCTAATTTCATTCTCAGCCAGATTATCATTTGTATAAATGAAGGCTACTAATTTCATTGAGCTAATTTTGTATCCAGTCACATTGCTGACGATGTTTGTGAGCTGTAGGAGTTCTCTGGTAGAATTTTTGGGGTCATTTGTGTATACTACCATCTGTGAATAGCAATACTTTGACTTCTTGTCCAAATTGTATCCTCTTGATCTCCTTTAGTTGTTTTATTGTTCTGTCTAGAATTCAAGTACTATATTGAATAGATAAGGAGAGAGTAGACAGCATTGTCTTGTCCCTGATTTTAGTGGAATTGCTTTAAGTTTCTCTCCATTTAGATTTATGTTAGCTAATGGCTTGCTGTATATTGCTTTGATTATGTTTAGGTATGTGTCTTGTATGTATCCCTGATCTCTCTAATACTTTTAACATGAAGGGGTGTTGGATTTTGTCAAAGGCTTTTTCATCATCTAATGAGATGATTGTGCGATTTTTTTCTTACAGTTTGTTTTTATATGGTGGCTTATGATGATGGTATAGTGAACCATCTCTGCATCACTGGGATGAAGCCTACTTGATCATGATGGATGATGTTTTTGATGTGTTCCTGAATTCAATTTGTGTTTTATTGAGTATTTTTGCACCAATGTTCATATGAGAAGTTGGTCTGAAGTTCTGTTTCTTCATTGCGTTTTTGTGTGGCTTAGGTATCAGAGTGACTATGGCTTCATAGAATGAGTTTGGCAGTGGAATAGTTTGAGGAGTATTGGCTTTAACTCTTCTTTGAAAGTTCCATGTAATTTTGCACTAAACCATCTTTTCCTGGGCCTTTTTTTTTGGGGGGGGGGGTTGGGAAGCTTTTAATGACTGCTTCTATTTCTTTAGAGGCTATAGGACTGTATAAATAGTTTGTCTGATCTTGATTTAACTTTGGTCAGTGGTATCTGTCTAGAAAATCATCCATTTTGTTAAGATTTTCCAATCTTGTGGGTAGTACATTTTTTTGAAGTAAGACCTAATGAAATTCTGTAACTACTCCTTGTCCATCACAAATGTTGTTCACTCCTGTTCAAAGAGATATAAACAGATTTACCAAAGTGTGGCAAGCCAACAGGACAGAAATGAAAGAAAGAGAGGAGAAATCTCTGTTCCATGGAGATGACATCTAAATGTCAAGGGGACTGTTTTGTTTTTGCAGCAAATGAAACACACACACACACATACACACACACTTATAAGTAAGGAGAAATTTTCCAACCTAGTGGAGATGCATCAGGAGCTTCTGCTGCCTCCAGTCATCCTTAGCCCAGTCAATATGTCAGGGGACTCTGACATAAAGATACTTGTTATGTCCAGTCATTTTGTTTTTGTTTTTGTTTATTTATTTTAAGTACTGCATATTGAAGCCAAGGCCTTAACACATGCACTCTTAACACTGAACTGTATCCAGTCCCATTCTTACTTTTTATTTAGAAACAGAGTCTGATTAAGTTGCTCAGCCAAGATTGGAATTTGTGGTCCTTTTTCTAACTCTCCTGAGTTGCTGGTTTTATAAACAGGCCCATGCCGCTAAACATGGCGATCCTAAAAGCTTGATACTTTGGGCTGGTTGTGGTGCCTCATGCCTGTAGTCATAGAACTATATAGAAAACTAAAGAAATTAAAAGGCATCTGTTGCAAAAAGGATAGACACAAGATAGGATGAATTCCAAATACACTATGAAGGAGGCAGACTAACAGCAGATACAAAAAGTCCAATGTTGTTACAGGGAGCTGGTCCTTGGGTAGGTGGGGCTTATAGGTTAACTTCAGGTCTTACATTCACACCTTGAGTTGTATCCTGGGTCAAATCCTTAATTCTGTGATGGGTACTTGTTTATACTGGGATCCAAAAACCAGCATCTTAATGGTGCCTAGATAGGAATTATCATTTAGTTATTGTATTAATGATGCAAGACCCAGCAGTAATTAGCACAAGCAGAAGAGCCAAAGGCCCTGTGATGGCTGGCAACAGAGTTACTATCTAGAAAGAACCTGGAAATTGACAGAGCACCAGTCATTTATTTGATCTCAGATCCCCTTTTTGTAATATTTTTTTTTTAGTACTGCCAGATTATAATCCCGATCCCAAATGATTTGTATAGGAATAGCAAGTTTCTCTTAAAGCCATATAACACCTCTTTGTTCTGCATAAAACAGGCCAACTGTCCTATCATACTGTAGAATTACTTCAGTTAATTAATCCACCAGTTGATAAATCTGGGCCCACTTTGCTGGTATGCCAGTTGGCATCATAGGTAGCAATTTTGTCCCCTATGTCAAGGAATTTCCTTTTGACTTAGCCCTTCATCCTGTTAGTGGAGGCAAGGAACAAAATACTCTCTTCTGTATCTACTTAAAGCTGAAATTAGGGCATCATTGTCAGGGCCCACGAAGGTTGAAAGGTTAGTCAAAGGCTGAGCAATGGGGCATTTATCAGAAGCATCTGGTTAGCTGAGCTAGCTGAAAACAGGAAGTAATCACATCAGCTAAACAGGTTTACATCAGCTTTCAGCAAAGTCTAGAGCTCAGCAGTTGGCAGGTCACAGGTAATCCCCAGATGGTGTCTGTCAGCCACATGAAAATCTGTTGCAACAAGTATAGACTATGACAAAAGTTAAAGTTTAGAAACTTAAGATAAAAATCTTACATTTGTAACTCTTAGGTCCACAGTCCTAGTATTTAGGGGATGGGAGGAATTCAAAGTCCAGGAAAGAGACCACAGGAATAGACAGGTGCAGGACTGTAGGCTGTACATATCTGGAGTCCATTTGACCTGTGACACAGGTAGATCTGAGTCTTATGATTTCTTTGATCCCATGAAGTTTCCATGAATTTTTCATTTACAAAAGAAATAAATGTTCTAGATATAGTAGCATTAATCTGTACTAAAATCCAAATTGTGAAATAGCTGGAGTTGACTTATACCTTTTTAGTCCTGGTAGAAACTATTTGGGTTAAAAAGCATGAACATTTTTCTCTGTCCAAAGAGCCAGATATATGTTTTAGCCCTGTGACAAGTATCTTTAAGTCTATATTTAGAAGAAAATCAAAGGAAATTTAAAATATGGAGCTTATGACTGAATGGTGAGTAGTCCTCTGCCAGCTTATCAGAACTCCACTGATCGATGGTAAAACTCCAAACCTTTGAAATCTTAGTATAACAGTGGCATAGAAGGGGAAAGAAATCTGAAGCATTTCCAATTTTCACATACCTTAAATCATTTTTATACTTTTATAACTTGTATTTATATATCTTAAATCTTTTTCCGAGACCCTCAAAACTTAATTAAGCTATTACATTCTCGGATTTTAGATACCTTAGGACATATTCTTAAACCTTCAGCATGGCTTTGAACCTTTTTCCTTCTATCTAATCATTTACATAGTACACCATTACATACTATAACAGTTTTCATATGACTCAGTTTACCAAAATAGCTACTGCTTAACAATGTTAGCAAAGACAAGGAGGTTAGACATAAATTCTTAAATCAGTATTTGTTAGCATGAATAGATCTTAGATAAGGAGAGACATTCCTAAGCCAGTGATTTTCAACTTTTCCGATGCTGCAACCCCTCAACATAGTTTCCCATGTTGTGGTCATCCCCCAACCACAAATTCTTTCTGGTTGCTATTTCATAACTGCAATTTTGCCATTGTTATGAATTGTAATGCAAACATGCAGGCTACCCTAGGCTAACCCTATGAAAGAGTTCTTTGATATTTGGTGCTCATAGGTGTAGTCCTAATTTTTATCCTTGTATTTATCTATTTCTAAAGATCAAATATTAATAAAGACATTATAATAAAGTATCTTATAAATTTAAAATGTCCCAAAGTCATAAACTTAAATATTTTAAAAGCTGATCCTTACAAATATCCAATTTTTTAAATTTTTCTTTAGAACTCCAAAATTTCCTCTTTAAAAATTTTAAGCTATATCAATTGTATACTCTAGTAATGTTAGAATTAAGTACCTTTGTTATTTCAAGAGTGAAGACAGAGGGTACAAGCATAATCTGTACGAAGCAAAACCAAGCTCCAACAGTGGAAAGAACCCATTGTCTCTAAAATCAATACCATCTAAGTGATGCTTATGTTACAAAGTTTGGCTGCCAGCAAGGTGTGCTCTTGTATATGAATGCATGGAGGTTCCATTTTAATATCTCATTCATTAAACATGCATTACTTTTAAATCCTATCTCTTATAAACCTTGTTTTTAAGACAGGACAGTAATTAACATAAAAACATCCTATCCCAATTTAAAGGTATCTTTCGAGACCTGTTGTCCCCCTGGTTGGCCCATCCCACACCCACAGGTTTGTCCTTAAGCAAGATAGCAGTGAAGCCATAGTCCATTCATCCCCTCCAACAACAACAGTTGCCAGCCACATGACTGTCCAAAGATGGTGGGGAAGACACATGACATCTGCCCTCTCTGACCCTAGCCAAGATGGCAATGAGCCATGCAGCTGTCTAAAGATGGCAGCAAGCCATGAGTTGCTTATATTCCAAAATGGAATCATGCCACATGGTTCCTTTAAGATTACCTATGCACAGACTTTTAATCATCAACTCCATGTTACAAGTTTTAAGTTAACTTTTTGCTATAGATATTTCAGATTTTTAACCATATCCAATAAATAAGCCAATAATTTCTTTAACTGTTTTGTGTTTTGTTTGTCACAGTTTCTGACCCTGGACATAGAGACTTTAAAAGCATGCATGGGTCTGAAAAGGAGTGAGCCAAACCAGATTCCAAAGTCAGGGATTTTTTTAAAAGTAGAACAGCATATAACAACTTTAATATTATCCATATCCACATCAGAGAGCCATAGTAAGCAGCTGTAGGGCCCATTGTGCACAGACCCCTCCATATCCCATGCCTCCAAAGCTCCTTTAGTTTCAGAAGTGACTTTTGGAGCACTGTATCAGTCCTGTCATTTGTCTATCCAGTCACTCCAAGTCAGAACATAGAATGATAGGTACATCCATAAGACAAGATACAGAGTCAAATGGCAATGGATGGAAAACATAGAGCCAACAACAACATAAAATATGAGACAAAGATATTTAACAATTGGAGTCCTCTGCTTCAGAGGTTCACCAGTCTGACCCAGAGAAAGTTTCTTATAGCCTTCTTATACAATCCAGACACTAGAAACCTATTAGACTTAGACTCTGAGACCTTCTTAGCTCCCAAATCCACACTGAGACTATCCAAACTATCAGCTTGACTTTGAGTGTCATGAAATGCCCCTATATTTCCTTAGTTCTGTTGTGTAGCCTAGGCACTTATTGATTGCCAAGGTGCCAGGCTTCTCAGAGAACAAAACGTTGTACTTCAGTTCCCAGACTCACAAGGATTTGCTCAGGGTTCCAGTGTCAGAAGAGAGAATCTGGTGACTCTGGTTGAACTCCCCCAATGAATCAGAATTAACCAGTGGGCCACTGGGTGTCTCCCTTTGTCCTGGAGTAAGGATTGGTGGGCCTCATCAGCCCATCTATGTCCCCATATAAGATACCCCTATAACCAGAATCCAGAAACCAAGCAGAAAAATGTCACAGGAAGCTAACTAAAAAAGGTTTCAATGTATCTATGAGGGTGACTCTAGCTAAGACCCCTAGCAATGGGGATATGGAATCTGAACTGGGTATCTCTCCTACAACTAGGCAAGATTTCCAAAGGAGATACTGGGACATCAACCCAACCACAAAACCTTCAACCTAAATTTTTTCCCGACTACAAAAATGTGTGCAGGGGTAAAGATGGAGCAGAGACTGGGAGAATGTCCAACCAATGACTGCCCAACATAATATGCCATGAGAGGGAGCCCACCCCTAACACTATCAATAATATTCTGCTCTACTTGGAGAAGCTTAGCATAACTGTGATTAGATAGGCTTCACCCAGAAACTGATGCAAACACATGCAGAGACCCACAGTCAAACATTAGGTAGAGCTTGGGCAGTCCTGAATAAGAGGGGGAAGAAGGATTGAAGAAGCCAGAGGGGTTAAGGACACCAAAAGAAAGCCTACAGAATCAACTAACCTAGAGCCATAAGGTCTCATAGAGTCTGAACTGCCAATCAGAGAGCATGTATGGGAGCGACCTAGGCCCTCTGCACATAGGTAACCATTGTGCAGCTGGATCTTCATGTGGGATTCCTAACAGCAGGAGCAGGGGCTGCTCTGATTACATTGGCTGCCTTTGGATCCCTTTCCCTTAACTGGGCTGCCTTGTCTAGCTTCAAAAGAAAATATGCCTAGTCTTACTTGAACTTGATAGGCCATGGCTGGTTGATATCTTCAGAAGGTCTCCCCTTTTCTGATGAGAAAGGGAGAAGGTGGGGAAGGGGAGGGAAGAGGAAGAGACTGGGAGGAGAGGAGGGAGGGGAAGCTTGCCACTGTATGTGAAGGAAATATAGCGCACACACACACACACACACACACACACACATATACACACATGGAATATATATATACATGGGGTGGAACGGTCTTTCTTATCTAATCCTGAGATTTACCAGAGAAAAATAGCATTTTAATCAAGCTTTAATTAAACATTGACCAAGATGGGCTTTGGTGATGACTCCCTGGAATTCCCAGCTCAGTGCCCTGGAGACATGTTTTATAAGAGCTATTTAAGGATTTAAGGACAACTCCATATAGCCACCAAATTTTCCCATGTGATGTTGTTATTTTCCAAGAACTACAACTCCCAGCATCCCAAGAATTATCTGGTCCTTGGGTGAATGGAGCTTACAGGTTAACTTCCAGTTTTATCCAATATGTCTGGTAAGAACTTAAATGAATCTTGAAATTCAAAGTATACCTTGAAAAGTAAACAAACTTGAAGGAACAATACCAACAGTTAAACACCTGAAGCCAATAAAAACAGCAGAAAATAAGCATACATTGACAGAAAATAAATACGAAGCAAGAGCAAGTTCTGGGAACATTCAGTGCATACATATATCATCACCACAGAAAAGAACAGTAATCAAAATGGTACATTTGTGCTCTTCTTTCCAAAGCTAAATGAATACTAGCTTGACTCAGTGTGCCTTGTGACAAAGCTGATGGCACTGAGCTCTCTGTCTTCCCAGAGGTACAAATTCTGTGTGTAAATATGGAAGACATTTATTTCCAGTCATGAGCACTAAAATCAAAGAACATGCTGTTACTTAAACAATGTGCTTAATTATTAGAATCTGAAGAGAAACTCATTAACCTACTAACATCCTCCTCTCTAGGGACATTAGGGAAAGTCAAGTCAGAACACACACACTCCACAAATGCATAGCAAGTAACAGAACACTGTTCTGCTTCAGGTAAATAGCATGGGTAAATTTAATATTTATATTCTACTTAGGAAAAGCCCAGGACCAAATGGGTTTAGTGCAGAATTCTATCAGACCTTCAAAGAAGACCTAATACCAAAACTCTTCAAACTATTCCACAAAATAGAAACAGAAGGAACACTACCCAATTCCTTCTATGAGGCCACAGTTATGCTGATACCAAAACCTCAAAAAGATCCAACAAAGAAAGAGAACTTCAAACCAATTTCCCTTATGAATATCGATGCAAAAATACTCAATAAAATTCTGGCAAATTGAATCCAAGAACACATCAAAACAATCATTCACCAAGATCAAGTAGGCTTCATCCCAGGGATGCAGGGATGGTTCAATACCCGGGAATCCATGAATGTAATTCACTACATAAACAAACTCAAAGAAAAAAACCACATGGTCATTTCCTTAGATGCTGAAAAAGCATTTGACAAAATGTAACATCCCTTCACATTAAAAATCTTGAAAAGATCAGGAATTCGAGACCCATACCTAAACATAGTAAAAGCAATATATAGCAAACCAGTAGCCAACATCAAACTAAATGGAGAGAAACTTGAAGCAATCCCACTAAAATCAGGGAGTAGACAAGGCTGCCCTCTCTCTCCCTATCTATTCAATATAGTACTTGGAGTTCTAGATAGAGCAATTAGACAACAAAAGTAGGTCAAAGGAATACAAATTGGAAAGGAAGAGGTCAAAATATCACTATTTGCAGATGATATGATAGTATACTTAAGTGACCCCAAAAATTCCACCAGAGAACTCCAACAGCTGATAAATAACTTCAGCAAAGTGGCCAGATATAAAATTAACTCAAACAATTCAGTAGCTTTCCTATACTCAAAGGATAAACAGGTTGAGAAAGAAATTAGGGAAACGACACCCTTACAATAGTCACAGACAACATAAAATATCTTGATGTGACTCTAACCAAACAAGTGAACAATTTGTATGACAAGAACTTCAAGTCTCTGAAGAAAGAAATTGAAGAAGACCTCAGAAGATGGAAAGATCTCCCATGCTTATGGATTGGCAGGATTAATATAGTAAAAAATGGCCATCTTGCCAAAAGCAATCTACAGATTCAATGAAATCCCCATCAAAATTCCAACTCAATTCTTCATAGACTTAGAAAGAACAATTCTCAAATTCATTTGGAATAACAAAAAACTCAGGATAGCGAAAACTATTCTCAACAATAAAAGAACTTCTGGGGGAATCACCATCCCTGACCTCAAGCTGTACTACTGAGCAATAGTGATATTGGTACAGTGACAGTCAGGTAGATCAATGGAATAGAACTGAAGACCCAGAAATGAACCCACACACTTATGGTCACTTGATCTTTGACAAAGGATCTAAAACCATCCAGTGGAAAAAAGACAATATTTTCAACAAAAGGTGCTGGCTCAACTGGAGGTCAACATGTAGAAGAATACAAATTGATCCATATTTTTATGGGATATTTTCTTTATTTACTTTTCAAATGTTTTCCCCTTTTCATGTCTCCCCTATGGAAACCCCCCTATCTTATCCCCCTCCCCCTGCATCTATGACGGTGCTTCCTTACCCACCCACCCACTCCTGTCTCCCTGCTCTGGCATTCCCCTACACTGGGGCATCTAACACCCTCAGGTCCAAGGGCCTCTCCTCCCACTGATGTCCAACAAAGCCATCCTCTGCCACATATGGGACCAGAGCTATGGGTTCCTCCATGTGTATTCTTTGGTTGGTGGTCCAGTCCCTGGGAGCTCCAGGGGGTCTGGCCTTTTGACACTGTAGCTCCATCCATGGGACTGCAAACCCCCTCAACTCCTTCAATCCCTTCTCCAACACCTCCATCTGGGACCCCATGCTCAGTACAATGGTTGGCTGCCAGAATCCACCTCTGTATTTGTCAGGCTCTGGCAGAGCCTCTCAGGAGACAGCAATATCAGGCTTCCAAAGGCAAGCACTTCCCAGCATACACAATAGTGACCAGGTTTGGTGACTGTATATGGGATGTATCCCCAAGTGGGGCAGTCTCTGGATGGCCTTTACTTGAGTCTCTGCTCCACATTTTGTTTCCATATTTCTTCCTATGTGTATTTTGTTCACCCTTCTAAGAAGCACTGAGGCATCCACATTTTGGTTTTCCTTCTTCTTAGGCTTTATTTGGTCTGTGAATTGAATTGTGGGTATTCTGAATTTCTGGGTTAATATCCACTTATCAGTGAGTACATATCGTGTTTGTTCTTTTGTGACTGAGTTACCTCACTCAGAATGATATTTTCAAGTTCCATCCATTTGGCTGCGAATTTCATGAAGTCATTGTTTTTAGTAGCTGAGTAGTATTCCACTGTGTAAATGTACCACATTTTCTGTATCCATTCCTCTGCTC
>CM052722.1:111287378-111307807 GCA_028551405.1 Uromys caudimaculatus | reverse complement strand
GCAATCCCACCAGCAATGGAGGAGTGTTCCTCTTTCTCCACATCCTTGCCAGCATCTGCTGTCATCTGAGTTTTTGATCTTAGCTATTCTGACTGGTGTGAGGTGGAATCTCAGGGTTGTTTTGATTTGCATTTCCCTGGTGACTAAGGATGTTGAACATTTCTTTAGGTGCTTCTCAGCCCTTCGAGTTTCATCAGTTGAGAATTCTCTGTTTAGCTCTGTTCCCCATTTTTTGATGGGGTTATTTGGTTTTCTGGAGTCTAACTTCTTGAGTTCTTTATATATATTGGATATTAACCCTCTATAGGATGTAGGATTGGTAAAGATCTTTTCCCAATCTGTTGGCTGCAGTTTTGTCTTATAAACAGTGTCTTTTGCCTTACAGAAGCTTTGCAATTTTATGAGGTGCCATTTGTTAATTCTTGATCTTAGAGCATAAGCCTTTGGTGTTCTGTTCAGGAACTTTTCCCCAGTACCCAGGTGTTCCAGACTTTTCCCCACTTTCTCTTCTATTAGATTCAGTGTATCTGGTTTTATGTGGAGGTCCTTCATCCACCTTGACTTGAGCTTTGTACATGGAGATAAGAATGTATCAATTTTCTCTGTGCTCAGTGCTGATCCTTGCCACAGTGCTCCATACACTAATATAGCAGTCAGAGAGCTAGCCTCCCAGGAGTGTGGACAAGCCTGTAGATGCAGGTAAGATCACTACAGCTGCTCAGAGGGACCCAACTAGAGCTGTCAGGACACAGGAATCAAAGAGCAACAAAACAAGAGTCCAGCAAAGCAAGATCTTTATTTGGATTAGGTAGCAAAAACTGACCTGTCAGGGACAACAGCACAGAGTCAGGTGCTGTGTCTTTGAATGTTCATCTTACTAAGTATTTAAAAAGATGGCAAATTTTTATCGTGCTCAGGCCCCTACTGATCAAACAGGGACACATAACAGACTCAGGAGCTGACCTGTGATTCTGAAAGGAAATTGTACATCATTTTTAAAGGATGAGATCACAAAGCCAGGGGGAGTGTGGTGGACTGTAGCATTGTCCAATCATATTTTGACACAAGAGTTTGAGTAAGGAAGTAAGTAAACATTGGTGACTGACCCTTATCTGGGTCATGTGGTTTCCAGATTCTTGATTCATAGCATTGGTGGTCCTTCTGGTGGACATTTGTTTCAGGAACAAAGGAGTGGGCTGACTGCATGTAGTCAATTAAGTCATAACAGTCAATACATGTACAACTTGTATGTCTTAGTTTAGATAACAAGCAACTTCCCTGTTCACATTCTTTACTAGTTGACAGACAAACATGAAACATCTGAAGAAGCAGGATAGGCGTTTGTTTAAGAGCTTGGAAACATGAACTCAGTTTTGACCCTGTCAGCAAGATGGAGATCGTTCCTGAGATGGCTCGACTCAGGCACTTTCTCAGGCATAACCAAAAACATAGAAAATCTTATGGAATTGGGCTTAAGATGTAGCTCAGTAGGCAGAATGATTACCTAGTATGCACAAAGACTGGAGTTTCACTCTTAGCACCACATAAATCAGAAGTGGCATACACGCCAACAATCCAAACACCTAGGAAGCAGAGACAACAGGATCAGGAAGGAACTCAAGATTATTCTCAGAGCTTTGGAGACAAGAGGAAACCCTGTCTCAAAAAAGTCCTAAAGTCAACACAGTGACTCATTGGGTAAAGGCATTTACTATCAAGACTAATCACTTCAATCCCTGGAACCCACTGGGTAGAAAGAGAGAATCCACTGTCAAATTATCCTGTGACCTCCAAAAGCACACCTTAATATGCATGTGTGTGTTCAGTGCACACTCAAATACACACACATTAATAACTGCAATTTTTAAATTTCTTATGGACTCTATAAAAGACTCTACTAAAAGTAGAAATGGAAGACAATCATAGAGTATATGACCAATGCCAGAAATCTGCTGTAGGCTGATTTGTGGGATGTTTGCATTTTGTATGTGACTATGAGGATTGAAGCAGGAGATAATAGAGAAGGGAAAATATTCTCCTTGCTCCTCCTTATCACCAGAAAAGTCAAATTACTTCACCCTTGAAGATAGGGAGAGCCAAGATTCTGGTCCATAATCTCCCCCTCATTAGTGATTTTTCAGAGAGAAATCTATGGATTTCTCAAAGACCCTCAAATCTGCCATGTATCCCAAGGATTTCTGGGAACAACAGAACAGGCAGAGAAACTTCTCATTAACAAATCTCTCACCTTAACTGTAAAAATTCTCTGAAAAGGTATCAGACAGCTGCCCATCCTTTATAAGAGATGCCTTTTTTGATTTCTCTATTTGCATTTTGTTCTTCTATGTCCAATTGTTATGCATAATTAAACTGCATGATTTAATTAATTGCCAAAATTCAAAAGTGCAAAATTTTATGTATAAATAATTACTGACACAGGCAAGCAGTTGTTATTTCAGAATAAACAGCCAGGAGCTAATTGTGCTTCCAATTACCTAATTGAAGGTGTAGCAACTTCTGAATTTGTTTTATATTCAAAACAGATTCCAGCCTTTTAAATTAAAAAAATAGTTTGAAATTTAAAAGAGTAAATATAAGATTTTAGAAGCCATGGGGAATAATATCTAATTAGAACGCCAGTGAACCATTTTGAGCAGATGAGATGGAGCTTAGGTTTTTTGTTACAGCTGACAGATTCTATAAGATTGACAAAAAACAGTGAAAGAAGATATGGAAATTTTTGTAGTGTTTCCAGAAAACACTTCAAGGCCAACTTTAAGGTTTCTCCTTTCTCATATCAAATCTTCTATTATTTCCATGTAAGAAAAACAGGACTTAATAAATATTTGGTTATCGATAAAATCTTTGTTGGATAATCTTTCATCGTGATTATTTTTATTGCTTATGATCAATAAACTTCTGAAACAGCATTCACCTGATTATACAGTTCCATATCTTGAATAAAATAAACTGAATATGTTTTTAATGTTTTCTTTTCAGGGTTACTTTCAGGTGGTATTTTAAACCCCAATATATTTCCCACACAGTATACATACCAAATGGGAAGTCCATTTATTTTAAATCTCACTATTATTAACTTAAGATCAAAAGCTGTACCCATAGTTATCAATTTGTACTCCTGTGTTACTTACTGAATATTTGTGAATACAAGTTCCTTTCTTCTCCATTAGTTTATTTGTAACTATATAAATTATATTAGCAGTTTTAAATGTAAATTCAGTTTAATTCTACAAAATATGCACTGCACTGAATAGAACCAATTTTACTGGAAATGGTGTATCAAAATCATTTCATCAGCAATATTTTACAGATATTTCAAAACTTAGGCAGGTACAGTGGGGCGTGCTTGTAATTCCAGCATTGCCGAGGATCGAGCACAGGTCATGAGTGTCTGGAGTTTGAAGGCGACCTGAAGTACAGACATAGTAAGACCTGATCTCAAAAAGAAAATAGAAAAAAGGAAAAGAAGAAAGGAAGGAAGGAAGGAGGAAGGAAGGAAGGAACAAAGCAACGAAGGGAGGGAGGGAGGGAATGAAAGAGTAAGGGGCATGTTTTGTTAGCATCAAAATTGCTACTATAAGAATAACGGTCTTTATGTTGGTGAGTTGCATCTATACATCAATCAAATAAGATGTATCAAGTTCTTTGTTTTGTTTTGGGGGGTGTTTTGTTGAGGTTTTTGTCTGTTTGGTTTTTGTTTTTACCACTTCTACTTCCTAGTGCAAAGAACCTGATAGGGATTTAGGTAAGTGGTTGTGGAGTGCTTGCCTAGGATGTGTGAAGATGTAGGCACAACTGAAGACAGAAAGAAACTATCTTGTGCGGCACTGACTTTTTATGCTTCCCTGACAACTTTAGCAGTTACCTTCTGCCAAAAATAGATCTGTATTAAATAATCTATGTAGAACATTTCTCATTATTTCCTCTTGTAATTTTCAAATGAAAATTTACATTTTTCTACAGGACATGTGAAAGTAGAACTAAAGGTAGACCAAGTGCTTACTAAGCTACAGCATCATCTATATATTAATGGTGAACAATCAATATTGATAAATATGTGTGAAGTCCTTCACATTCCAAAAAGAACACAACTCACTAATTCTTTAAAATTGGGCTCAAGGGCAGGGGACACCACTCAGCAGTAAAGTTCTTGCTTAGTCTGTGTATGTGGCTCTCTGGGTTTGAGGCCTAACACCAGAAAAAGAAAAAAGACAAGTTTTGAAATTCAAGCAGAAGCTTTTGTTATGAACTATTCGAAAGTCTATTTCAAATAGGTACCTCTCTTGATTCCATGCCCCCGAATGCAAATAAAGGTGGAGAACAATGGTCTGTCTCTGGATGCTCTTAAATGTCTTTGAGCAGCTTAGTCCTTTTTCCACTACCTCAAACCCCTTCACCATGACTGCACCAAATACTAAATTACAGTATTCTGTGGCTCAACAAATCATACACTTAGAATACCAAATTAGGAATCTGCAATTATTAACTAAGGAGGAAACACAGGATGGGCCAAGACAAAAGCTAATTTCCTGGGAAGCTTAACTTGGTGCCTCATGGAAAATGACCGAGTTCTGCCTAATGTCAGCCTCAAGGAAAGACTTCAGAGCCAGGAAGAAGGACTTAAAAATTCTGAAAATTGCCCTCTGTTTATACTTTAGTTCCAAAGGCTTGATAATTCCCTTAAATTTGACTCAATGCTTTAACCAGAGTGCTTCCATATTGAAAGCATTAACTGCAGTGGCTTCTGGCTGGAAAACACAAGGAAGTTCCAGTTATCTCAATCATGAAAAAACCAAAGAGCAAGGGCCACCCTGCCTGGCAAACATACAATTAGCTTCTTAGTTTTGTAGGGCTGAGAGAAAATGGTGAGTAAACATGCCAACACGTACTGTTGCAGGAACATTTGCTGTCTCCCCAGCCACATAGGCCTTGGGAGGGGCAGAGGCATTCAGCCCTGCTCTGTTAGGACTTCTGGGCCTGCCCAGTAATTAACAACAGTGCTCTAAAATACAGAGAACTTTCAGTATTAGAAAGCATTGAGGGGTGGCACGCCTTACCATGGTGTCCAAGACTCCTTTGCAACCTGATTTCCTAAAATTTCAATGAGTTAAAATTAACTTCAACTTATAAGATACTGAGTTTTGTCTTTCATACAAATGTACTATTTAGTCACACTTAATAGTTAAAAATGGCTAAATTGTGTGACATTGTACTGTAGACGGGATAATGTTTAGTGTCTGGTTCAAGAGGCGAAACTGATTTCCTTTAAATGTTTTCAAATTATATACTTCCTTACAGATATGGGAAAATAAGCTCTAATTTAGATGAACTCTCTGGATAATGTTGCATGTTAGTTTGTTGTTGAGCATCTAAGTATCTCTTTTCAACGCTAATTATTTGTTTATTTGAACTAGGCTAATTTCAGCAGATGTTGGAATCCTGCTAGAGCCCTGTGTGGATAGGGTGAGGGGGAAGGGCTGGAGGTCAGGATCAATCAGCTTCCAAAGACTGAGAGCAGAATAAAACCAAAATTGGGCTTGAATCTAGTCATGGAGTTCAGGAAGGAAATGTAACATACCCAGAGAGATAGAAGGTTTGAACAGAATCCCAAGATAGGAGATGATGCTGATAGTTAAGGAGTGAAAAAATTAAACAGGGAAAGGGGCATAGCTCAGTTAATACAGTGCTTGCCTAGTGTGCATAAAGCCTAGTGCTCGATCCTCAGCACCAAATCCAAAGCTTATAATCTCAGCACTCAGGAGATAAAGGCAAAAAGCTCAGGAATTCAAAATCATGTTTGTCAATGCCTGCTGTGAGACTGAAATCCAGGAAGGAAGATGTGCTACTTCTTGCCAATTATCACCCCACAGGCTACAGACCCAATATCTTGGAAATCTATCTCTTAGCCTGGGAAGACTCCTCCAGCTCCATAGCAGAGTGCTTGCCCAGTTTGTGCAAGGCCCTTGGTTCCATCCTTAGCACTACAAGAATATATACATACACATACACATACACACACACAAATACACTTACACACGCACACACATACACATACACACACACACATACACATACACACACACATACACACACACACACATACACATACATATACACATACACACACACATACACACACACACACATACACATACATATACACACACACATACACATACACATACACACACACATACACATACATGGACCTCTTCATCACAAAATTTATTTGAGAAGAAAATATGGGTGCTGAAACTATCTGCATCTAGCCATGTGGCTGAATAAAATGTATTAACTGCCTGTGAGTCAGCATCAGCTTGATGCTTGAAGGGCCCTCTGAGGATTCCGCCCCATTCCATCTCCCGCAGAGCAGCTTCAAAAAGACCCTTGACCTTTTGTTCATTTTTAAAAAGATAGATCCGCATTTGAAATATGTGTCTATCAGAGAGGGGCAGATGATCTATCATCTGAATCTTGAGTATATAAAGCAACCAGTGTGACACAAATACAAAGAAAATTCAAATGAAGGTAATCTTTCTATGCAAAAAGGTCCTTGCCAATTAAAGTTTGTGAAAAGCAACACATTGTCTCTGTCTTCATGTGGAACACCATGTCCCTAAAGAGGTGCTACCCATTATCTTCAACTTGGAATTGAATATTCAGCATGTTTATAAAATGCCTCTTCAAACAGAATTGAAAATTTCACAAATGTATATATTTAAATGGCACCCATTGTCTGAAATTAGAGTACATGGATAACTCTTTCGTGCAGTGACTTCAAAGGGCCAGTTAATCAACTGAGATGTGTATGGGGGTCATATGGCTGCACTTGTGATCGATCTTACTCCAACACTGTGCAGATAGCTATCTGAAGAGGATATATTGTTCTGGAGAACAGAAATTGATAGGAATGATTTCCCTACTACATGAAAAAGCAAAAGAGCTTTTGCACTATTGTTATTCAAGTACTCCATTCTAATAAGTTTGTAACAATTGAACACACATCACATTTGTGTATTTTTGTTATTGCAAAATTAATACTTACCTATTGAAGAAAAAAATGAAAATTTGAAGAACGAGAATGTTTTTTAATCTGGCAGAGATAATTATGTATGCTGCCTTAGGATATTTCATTTATATATCTGTTACACAATTTCAACAATATTATATTCAATTTTATTTTATAATATTATATTATATTCAATTTTATTATATACAATTTTATATTCTGATTTTATATGTCAACATTATTATAATAGTCTTCATATAATTAAAGAACAGTCATTTTGACACAAACCAGAGTCACCTGAGAAGAAAAAACTGCCTTTGAACAATGGCCTTCATCAGATTGGACTGTGGGCCTGTCTGCAGGCCATTTTCTTGATTAATTCTTGAGTGGAAGGGTCCAGCCCATCATGCATACTAATACCCCTGGACAGGTGGTCCTAAGCCACCATGCAGCTTTCCTTCATGATGTCTACTCCAGATTCCTGCTGAGTTCCTGCTCTAATGTTCTCAGTAAAAACAAACCCTTTCCTCCCCCAAGTGGCTTTTGTTCACTGTTTTATAACAGCAGATGAAAGCAAACTAGGACAGTTGACTTTAGAAGTTGTATACTACATTATTAGATGGAGTTGCCACAATTAATTTAGAAATCCTCTACTGTTAGACACTTGTGTTGTCTATATTTTTCTCTGTTATAATGTGATAATCATCTTGGTGCATAGAATCTTATTGTCAAAGAAATAGTGTGGTTAAAATTATTTCCTTAGCACCAAAGAAATAGAACTATACGATGAAGAAAAGTGTTACGGCCATTGCCAAATTGTTTAACTACATTGGAGCTTTGCAACCCATTTCTATGGGGAGAAACTCAGTGAGACCAGGACCCAGAGAAACTAAACCACCTACAACAGCTGCATGGAAACTACAATCTCAACAGAAAAGTTCAGACTCTTCTCAATTTAGATTTCATTATTTTAAATTATGTACATGTGTGTGTGTTTGCGCATATATGAATGCAGGTGCCCATGGCGGCTAGAAGAGAGTTCTTCATATTACTTATAAATGTATACAAGCCAAACATTAAGTGAAAAATACACAAAAGCCACAGCTGAAATGTGTGTCAAAAGTGATTGTTATCGCCCTAAAAGCACTGTCCTTAGTGACAACTGTCATAAGTTCTAACCTGACATAAAAGTTATACTTGTTTTTTACTATAAGCATAAGTATAAATAAACAGGATAACTTATGAAACTAAGCTTTTGGGTAGCAGGAGAGATGGTGAACAGTTAAGAGTATATGTTGTTCTTGCAAGGGACATAGACTAGATTTTCAACACCCACATAATGGCCCATAAACATCTGTAACTTCAGGTTTTTCCAGTGCCTACTTCTGAATTCTGTGGGCATCAGTCACACATGTGAACTTACATACATGTACACACAACATTAGTACATATAAAAGTAAATTTTAAAAAGTTATCTTAAATAACAGTTATATTAAAGGGACACTTACAGACAAACTAACTTTTAAAAATCAAGAGTCAATATGAATTATATAACTTATATCTAAAGAAGCATTCAGAGATAAATAAAGATATATATATATATATATATATATACATACATGTACATATGCATATACATCATACACATAGACATACACATACACACATACATACACATAGCTGTGGAGGGTCTGCTCTGACCTGCACAGCAGGTGTGGATGTTCTGCCTTGACCTGCATAGCAGGAGTTGCCATAACAGTATTTGGTGGAATTTTTGGCCTGATAAGAGAGACCTGAAAAAAGAGAGAGAGAGAGAGAGAGAGAGAGAGAGAGAGAGAGAGAGAGAGAGAGAGAGAGAGAGAGACCTGTGCTGAGAAACACACTGGCTGCCGGCCTGAGGTGATTTACATCATCAGTCACGTCTAGGGGTTGGGCTTATGGCTTTTGCCTTTATAAGCCTGCTGCTTTGCAATAAAGTTGAGCTTGATCAGAACTTTGTCTTGACTCCATTCTTCTTTCGTCCCTGTTCTTTAATTCCCAGATTCCCAGACCCCTATTAGAGGTACTTACATTGACTGGTGGTCACAGGTCAACTACATATAGCTACTTAAATTTTTCAGACATCTCTTTCTATGTGTCCATGCTGGCTTCTAACTCTTTACTGCCTTGCCTCAACCTCCCAAATGCTTGGATTACTTTGTCTCATTAATAGCCCTAAATTGGTGCTAGAGAGATGACTTAGTGGTTAAGAGCACTAGGTGTTCTTCCAAAGGTCTTTAGTTCAATTCTCGGCAAAAACATGGTCACAACCATCTATAATCTGATACTTCTGGTACTCAGGTATATATGCAGAGGGGAAACTCTTATACATAAAATAAATAAATCTTTTTTTAAAAAAATAGCCCTAAGTTCTCATATGAAGGCAAATTTGAGACTTGAGTTGCCTACTTCCAAGTGTGGTACCTTTTGTTTCTCTTTTGCAAAACTCAACTCTATGACTATAGAAAAAATTCTCCTGCTTTAATAACATGGTAATAAAGAAAATACAAGAGAATGACATCCACACCAACACTCTGGTACACCCAGATACAACACTCTGTTGTATGAAATAGGGAAGAATATCAGAACTCTCACAAATTTAATTTTCTCCTTTGTTTTTGAGATATGGGCCTGCTATGTAGTTCAGGCTGGCCTTGAACTCCTGGCTCAAGTGATCCTCCCTTCTCAGGTTTCTAGTAGCTGGGACTTGTAGGTATATACCCCTACATCTGGTTTACTGATTTCACTTTTTTGTTTTGATTTGATTTTTGAAGCACCATCTCATGGCCTCAAACTCTGAATGGCCACAAACTGATCTTTCTGCCTTCATCTCTCTGGGCTGCTATGACTGCAAGTATGCTCTTCAGTCCCGTTTTGAAAGCTAGTCTACTGAAGGTGAAATGGTACAAAGCAGTTTTGCATGCTACAGACCAGTCTTTCACAAAAACAATTGTCAGAACATTACAACGTCCCACCTGTGGCTCTTCTATGTGCTTTAATTAAAGTATGTACATTTTAAGTATTCTGCCTTTGTATGCTTAATAGACTTTGGTACAAAATATAACTTTCACATGCACTGAAGCACAAATGTTTTGGGTGACTCAATTTATTGCAATATTTTCTTTATTGCAAGTCTAGAACCAAACCTCCTCTGTATGCATGGATTGATGAATGCATATAAATCTCAATATTACATCCCTGAGCAAAAGCTTGCTTGCTCATGCTCTGTGATTCTTGTTTAGAGTAGGATTCTGTTTGCTATCATTTTGTTGGTGATTTCTGTTTTGAGACTGGGTCTCATATAATCCAACCTGGTCTCAAACCTTGAACTTCTGGTCCTCTTGCCTTTGCCTCAAGACCATTAGGATCACAGATGTATGCCTCTACATCTAGTTTATGGTGTGCTGCAGATGGAAACTAGGTCCTTGTGTGCACTAGGGAACTACTCTACCAAGTGAGCCCCAGCCCTGATGATACTTTATATTTTTATTTACTTACTCCTTAATACTTAATACTTAATGGGGGTTAGATCTAGAACTTTGAACATGCCGGGGATGCAATCTACTAGCTAAGCTATATCTCCAGCCATTGTGAATAACTATTAAATTAATATTCATAAGGAGAATTAGTGCTTAGCTTTCCTAAAATGTTTTTCTCTGGTTTGGGTATTTTAAGAGCCAAGTTAACCTGTAAGCCCCACACACCCAAGGACCTACTATCTTTCTGAAATACTGGGAGTTGTAGTTCTTTGAAAATAAGAAAGCCATATTGGAAATAAAGTGACTGTATGGTTTTGTCCTTAAGAAGCCTCTACAACAAGTATCTTATCACCATTCACTGGGACACCAGGGATGGAGCTGACCAGAGTCCATTTTTGTGATCAGTATTTTTTTAATTAATTATTTTCTATATTTACATTCCAAATGTTGCCCCCCTCCTGTTCCCCCTCCCACAGTTCTTCATCCCATTCGCCTTCCCTTTTGCCTCTGATAGGGTGCTCCCCTCCCCCCGAAATCCCTCTTCCCTGGGGCATCAAGTCTCTACAGGATTAGGCACATCTACTCCCACTGAGGCCAGACAAGGCAGTCTTCTGCTACATATGTACTAGGGGCCACAGATCAGCCTGTGTATGCTCTTTGGTTGGTGGCTCAGTCCCTGGGAGCTCTGAGTGGTCCTGGTTAGTTGACACTGTTGTTCTTCCTATGGGGTTGCCATCCTCTTCAGCTCCTTCACTCCTTCCCCTAATTCTTCCATAGGGGTCCCCAATGTCAGTCCAATGGTTGGATGTGAGTATCTGCATCTGGCTCAGTCAGCTGCTGATAGAGCCTCTCAAAGGACATCTATGCTAGGCTCCTGTATGCAAGCACAGCATGGCATCAGTAATAGTGTCAGGGTTTGGTGCCTGCCCATGGGATGGATCCCAAGTTGGACTGGTCACTGGTTGGCCATTTGTTCAGTCTCTGTTTCACTTTTGTCTCTGCTTTTTCAGACAGGAACAATTCAGGGTCAAAGATTTTGAAGGTGGGTTGGTGACCCCATCCCTCTACTGGGGTCCCTGTCTATCTATTGGAGATGGTCTCTTCAGATTCCCTCTCCACACTGTTGGGCATTTTGACTAAAGTCATCCCCATTGAGTCCAGGGAATCAGTATTTTATTAAAACTTACCTCAAATTTGGCTCAAAATTGTGGAACTGGTTTTTTTTTTCTTGTGAATCTCAGGATTAAGTTAATACATTTAATGATGGGTAGTTTTTCTGTTTTCTCTAAGGAACTTTGTTTTATGAATGAAGAGTGACAAGGCCATGAAATTGGCAATTTCATGACTATTAGTCAACCTATGACACACACTGTAGTGTGTAAAGTATATAAATAAATGCCATCTAGAAAGACAAATTCTGAGATTAATAAATTTCCCCGGCCCACAGGGTCTTCAACGTGAACCTGAGTAGGGGTCTGATGGATGAAATGAGACAAGAGACACAGATACCTGGGAGCAAGACAGGATGTCTGATCAAGCCCCCAAAATCTTAATTCTCACCATCAGTTTATAATAAAAAGATAAAGAAGCTTAAACAAAACAACCAAGACTCAGACAAAGCAACAGGGGTGGGAAAATTCCAAGGAGTTATAGACTCTTAGCCACAAGGACATGTTACCAAGGCAACCACCCATATTCTGCTAGCCACCTAACCTTAAAGGAGTCACCCTGACCTGGGAAAGAATCCATCTCTTGAGAGACAGAACCTAAACAAAATCCTAAAGCTCAGAAAACAGCAACCTTGGCCTACTGTTACTTCCAAGCCTAACTTTAACACAAAATGGCTTTACTCCAGCTAATAAGAAGACTGCAAATCTGTTGGTTCTGGGCAATAAATTCCAACTGGTTTGGTAAAAGCAACAAGCAAAATACAGGACTGGGATGTTGGTGAAAACTTTTAGTCCCAGCACTTGGGAGGTGGTGGCAGGAGGATCAGGCGTTCAAGGTCGTCTTTGGCTACAAAGTGATGTAGAATCTAGTCTTTGGCTACATGAGACCTAGTTGCAGAAAAAAATTACCAGAATGAGTATTGGACTCACTAACAAATTAAACCAAAAAGATGTTGACTAGAATATATCAGAAGCAATCTCCAATTAATTACCACTTAAAATTTTTTAAAAAATAATGTTTTTTCCAAGGGGGTCTCACAGGGGAAGCAAACTGTTCTTAAGGTTAGGCTGCATGCCCAGCAGTAGACAGCTGGCAGGAAAAGAACTCAGCAGCTAACCTTTGGTGGTCCCTTGTCTCAAAATGTCATGTCAGGTTTTTGCTTTTTTAAATTTTATCTTTTTAAAAATTTATTTCATATATATATATATATATATTCCTCTTTTGTGTTTTTATGGGATTCCTGAGTGTGCAAACAAGTGGGTACTCTGTGTCTATATCTGTTTCTTCTGCTTTTTCTTCGGCTCTTTTTCTTCTGTTTTGTCCTAGTCAGAGTTGTTTGTTTTTGTTTTATCCTATTTTACCTTATTTTATTTTATTATCCTACAGAAGCCTGTTTGTTATCCAATAAGAGACAGAAAAGGGGTGGATCTAGATGAATGGGGAGGTAGGGAAGAACTGGGAGGAGTAGAGGAAAGAGAGCCATGATACAAATATATTATATGAGAACAATAAAATAAATACATAAACAAATAGAAAATCTATGTTCAAACATATGAAGACTTGAAGGATGATATACATACACGTATATGTATATGTACATACATGTAAAACTAATAAAAGAATTAAAGAGAAGGTCATGAAATTGAGAATATGAGGGGTAGAGGAGGAGTTGGATGTGGAAAAGGATGGAGAGGAGAATGTGTGAATACCCATAGATAGTAAAAAGTAAACATACAAAAATAGAAATAACATGGGGAAAAATCCAGATCTATGTTGACTTCAAGGCCAGTGTGATGCTATTCCTGGTTTTCAACTTGAGTGCATCTGGATTTACATAATACCACAAAATGGAGGGCACACCTGTGAGGGATTTTTGAGGTCAAAAGATATACTTGGGGAAAGATATGACTTTAATCCAGGTGTTTTGAGCTGTGAAAACCCACCTGTAATCTGGGCCACACCTTCTGCTGGAAGCCTATATAAGGACATGGAAGAAGGAAGCTTTTGTTCTTGGCCTGCCTGCCCACACCTCACTAATTAGAGCCTATTTCTTTTGGATTCCAGTATATACTGAAGATCAGCTGAGATATTCAGCTTCATGGAATAAGAGAACCCTGACTAATACAGCCAGCCTTATCTTAAAAAAATAAGATGAGACTATCATTATCTTGTGTTCCTATAGTCATCCAGATCCTAGACCTGCTTGCTGGTCTATGGATTTTTGATGATGCTGTGAGATTCATACAGTTTCAACAAAAAATGAACCCTTTGGCTGGGTGTGGTGATGCATACCTTTAATCCTAGCACTTGGGGGACAGAGGCCAAACTAGACTACTGAGACAGTTCCAGGACAGCAGGGCTGCAGAGAGAAACCCAGTGTGGAAAAATGGAAGGGGAGAAGAGGGAGGGAGGGAAAAGGAAGGAAGGAAGGGAGGGAGGGAGGGGGGTAGGGAGGGAGGGAGGGGGAGGGCAGGCAGGCAGGCAAGCAGGGAGGGAGGGAGGGAGGGAGGGAGGGAGGGAGGGAGGGAGGCAGGAAGGAAGGACCTCTTTGAAGACCTCCAGCAGCATGATGGGACAGGACTGAAACTAGAATCTCTGGTCCACAGCATCCTAATGGTGACGAATGGTCTTCACTGAGGGAAACGTAGGAGGAAAAAAATGGATTTGAAGAGTGAATTCAGGATTTTGAGTATGCTAGTTAATTACTTTTGTATCTATATAGAGGATTAGCATGAAGGCCCCGCTCATGCCATGCAGGATGTCAGATGATGCACCCTTAAAGAAAGCCTTTCCTCCTTCCTCATTCATCCTTGATGCACCTTCTCTAGCAGTTAGTTACTGCCTGTGCCTGTGTACATAATACTGCCCATCTCCTTCTCAGCCAGCCAGATTGTGTCATTGTGTGCCACGGCCTGCATCTGAGCACTGTGTCAAATCAAGGATACCCACTGCCATGACAGTCGTGATGAACATGATCACAAGTATGTGCATGCTCTTGGGGTCTAGGAACATGCCAGGGGAGCTTGTTTCTCCTCCAAAAGTCAGGTTACCAGCAAAGTACTTCTGGAACTGGATGTATTTGGCCTACACATGCACCTTGGGAATGGAAGAACATGTGCCAAGAGAGACAACGGTGAGCTAATAACTCACTGTCCTGGTACACTGATCTCTACTTTTTAAAAATGTTTATGGATGTTTTTGTCTGCATGTTTGTACTCATGGAGGTCAGAAGACGGTTCCAGATCCCTTGGGGCTTACGTTGCAGATGGTTATAAAAGCTTCCCTTCTAGTGCTGAAAATCAGATCTAGATTCTCTATAAGAGCATCTATTGTTCTTAACTGATGAATCATCTCTCTAGCTTTGGCAAAGTGTATTTTTGAGCCATAATTTAACTCATCAAAGGAACTTTTAACCTGTAGCTCAACTGTACTGTCTGCCTAGCCTGAACTATCTGCAGCAGGACTGAATGCTGCAGTCTGTAGCAGAGACAAGTATTAATCTATAGATTCAAGGTACTAGAGGAAGGATGAGGATGTTAAAGGATATTCTCCTTACAAAATGCTTCTGATGCTTTTATGCATGATAATAGATGCAAATGAAGAGTCAGAGAAGGTTGACATTTCCTTGTTCAACTTTAATATTGACTCATTGGAATAATGTGAAAGTTAATGCATCTAATGAGGAAAAACAGAAGACATTTAAATTTTTATATTATTTCCATGAAATCTTTTAGGTTGTCAGTATTTTAAAGAATAAGATTGTAACTGAGAATATACTGAATATTGAATAATAACACAAAACAGAGAGAGCTGCAACTTAAGTGTCTTTAGTTCATTGAAGAAAAATAAAAACTCAAGTCAGTTATGTCTAAATATGAAAAGTCGGGGCCAGCAAGAAGGCATGTGACCAAGGCAGTAACAGAGATGGAATTAAAACTCAGACCTTTCCAGGTACCTACTCACACCTTTGTAAGCCATGCTCCATCCATAAGTCTCTTACTAAGTGTATGTGTATCCTGATCTTGTCTCATAAAAACTTATAAAGCTGTCAACGTCTGCAATAAAAAACCCCAGGTGAATTTCAGTTTTAATGAAAATGTTAAAGAACATCATTTTAGTGAACATTGTTTATTTGCAATATCTCTTCCTGTTAAGCTTGGTTTAGTGTTTAAGCAGAGATACCTAATCTCATATAAGTCTCAGCAGCAAATAATTCAGGCTTCAAATCAAATAAGGTTTGAATTCAACTTCCAGATTTGTGGGGTTTTTCCTATAATTGACAATGCAGGCTGTTGTTGCCTTTTACTCAGGGAATTGTATGTCTCACCTGTAATCAAATGAACTCTTTGAATTACATACTGATCAGGTCCCTTCTGCTTTGAAGTTTGCTTTAAACAATCAGAATACACAAGATTCTCCAATTCAAGAAGACGTTCATTTTTGTTTGCTGAAATTGTTTTTATTTGTATGTTATATGGAAGTGGAAGAAATCTATAGAGTCCTGAAGTCTCAATTATAGCTGAGCGTTATATATTAAAGTTCTAAACACTTATAAACAATATTCCATGCTTAGATGCCATGTGGCATACATTCAAACCTGTCTAATTTCCCATGAGCCAATGTAGACAGCAAAATTGCATTTGTTGTCCTGAGTTCTGGATTTCTCTGTAAGCAAACATTTTCTGATTGCCCATTCTAACGAGGTCACTACAATAGACCCTTAGATGAGATTCAAAGTTGAGAGTGGTGGCAGGGGACAGGGCAGGCAGGAACAGTGATGACTTGAGCCCAGTATTTCCCCTCATATCACTTATATACTAAAAGAAAGAATATGTGAGTAAACATTGCACTCGATTACATTACATCTGTATTCAAATTATTGAAGGTCAGTGAAGGGAGGGTGGTAATGTTTCAGAGTCAGTTCGCAATATGGCCTCACCAAGGAGAATGGATAGGAATTTGGCCTTAAAGAATGAGAGAACTGGGGCTGAGGAGTTGGTTTGGTGGCAGACAACCTGCTTAGCACGTACAAGGCCCTGATCTTATCTATAACATTTAAAAGAAGAAGAATGGGTGAATTTTAACAGGGATAACTAGAAGGGAAGGAAGGTACAGGAGAAGGGAGGAAGGCTGTGTTCCTGCAGAACAAACACCCCAGAGCTCCCGGAGGCTGGACCACCAGTCAAAGAATACACACCTATGGACCCATGGTTCGGACCACATATGAGGCAGAGGACGACCTCGATGGCCATCAGGGAGAGAGGAGAGGCCCTTGGGCCTGACGGTATTAGAGGCCCCAGTAAAGGGGAATGTCAAGGTGGGAATATGGGGATGGGTGGTCAGGTGAGTGGGGGGATAACCTCATAGAGGCAGGAGGTGGGGGGAGGTGATAGGGGGTTTCCAAAGTGGAGACCTGGAAAGGGGGAAACATTTGAAATGTAAATAAATATCCAAAAAATAAATAAGAATAAAAAAATAAAAGAGCAAAAGGGGAGAGAAGATTGGAGAGTGAATGGCAGTAAATGAATCATTTAATGCTGTGCTTTGAGGTGTGTGTGTGTGCATGTGCACGTGCGCGTGCGTGCCTGTGCGTGCCTGTCTGTCTGTCTGTCAAAATCTGGCCAGCTAATTAGGCGCTGGGTAGAGTATAAAATGACAATGACTTATTTCAGCAAGTGCAAAGATGAAATCAAAAGATCTGATCTTAGAAAAGGCAACTCTGTAGATACTATATAAACAAAACTCACAGAAGCAAGCACAATCAAATTACTTAGAGAAGGCAAGAAAAGGTTGTGTAGCTATCATTGCACAATTCTCAAACTTAATCTTGCACACATATTTCCCACTTCCTCTCTCTTTCTCTCTCTCTCTCTCTCTCTCTCTCTCTCTCTCTCTCTCTCTCTCTCACACACACACACACACACACACACACACACACACAAATTCAAGGAGCATTCTATTCTCTAAGGGTGCATGTATACCTGTAAGGGCCTGGACTTTGGGTGATTGATTCATCCATGTGCTCATTTCTCACTAAGATAATCAGTCTGTGGTAGGTTTTCATTTTATATTTGACATCAATACTCAAGACTGGTCACTGTGTTCAGGTACTAGCTCCTGGAATCAAAATAAATAGCTTTGCCTATCTTGTAAGATAACTAAAAGCAGCACCTGGACTCTATAAAACTCTTTCTCTACTACAAACATTAAACAATTCTTTTGACTCAGCCCAAAGAATCACATTTTAACTCAGATTTATTGACATATAATTTACATACTTCATATCTTTTTCTTCTTTTGACAATGCTGGGTATAGAATACAGGGCCTTGCATATAATAGGTGAGAACTCTACCAACTCCACCACCAGCCCTACAATTCACCCCTCTTAGTGCACCACGCTAGGAGATTTTCAGCAACACAGAGTTGTTATCACAGAGTCAAGATACAGAACATTCCAATCTCCCTAACAATGAGCACACAGTCACATCCATGTAGTCAATCCTTCTGGATCCTTGGAAAAATGTTCCTTTACTTTATGTATATAGTTTGTCTTATTGCAAATTATTATATAAATAGAACCATACACATGTAACCATTTTAGTATAGTTTCTATCATTTGGCAGACCACATTGATTATTCATCCATGTGCATCAGTTCACTCCTTTGTAATTCTGTATATTATTCTGTGTTATGAAAGTGTGGATGCTTCAGTGCTTCTTAGAAGGGTGAACAAAATACTCACAGGAGGAAATACAGAGACAAAGTGTGGAGCAGAGACTGAAGGAAAGGCCATCCAGAGACTGCCCCACCTGGGGATACACAGTCACCAAACCTGGACACTATTGTGGATGCCAAGAAGTGCTTGCTGACAGGAGCCTGTTATAGCTGTCTCCTGAGAGGCCCTCCCAGAGCCTGAGAAATACAGAGGCAGATGCTCGCTGCCAACCATTGTACTGAACATGGGGGTCCCTGATGGAGGAGTTGGAGAAGGGGCTGAAGGAGCTGAGGGAGTTTGCAGTCCCATGGAGGGAGCAACAGTGTCAACTGGTCAGACCCCCTGGTGCTCCTGGAGACTGACTGGACCACATTATATTTATAGTCAGGAAGGAGTGAGAGATAAATGCTTGTGAACAAGTCATTTTTTAAAAATGTAATCTAGGACCCAAGCCCCTCTGTGGCCCACACGCAGGGAGTTCTTCCTATTTAGTTAAGTGTTTCTAGCACATACTCACAGAAATACCCAGTGTGATGTTTTGCCTATGCTCGGCCCAGGAGTGGCACTATTAGAAGGTGTGACACTTTTGGAGTAGGCGTGTCACTGGGTGTGGGCTATAAGATCCTCATCCTAGCTGCCTGGGAGTCAGTATTCTGCTAGCAGCCTTCAGATGAAGATGTAGAACTCTCAGCTCCTCCTGCACCATGGCTGCCTGGACACTGCTGTGTTCCTGCCATGATGATAATAGACTGAACCTCTGAACCCATAAGACAGTCCCAATTAAATGTTGTCCTTATAAGAGTTGCCGTGGTCATGGTGTCTGCTCCCAGCAGTAAGACCCTAACTAAAGCACCCAGAGATGTGTCTCCTACATGAT
The DNA here is from genome assembly GCA_028551405.1 of Uromys caudimaculatus. Taxonomy (NCBI): domain Eukaryota; kingdom Metazoa; phylum Chordata; class Mammalia; order Rodentia; family Muridae; genus Uromys; species Uromys caudimaculatus. The sequence continues at coordinate 111,288,496 of CM052722.1, read as the reverse complement.
TCCAAATCCCATCAATTGACAATAAAGAGTAAGCATCTTAGAGCACAAAGTTTACTTTCTCTACCTCTTTAGTCATATTGACTTCTGTGGGAAATTATGAATTCTATTTTGCTACATATGTGTGTGGAGGCAGTGTTCTAGTCTTCCGATACCATTTGTTTCTTCTATATGTTAATCTTAGGCCTCTTTCTCTATGCCCTGTTGTCCTGCCACACTGTAGAGGGGTCATGGGAACAGAAGTCATGAAGGCTTGGCAGGATGCAAGGCAGATTTCAAAGTATTCTGAGAAAGCTGCTCATTTGCATAGTATTTGCTTATTTATTTCTTTTTCTCAGAAGGGTTTCACATAGCTCAAGCTTACTCTATAGCTGACATTTCATGTATTGGTCAAGCTTATTATATAGCTGAGGCTGATGTCAAACTCCTGATCTTTCTGCTTTTAACTTTCTTTCTTTTTTTTTTTCCACAGTAGCTAAACCATATTTTATTTCCTATGGCCACTCAATAGAAAGTCAATGTTGTTTCTTTTTTTTTATTTTTTGATACTTTATTTACATTTCCAATGTTTCCATCTTTCCAGGTCTCCTCTTTGGAAACCCCCTATTTCCTCCCCCTCCCCCACCTCTATGAGGGTATTCCCCCACCTACCCACCCGCCCACCCACTCCCGTATTCCCACCTTGACATCCCCCTTTACTGGGGCCTCTAACACCCTCAGGCCCAAGGGCCTCTCCTCGCCCTGATGGCCAACGAGGCCCTCCTCTGCCACATATGTGGTCTGAGCCATGGGTCCCTCGATGTGTAGTCTTTGGCTGGTAGTCCAGTCTCTGGGAGTACTGGAGGGTCAGGACAGCTGACACTGTTGTTCCCTCCATGGGACTGCAAACTCCCTCAGATCCTTCAGTCCCTTCTCCAACTCCTCCATCTGGGACCCAATGCTCAGTCTAACAGTTGCTGTGAAGTGAATCTTGGGTATTCCGAACTTTTGGGCTAATATCCACTTATCAGTGAGTACATACCATGTTTGTTCTTTTGTGACTGAGTTACCTCACTCAGAATGATATTTTCAAGTTCCATCCATTTGCCTGCGAATTTCATGAAGTCATTGTTCTTAATAGT
>CM052722.1:111256881-111287278 GCA_028551405.1 Uromys caudimaculatus | reverse complement strand
TGGGTCCTCAAGTAGTATTATGTCCATTTTTCTGAGGGTCTGCCAAACTGATTTCCAGAATGGTTGTATCAGCTTGCAGTCCCACCAACAGTGGAGGAGTGTTCCTCTATCTCCACATCCTCACCAGCATCTGCTGTCACCTGAGTTTTTGATCTTAGCCATTCTGACTGGTGTGAGGTGGAATCTCAGGGTTGTTTTGATTTGCATGTCCCTGATAACTAAGCATGTTGAACATTTCTTTAAGTGCTTCTCAGCCCTTCAAGTTTCCTCAGTTGAGAATTCTCTATTTAGTTCTGTTACCTGTTTTTTATCTGAGTCTTCCTTTTCTGGTGTGTTGGGGTATACAGGGCTCACTGTGGTGGGAGAACTGGGTTCTGATGATGCCAAGTAGCCTTGGTTTCTGTTCCTTATGTTCTTGCCCTTGCCTTTTGCCATCTGGTTAACTCTGGTGGTAGTTGGTCTTACTCTCTCTGGCTGTGGCTTGTCCCTCCTGCAAGCCTCTGTGTCAATACTCCTTGAAGACCAGCTCTCTCTGAGAGGAATTTGAGTTTGAAGAGCTGTGGTACAGGGTCAGCTCTGGGGTGCAGACAGAAACCAGAAGGATCTTGTCCCCAGCTGTCCCTTGGTTCCTGTGTTCTGATGACTCTGCAAGGGTCCCTCTTGATCCAGTGAATTTGAACAGAAGTGGTGGTCTTGCCTGTGCTCGAAGGTGTGTCAGCACTCCTGGGATACCAGCTCTCTCCTGGCACTATTTGAGTATAGAGCCCTGTCACAGGATCAGCTCCCTGGCCGCCAAAAGAAACAAGAAGACCACTACTCAGTCACTGTGTACTGGGATTCCAGGTGGGTCCCTCTGAGCAGACAGGCTTGTCCACACTACTGGTAGTCTAGCTTTCTCCTGGCTCTATTTGGCTATGGAGCCCTGTGGCACATGCTGAGGTCCCCAACCACAGATGGAAATCAGAAGGCTCCTATCCCAGGCTTTTCCTCAGTCTGTGTCCTGAGGGCCTGGAGGCTAGCTTTCTCCCAGCGCTATTTGACTATGGGACCCTGGTGGTCCAGGCAGAGGTCTCCCGCCACAGATGGAAACCGGAAGGCTCCTGTCCCTGGCTTTTCCTCAGTCCCTGTGTCCTGAGGATTCCGGGTGGGTCTCGCTGAGCAGTGGTGCTCACCCTAACCCCACTCATGACTTTTCCATGCTCCTGGGAGGGTAGCTTTCTCCTGGCGCTATTTGGCTATGGAACCCTGGTGGCCCAGGCACAGGTCTCCCGCCACAGATCTGCTTTTAACATTTTAGTGCTAAGCATGTCTTACCATATTGGGCTTCTATTTTTCTCATCTAGACTTCTTTTGATTTAGGGTCACACAAGTAATATAAATAATGGGGAACATGAAAGGCTTATAACAGGATAGAGGAAACATGTCTATCAGTCAAACATATGGATGTTAGAGAAGACAGACAGGAAACTGTGCCTTTGGAATAGTAACTTAAGCACTGTTCTACCTTGCACCCTCCCTTATCTGTAAGATGTAAAAAACATACAATGCCAGAAATATCAAATTAGGTATTAAAAATATTCATATAAAAACAGATATAGATATGATAGATACCTGACAGTTCTTTTGATAGATCAATGATGGTGATTGATAGACTGATAAAAAGATTAGAAGGAAGAAATACTACGCCTAAAAGGATGCTTGGATGGCAAAAAAGTTGTGTTCAATATCAGGACTTGATAGGGAAATGAAAGTTAAGACAGCAGTGAGATACCCTTTTAAAGAAGCCATTGCAGTGACAGAAAGAGAGAAAGCTATAATTGTTTGTGATGAAAGAATGCAAGCTACCTAAAACTCCAGTATGTTGCTAGTGGGAATGTAAATTGGCACAGCCACTTTGGGAAAATCTGTACTACATATGCAACCAGCCATCCTCCTCCAGCTATTCCTCATGAGAAGTGAGAATATTACAGTAATGGAAAAGAATGTATATGAATGTGTTTGTAAATATTGTATATGCTCATGTCAAAGCTAGAAACAATGCAAATGGTCTTCAACAGATGGAAGGGTAAACACATTTTAGGTAGCTTGCATCCTTTCATCACAAACAATTATAGCTTTCTCTCTTTCTGTCACTGCAATGGCTTCTTTAAAAGGGCATGTCACTGCTGTCTTAATTTTCATTTCTCTATCAAGCCCTGATATTGAACACAACTTTTTTGCCATCCAAGCACCCTTTTAGACATAATATCACAGAGAAAGGAGCTTCAGGATTAGAAAATGCCTCCATGAGATCCAGCTGTAAGGCATTTTCTCAATTAGTGATGGGGGGAAGGGCCCCTTGTGAGTGGTACCATCTGTGGGCTGGTAGTCTTGGGCTCTATAAGAAAGCCAGCTGAGCAAGCCAGGAGAAGCAAGCAAGCCAATAAGTTACATCCCTCCATGGTCTCAGCATCAGCTCCTGCTTCCTGACCAGCTTGAGTTCCAGTCCTGACATCCTTTGGTGATGAACAGCAATGTGGAAGTGTAAGCTGAATAAACCCTTTCCTCTCCAACTTGCATCTTGGTCATGATGTTTGTGCAGGAATAGAAACCCTGACTAAGACAGACACCATGACCATAATTCTTATGAAACAAAACATTTAACTGGGGCTGGCTTACAGTTCAGAGGTTTAGTCCATTTATCATCTTGGCAGGAAGCATGGCAGCATGCAGGCAGATGTGGTGCTGGAGCAGAAGCTGAATGTTCTACATTTTGATCTGCAGGCAACAATTGTTTTCTTAGCATAGGTTTTCTGATTGGAGAGAGACAGACTCTCAAAGTACTTTTAATTTGCATTTTGTGATGTCCAAAGATGATGAACATTCTAAAAAATACTATCTGTTCATTTCATAAGCCTATTTGTTTATTGGCAGTTTTGTATTTCAATGTTTACTTTTTTGCAGGTCTTTGTATATCCTAGAGATCTGTGTGCTGCCTTACATATAGCAGAGACTTTCTCCCAGTTAGTAGCCTGTGTGTTCCCTCTGCTGATAGTTACCTTTGCTGTGAAAAACTGTCTCAAATTTTAAAAACCTCACTTGTTGATTCTAGGGATAACAGTTCTAAAAAGAAGAAACAAAATGGTTTCTACTTGCAAATGGCATATCTACATAGACAACTCCAAGAAATATACCAAAATTCTTAGAATTATTGAATTTAATTTAACTTAACTGTATTGCTAAGAGAACTACATACAAAAATTAATTGTCCTTCCATGTGCTAGTAATAAGTTATTAGAATTTGGAAATTTTGTGTACTATTTATAAAGGCATTAAATGTGTAAAGACTTAAGTTTAGTTCCTAAGAATCTATATAGAATCTATAGGCATAAAAACCATACAATGGTAATGAAATAAATGAAAGCTCTAATTAAATTAATATATCAACTCTGCAGCATGAAAGACAGTATTGTTAAGAAATCAAAATTTTCCAAAATTGTTCTGTGGATTCCAGTCATAGAAAAATCACAGCAAGATTTCAACACAGACACAAGATGACAAAACCAAATTCCTACGTTTACAAAAATGGACACGGAAACTAAACAGCATATTTATAGATCAATCATGGATCCAAGAGGATGTTTCCAGAAAATAAAATGGTGCACTGGATTTTATAAAAATGAAAATAGAATATAACAAAATGTGCAGAATGCAAAGAAAGAAGAAACATGCATATTAGAACATTAATATTAGGAAAAGTATTCTGTCACTTGTTGTGGTTTATCTTGGCATCTGAGGGGCAGGGCTTGTAGAACTACTTCCCAGTGCTATCAGAATAGAAAGCACGCTTTAGGAACAGCAAGCAGAAGGAAGGAAATAACAATTGCAACAACAGAATCAATGAAACTGAAAATGGAAAAAATTAGAAAAGTCAATTTTAAGAGAAAATTGTTTCTTCATGAAGATCAATAAAACTGAGTAACTGCCTATACAAGTAACAAAAAAATCAAAAATGCTCAAAATCAAGAATAAAATGGGACACATCATGAAATATGCTGAAGACGCACAAAAACATGATCAAAATGGATAATTAAATAAATATACCAGGAATCATTTAATATGACAAAAATGTAAATAACAAGCAAAACTATTAGATAACTCCAATTCATAATTTTAAAACCCATAGGAAAGAAATCACCAGACCTGGACATCTTTTTGTTTGTTTGTTTGTTTGTTTGTTTGTTTGTTTGTTTGAGACAGGGTTTCTCTGTGTAGCCCTGGCTGTCCTGGAACTCACTCAGGTTGACCTCAAACTCAGAAATCTGCCTGCCTCTGCCTCCCAAGTGCTGGGATTAAAGGCATGCACCACCACTGCCCGGCTGAGACCTAGACATTTTTAATGGAAAATTCTACTAAATATTTTAAAGCATTAACACTGATTATCCACAGTCGCTTTGGGAGAGTATAGGAAGTGAAGCACATTTATAGGAAGTGAAGCACATTTGTGAAGCTCGTTTTACCTCAAACAGAACAAAAATATTACAAGAACACTGAAGTAGAAACAATACCACCCAAGATAAGCAAGGTAAGTTTTTAAACATAGGAGCAGCAAATAGCAGAACTTGACACTGTATTTAAAGTGCAGTCAAATGCATGACCATAGACAAGCTATGCTAACCTCTCAACGCCTTGATTTTCATATTTGTAAAATGAGGGTGAGGTTAACTCCTTTCACACAATGATACTGTGAAGCTTACAGAAGGGACTGAGCTACTTGAAATCAATTGTAGATGCCACCTGTCAGTCAGATGCAATAACTTGATTGTTGGAATTGTCTCCCCCGACCCCACTCCCAGGAGCTGGGAGGGAGCAACAATGATCAAGCCTCACACCTCATACAGAAAGCAAGTCAAAATGAGCAGCAAGTTTAAAGGCAAAGTATAAAATTATGAACGTGTTAGAATCATAGGAGATGGATTGCTCAGTAGTTAAGAGTAGCATAGGAGAAGGGAAAGGGGTATGGTGGGAGAGGCTATGTGAGGAGGGGCACTGGGAGGAGAGAGGGAGCTGTAATCAGGATGTAAAGTGAATACATAAATTATTAATGGATTTTTAAAGTAATATGCATTGCTCCTCCAGAGACCAGAGTTTGATTCCCGGAAACTACATCAGGTATGTCACAACTGCCTGTAACTGTAGCTCCCCGCGGGATTCAGCACCTCTGGCTTCTGTGAGGTACCTGCACTCATGCACACACTTATACAGAATGTTTTATTCTTAAAAAGAATAAGATGAGATTTGGGGGTAGGCAAAAAATTATTAGTCTTGACACCAGAAGTTTGGTATTTTTAAAAAGTAATAATAAAAAGATCCTGATCAATGTTTGCATTTTTCTTTTTTTTTTTTCTATGCAACTTTCAAAGATGACCTAATACCAATTCTTACTTTGTTACAGAAAATAGAAAGGGTAGGAAGGAATATTATCTAATTCATTCTATAAAGTCAGTTTTATCCTGGTACCAAAACCAGGTAAACATACAACAACAACAAAAACAAAACTACAGACCAATTTCTTTAATGAAAATAATTTCAAAATTCCTAAATAAAATATTTGCAAATTAAATTCCAGAACATATTAAGATCATATATCATAACTAAATGGGCTTTCACAGGGATCCAAGATTGAGGCAACAAAGAGTAAAGCAATATGATCATTTGAAGGACAGAAATTACATAATCACCTTGACTGATGCTGAAATGGTACTTGACAAAGTTCAATATGCCTTTTATTATAAACATCCTGGAGTTGTTAGGAATAGATGGAACACACTTTAAGATAATAAAGACTACGTCCCAAAAAACCATAGCCAACATTATGCTGAAATTGGACTTTGGATTGCCTCATCTATCCTTAATATAAGCAGAGGTACCCAGTCTTATTGCAACTTGATATGCCATGTTTGGTTGATATCCCTGGGAGGCCTGCCCTTTTCTGACAGGAAATGGAGGAGTGGATGGGGGTGGGGAGTGGGACAGGGACTGGGAGAAGAGGAGGGAGGGAAAACTGCAGTCAGAATTAAAAATAAATATATATAGAGAGAAAAGAAAATAAGGATATAATATCAGAGAAGAATAAATTAAAAATAACAATTAAAACCACATTAGACCAGTTTTTAACAATCAAGAAGGAGATGCTCACTCTCATTTGTCTTATTCAGCACATTGCTTAAAGCTGTACTAAAACAGAAAACACAAAAGAGACATATAGGAGATAAAAAACAGGAAAAGAAGTCTAATCATATTTATTCATAGATCACATGAGTATATACTTGAAAGACACTGTAAGATATACTAGAAAACTCTTCAATCTAATATAGCAAAGTTTCAGGACATAAAACCAGTATAAAAACAGTGGCCTTCATATGTACCAACAATGAACTATCAGGGGAAGAAAAAATTTCGCATTCATAATAGTTCCAATATAATAATAATAATAATAATAATAAATGTACCGAGAAACACACATAAAGAAGTGTAGTCAAAGAAGCAAACAATCTCTTACAGAGAAAACGTTAAGGTATTTGAAAAGAAAATCAAAGAAAACCTTAGAGTTTCAATATTCCTATATTGGCAAAATTAATATCATAACAAAGTAATCTACAGATTCAATATTATACTACTAAAACAGTTTTGAAGTAATCATTCAATGCAATAAACATTAAAATTCACAGATAGAGGAAAAATAATCAGAAAATTCATATGAAACCACAAAAGAGCAAAAATAGCCATAGCGATTCTAAGGAGTAAGAACACAGCTGGAGCTATCGCAATATCTGACCTCAAACTATACTCCAGGGCTACAGTAAGAAAGGCATAAGGAAGTCAGACAGATGGAACAGAATAGAGGATCCAGAAGTAAACAGACAAGGCTATGGATACATAATTATTTTTAAAGATTTTTAATTTAATATTATATGTAAGAGTGTTTTGCCTGTGTATGTGTTTATGCTTGTGTGTGTGTGCACGCGCGCGTGTGCATGTGTGCACCAGGCCCAGTATCTATGGTGGGAAGAAAAGGGCATTGGATCCCCTAGAACTGTTGCTATAGGCAGCTGTGAGCCTCTATGTGGACACTGGACACCAAAGCAGACTCATCTGTAAAAACAGAACGTGCTCTTAACTGCTGAACCATCCAGTCTACTCTCTTACTTATTGACAAAGGTGGCAAAAACATACAATAGGAAAAAAAAGCCTATTCAAACAGTACTGACAAAACTGGATGTCTATCTGCAGAAGAATGAAATGACATGTGTATCTTTTACCCTGCACAAAAATCAGTAAACTGGATCAAAGGCCTAATTTAAAGTCTGTTACACTAAAACTGCTAGTTGAAAACAGGGCATGCATTCTAAGGTACAGGTTTCTGCAAGAACCTTCTGAACAAAACTGTTTTTTTTTAAGTTTTTAATAATTTTATTATTGATCACATATAGAAACACATACAAACACACACAGAAATATTATAATTCATTTGAAACCCAGGTGGTAAATATCAGGCATTCTATTAACACCAAGTAACAATATAATCTACATTTTATATATGTATATATGTGTGTGTACACTTACACATTCCCCTAGCTTAATATTTAATGTTTTCTACTTCTGATATGAACAAATCTCTTAACAGCACAGGAACCAGCCCCAAGAATGAACAAGACGGAACTGCATGAAAGTAAATGTTTCTGCACAAGTGTCCTAGTTTGCTTTCTGCTGCTGTGATGAAGCATCATGACAAAAGGCATCTTGGGGAGGAAAGGGCTTGCATGTCTGGGTCAGGGTCCATCATTGCAGCAGAGGCAGATGTAGGAATCATGGAGGAGAGTATCTTACTCTCTGGTTTTCAATGGCTTATTTTCTTATATAACCCTGGACCGCCTATCTAGGGGCGGCACCACCCATAATGGGCTGGATTTTCTACATCAATCAATAATTAAGAAAATGCTACTCAGATGTGCCTATGAGCCAATTTGATGGAGGCATTTCTTCAGTTGAAGTTCCCTCCTCCCAGGTAACTTTGGTTAACGTCAAATGTAACAGCATAATGGATAAAGAAACTGTCAGCAGAGCATACAGCACATAGACTAGGAAAACAATCTTACCCAGCTATACTTCAGACAGAAGGCTAATATCCAGAATTTACAAAGAATAGCAAAAATATAATAATAATAATAATAATAATAATAATAATAATAATAATAATAAACACTAAAACCATCCTGCCAATAAACAAATGGACTGCTGAGATGAACCTCAAGAGAAGAAACACAGATGGCCATTGTGTTCATTGGAGAAATGCAAATTAAAATGAATTTAGGATACTACATCACTCCAAAACGGCTATCATGAAGAAATTTGACAAAAAATGTTGGAGAACTTGTGGGGAAAGAGGAACCCTTATTCGGTGATGATGGGAGCACAAATTAATCCAACCATTATGAAAATCAGCTTAAAAGAATAAAAATAGAAATACCACATGACCCAGATGTCCCAGATGCTGTACATATCCTGAAAGGTCTCCATAAACTATCATGGAGATTTTTTAAATCCACGTGTATTGCTGAAATATTCACAAATGCTATGGAATGAGATTAGCCCATCAACAGATGAACAGATGGCACAATATACAAATTGGATTATTATTCAACTGTAAAGAAAAATGAAATTTGTAGGACTATGAATGTACCTGGAGACTGCATTAAGAGAGATAACTTAAACTTGAAAAGAGATAAAGAAGGAAAGAAAGAAAAAGGAAAAAGAATTCCTTCTGCATATTCAATCTTAGCCCATAATGTGTACATGAATCTATGTAATCAGTACAAGTGTAGGTGGAGTCTAAACTTTAGAAAGGAAGCCAAGAAAGGGTAAAATTACAGGATGAGGAAAGACAGAATAAAGGAAATATAACACATGAAATATAAAATAGGATAATTTTTATTCTAGTTTAAATCTCATCATAGAGTTTATCCCGAGTATTGGAGGAATCTCTCTCTCTCTCTCTCTCTCTCTCTCTCTCTCTCTCTCTCTCTCTCTCTCTCTTTCTCTCTCTTTCTCCCTCACTCCCTTCTTTCCTTCCTTCCTTCCTTTATTTTTGTTTGCATCCAAAAGAATCTAACATTTCTTATTCTTTTGAGGCTATGGTAGCGAAAGTTGGCCTTTTTAGGTCAATTGGCCATTGGTACAATGGGAACTCAACACAGCTAGTCAGTGAAAACATTTGTCACTCAATCCACTTAAGAAGAGTGATTTAAAAAAAAAAAAACCTTTTGGGAGAGGAATTTTGTAACCTAAAACTTTTCCCTTTATTCTTCTGTCTAAATCTAAGTCATTCTGTCATGCTGCTATTTAAAATGGAAACTGTACTGCTATACATGAAATAACTTATGGTTTTAATTAAATTTTAAAAACTAAAGCCTGTATGAAAGGGATTGAAAGACAAGCTGTGGACTGACGGGCATCTATCACATCTAACACAGAACTTATAGTTTGCATATTGAAGCAGTTCTCAAAACTTTACACTAAATAATAGTCCGACTACCAAAATGGAAAAAGAGATCATATAAAAGGATGTGGATTAGCATTAGCCACAAAGAGGAAATTCTAACATCAATGCATACCTATCACAATGGCTAAAATAAAATAAAAAACTGGCAACACCAAAACTGCCTGAACATCCTCATTCCCACCAGTGATGCCACTGACTGATTCTTATAAAGCTAAAGCTTCATCCTAGGCATTTGCCCTGGAGACACAAATGTTTATGCCAAACCTTGTCCAGGTATATTTATAAAAGCTTTATTTATAATAACTGGAAATAAGCCAGATGCCCTTCACTGGGTGATTGGCTATATCGTTGTTTGTACCTACCAATAACACAGAAGGAGCCAGCAAATGTCAGCACTGAAAAGTCACATGCTGCATGTAGAGAAGTTTTCATGTAGAAAATGACAACATCACAGGGTGCCGAACACATGACTCATTGCCAGAGTCGCTGGTTGGAGGTGGTTCTGGTTACAAACAGTAAGCCTTGTGGTTGTGGAAGAATTTTTTTTATTGCCTTCAATGTGGACCTGGTTATATACGTAGGAGATAAAGCTGCACATCCCCTTCCCCTTATCGCGCTGTTTGTGTCTCTGGCTCTCTGCCTCCCTCTCTGTGTATCTTTCCCTCTTTGAATTTAAATGTTTCTCTGTTTCTATCTCTCCCTGCCCTTGCTCTGCTCTAGCAGGGAAACTGATAAGTGAAACTGAGCAAAGAACAAGAGATTTCTTTTAGAACACTTTTTTTTAACACATTTTTTTTTTAATTTTTGGATATTCACTTTATTTACATTTCAAATGTTTTCCCCTCTGGAAACCCCCTATTCCATCCCCCCTCCCCCTGCCTCTATGAGAGTGCTGCCCCATCCACCCACCCACTCCCATATTCCCACCTTGGCATTCCCCTTTACTGGGGCCTCTAACACCCTCAGGCCCAAGGGCCTCTCCTCCCCCTGATGGCCAACAAGGCCCTCCTCTGCCACATATGTGGTCCGAACCATGGGTATTCTTTGGTTGGTGGTCCAGCCTCCATGAGGACGGGGGGGGGGGGGGTCAGGTCAGTTGACACTGTTGCTCCCTCCATGGGGCTGCAAACTCCCTCAGCTCCTTCAGTCCCTTCTCCAACTCCTCCATCCGGGACCTCACATTCAGTCCAAATGGTTGGCTGTGAGCAACCACGTCTGTATTTGTCAGGCTCTGCCTGAGCCTCTCTGGAGACAGCCATATCATGCTTCTATCAGCAAGCACTTCCCAGCATCCACAAGAACGTCCAAGTTTGGTGGCTGTATATGGGATGTATCCCCAGGTGGGGCAGTCTCTGGATGGCCTTTCCTTCAGTCTCTGCTCCACACTTTTTCTCAGTATTTCCCCCTGTGAGTATTTTGTTCACCCTTCCAAGAGACACTGAAGCATCCACATTTTGGTCTTCCTTCTTCTTAAGCTTCATATGGTCTGTGTATTGAATCTTGGGTTTTCCAAACTTTTGGGCTAATATCCACTTATCAGTGAGTGCATACCATGTGTGTTCTTTTGTGACTGAGTTACCTCACTCAGAATGAAACTTTCAAATTCCATCCATTTGCCTGTGAATTTCATGAAGTCATTGTTTTTAATAGCTGAGTAGTATTCCATTGTGTATATGTACCACATTTTCTGTATTCGTTCCTCTGTTGAGGGACATCTGGGTTGTTTCTAGCTTCTGGCTATTATAAAAAAGCAACCAACAGATTGGGAAAAGATCTTTACCAATCCTACATCCAATAGAGGGCTGATATCCAATATATACAAACAACTGAAGAAGTTAGACTCCAGAGAACCAAATAAACCTATTTTTAAAATGGGGAACAGAGCTAAACAGAGAATTTTCAACTGAGGAAGTTCATAGGGCTGAGAAGCACCTAAAGAAATGTTCAACATCCCTAGTCATCAGGGAAATGCAAATCAAAACAAGTCTGAGATTCCACCTCACACCAGTCAGAATGGCTAAGATCAAAAACTCAGGTGACAGCAGATGCTGGTGAGGATGTGGAGAAAGAGGAACATTCCTCCATTGCTGGTAGGATTGCAAGCTGGTACAACCACTCTGGAAATCAGTTTGGCAGACCCTCAGAAAATTGGACATAATACTACCTGAGGACCCAGCTATACCTCTCCTGGGCATATACCCAGAAGATGCTCCAACATGTAATAAGGACACAGGCTCCACTATGTTCAAACCTTATTTTTAGTGATGGTTCTTAAACTCTTTAATCTCCCTTGTAGCCCACCACCCACCAGAGGTAGTGGAAAAGAAAGGATACTAGGGAAGTGGACCTGTTTAGAAAGGTTCTTTTGAGCAACTCCTTCTGTGTTGTCTGGAAATCGGTAGATCAGTTCAAAGGTTAGTAGCAGCAGCAAACGCTTCTTGGATACACCTGTAGTTCAGTTCAGTATAGTCTGGATAGCAAACACAAATCAGCAGCAGTGGCACTACCTAGCAGGGAGAGCCAGGTTAGCCTTGGCTCAAGTCAGCAGGAGAGACCAGAAGGAACACCAGAACTTCTCTGCTGTGCCTCTCTCGGGGAAGCAAAGATCAGAGAAGGTGAAAGACCGAGTGATGCACAGCAGTTGTACTAGCAAGCCAAGCTCGGCCTCTCACTGTCTGTAGAGTTCTATTTATACTCCCTCCAAACCTCACGTGTCTTCCATGGGTCTTGCCTCAGCACAGATTTTGCCTCAGCATGTGTGTCTGTCTCAGCTGACAACACTGCCAATCAGCCCAAGTCCATGGAAGCTGCTAGAAACTGCAGCACACCAGTAGAAGTTTTTTGGTGCTTTTCTCTCTATAGAGTCCTGACAAATGTAGCTTAACTATGCAATGTAAGGTGGACCAACACATGCGTGCTGTTAGCAAAGAATCCTTCATCACGTGTCCTTTCACATGCTTGCCTTTCACATGCTCTCTCCTGTTTCTACTTCAGTGAAACGTTCCTTAGTCTGCCTTAGTCTTTCACCTATGTCCACATCAGGAAAACACTCCTTCATGTGTTTGCCCCAGCTAAACACCATCCAACACAACTGATTTCAGCCTAGGTCCAGCCCTGCTCAGTCTTTGTTTGGTTATTCAGTGTCTGGGAGCCTCCAAGGGTCTAAGTTAGTTGACTCTGTTGGTCTTCCTATGAAATCCCTATCCTCTTTAGGTCCCTCAATCTTTCTTCCAACTCTTCCATAAGACTTCTTGAGCTCCATCTAATGTTTGGCTGTGGGTCTCTGCATCTGTTTCAATCAGCTACTGGGTGGAGCCTCTCAGAGGACAGTTATGCTAGGCTCCTGTCTGCAAACATAGCAGAGCATCACTAATGGTGACAGGGATTGGTCCTTGCCCATGAGACAGGTCTCAATTTGGGGCAGTCATTGGTTGGACATCCCCTCATTCTCTGCTCTATCTTTGTCTCTTCACATCTTGTGGGCAGGACACATTTTGGGTCAAATGTTTTTGTGGGTGGGTTGATGTCTTTATCCTTCCACTAGGAGTCCTTCCTGGCTACAAGAAGTGACTATTTCAGGATCGGTATCCCCCACTGCTAGTAATCTCAGCTAGAGTCACCCACATAGAACCTTTGGGACTTCTACCTATCCCAGGTCTCTGGCAAGTCTTAGAGATTGCCTCCCCTGTCGATCTCCCTTCTCTCTCCCTTGCTTTCCCTACATATGATCTCTCCCCCTCCACTATCCATCCTCTCTTCCACCAAGTTCCCTCCTTCCATTGACCTCTGATATCTATTTTGTTTTCCCTTCCGAGAAAGATTCAACCATCCTCTCTTGGTCCAACCAAACTATCCAGTTGGGGTAGGGGATCCAAAGCCAGGCAACAGAATTACAGATAGCCTCCACTCAAACAGTTAGGGGACCCACATGAAGATCAAGTTGAACATCTACAAATGTGGGGTGAACCTAGGTCCAGCACATACATGCTTTCTGGTTGGTGGTTCAGTCTCTGTGAGCCCCCATGGGCCCAGGTTAGTTGATTCTGTAGATCTTTTTATGGTGTCCTTGACCCCTCTGGCTTGCTCAGTTCCATCCCCCACTCTTCCACAAGACTCCCTGAGTTCCACCTGATGTTTGGCTATGGGACTCTGTATCTCTTTACATCAGCTGCTGGATGAAGCCTCTCAGGAGACAGTTATGCTAGGCTCTTGTCTGGCAGCATAGCAGACTATCATGAATATAGATAGCATAGCCATGGTTGGCTCTCTCCCATAGGGTAGGTTTCAAGTTGGGCAAGTCATTGTAGACAGGACAAATTTTGGGTCAAAGGTTTTGTGGGTTGGTTGGGTGTCCCCTCAATATCTGTTTCATCTTTATAAATGCACATCTTGTAGGCAGGTCAAATTTAGATCAATGTTTTTGTGGGTGGATTGGTGTTTCCTTCTCTCCAATGGAGGTCACACCTGGCTACAGGAGGTGGTCACTTCAGTCTCCATATATCCAGCTGCTAGGAGTCTCTGCTAAGACCATGACCATAGATTCCAGGGAACCTCTCCCTGCCCAGGTCTCCAGCTTGTCCCAGAGATGCCTATGCCCACTGATTTCCATTCTCTCCCAGCTTTCTTCTGCCTCTACTCTCCCACACCTGATCCTCACCTTTGTTCCCCTCCCTATCCCCTATCCCATCCAGTTCCCTCCCTTTATCCACCTCCGATGTCTATTTTATTTCCCCTTCTGAGTGAGATTCACACAGCCTCCCTTGGGCCCTTCTTGCTACTTAGCTTCTTTAGGTTAACCTGTACTTTGAGGATAATATTTACTTGTAACTGAGTATACACTATGCATGTGTTCTTGGATCTAGGTTACCTCACTCAAAATAGTATTTTCTAGTTCCATCCATTTGCCTGCAAATTTCATGATGTCTTTGTTTTTAATACCTGAATAGTATTCCATTGTATAGGTGAACCACATTTTCTATATTTATTTTTTGATTGAATGACATCTTGGTTGTTTGCAGTTTGGGGCTATTACCAATAAAGCTACTAAGAACATAGTTGAACAAGTATCCTTGTGGTATAGTGGAGCATCTTCTGGGTATATGCCCAGGAATGGTATAGCTGGGTCTTGAGGTAGAACTATTCCAAATTTTCTGAGAAACTGCCAAACTGATTTCCAGAGTGGTTGTACAAGTTTTCACTCCCCCCAGCAGCGGAGGAGTGTTCCTCTTTCTCCACATCCCCACCAGCATGTGCTGTCTCTTGTATTTTTTTATCTTAGCCATTCAGAAGGGTGTAAGATGGAATCTCAGAGTCATTTTGATTTGCAGTGAAGTACCAACTTAGTGCTTAACCTCCATGTAGTGGTTTTTCGTTCAGGCCTTTCAACCAACCTGACATCTCCTTTTTCTTTTTAAAAAAAATTTGTACTGAAATATGCATAGCATAAAATCTACCATGTTTTCTATGATTTATTTTAGTACTGATGATGAAGCCCAAGGATCGAAGCACAGTAGACAAGCACTGCACCAGTGAGCTATAACTTCAGTACCAGCAACTACCTCTAAAAATGCACAGATCCACACTTTGATGCTACCATCATCACCAACCCTCTCCAGAACCTATTCATCATCCCAGAGCCATTACTCCTTCCCCATACTCCTTTTAATTCTTAGTATAGTTTCCGTCTAGAAACTGGACTTCTTTGAGTACTTTATAGAAATAGAGTCATACAGTACTTTTTTTTTTTTTTTTTTTTTTTTAGTACCTGGCTTATTTCACTGAGCATCATATTTTCCTTAGTCATCTCTGTTACAGGACATGTCACAGTTCCCTTCCTCTTAGTTCTTTTGAGAAATGTATGGTGGTGGTTTGAATAAGAATGGTCCTCATAGGCTCCTATATTTGAATGCTTACTCACCAGGGAGTGGAACTCTTTGATAAGATTAGAAGGATTAGGAGGTATGGCCTTGTTGGAGTAGGTGTGTCACTGGAGGTGAGCTTTGAGGTTTCAAAAGCCCATGCTAGGCCTAGTGCCATGCTCCTTCTCTCTGCCTACTAATCAGGATGTAGCTCTCAGCTGCCACTATTCTCTTTATCATGATGATAATGGATTAAATCTTTGAAACTTTAAGCAAGCCCCAATTTTATGATTTCTTTCATAAGATTTGCCTTGTGGAAGAGAGGCTCATGCACCCATGCCCTGGTCATGCTCATGCTGACCAACTCAGCTGCCGTCAGGGCCCAGGTCCAGCACTTTGAGTCAGTCCACCACAACAGCTACTCCATCTACAAGCTTCTGTAGTAAGTGGAGGATCTGGTGCTACAGACCTAGATGTTATTACTGAAAAAGGCCAGGAATGTCCAGCCCGCCAACCATCCCCCTCCATAAATATGCTGTGGTTGCAACCTGGACTGCTTGCCTTGCTGGGAGACAGAGAGCCTTGGGCAGATGACATCAAGGGTGTGACAGCCTGAAAATCAAACAAAAACTGCCCCTAAATGCACTGCCTAGGCACAAGATCACCACGATTCTGGGCAACAGGAAGAATTCTGTGACAAGCTTCAGTGATGGTCCAGTATTTAGAGTGGGTCAAAAACCAGAAACCTTGCACCAGACCAATGACTAGTTGCAATGAACATTTGCATGTAAAGCTGTTTGGACAAAAAGTATACTGTGTGTCACACTACAGTTTCCAATACCACTATGATGAATGACTATGCAATAAAGAGGTGGGAAAGATGGAGGAACCAAGCAGTGAGTGGTTCTGAGCAATGACAGGATGTCCAACATGAACAATGGTTCGTGGACTGGACTGGACTGCTTTGAAAAACCTCTATAGTCCATGCTGTCTCTGGAGGCCACTTTGGTATCCATGATCTGCTGCTCCAGGCCATGTTGAAGCCGGAGACTCATGTGGATGTCTGTGATCCGATTGCAGCAGAAGTTTGTGTTGAGGCCTGTGGCCTGTGTTAATACCAAGTGCCATGTAGATGCCCATGGTCTGTGCTATAGTATGAAGCCATGTTGATGTGAGTGGACTGAGCCACCACCTGAGAACATGTCCATGTTCCTGGCCTGTGCTGCTGCTGAGGGTTGTGATGGTGTCCTTAGACAGTATTAAGGTAGAGGATTGTGTTGATGTTATGGTGTACTGTCACCCAAGAGCATGCTGAGGTCCATGGTATGTACTGACACCAGAGACCATGTGGATGTCAATGGTCTGTGCTGTTGCCAGAAACCATGTGTAAATTCCTGACCCATGCTCCTGCTGAGTATAAAAGTCAAGGAAGCTACTTTTGCATGGTATTTATTACTGCAGATTCACAGTTGAGAAAGACAGACATAGAAGGCTTCTGTGACAACCACTATCCCACTACCCCCCTACCCCCAAATTTAACAACCTAGACAGAAAACCATCAAAGAGAAATCTTAAAATTTGTGATAAAGATGTGAAGTGTAGCTCTCCACAGTTAATGGCTTCTGGAGGGCATCTGGATAGGGAAGGTTCCAGTTTTCTTTTTTTTTTCCCATTGGATATTTTCTTTATTTACATTTCAAATGTTATCCCCTTTCCCTGTTTCCACCCTCCCGGAAACCCCCTATCCCACCCCTCCCCTTGCTTCTATGAGGGTGCTCCTCCACCCATCCACCCACTCCCACCTCCCTGCCCTCCATTCCTCTACACTGGGGCATCTATCAAACCTTCATAGGACCAAGGACCTCTCCTCCCATTGATGCCTGACAAGGCCATCCTCTGCTAAATATGCAGCTGGAGCCATGTGTACTCCTTGGTTGGTGGCTTAGTCCCTAGGATCTATGGGGGTGGGGGGCTGTCTGGTTGGTTGATATTGTTGTTCTTCCTATGGGATTGCAGACCATTTCAGCTCCTTCAGGCCTTTAACTTCTCCACTGGGAACACCACGCTCAGTCCAATGGTTGGCTGCGAGCATCTGCCTCTGTATTTGTCAGGCTCTGGCAGGGCCTCTGAGGAGACAGCTATATCCAGCTCCTTCCAGCAAGTACTTCTTGGCATCCACATTAGTGTCTGGGTTTGGTGGCTGTATATAGGATGGATCCCCAGGTGGGGCAGTCTCTGGATGGCCTTTCCTTCAGTCTCTGCTCCACACTTTGTCTCCAGGATTCAGTTGTCTTTAAGGGGCTGACTATGGCAAGTTTGACCATGCTCCAGTGAGTATATATCTGTTTTACTTCTTTTTCTTCCCTTGTTTTGGGGGAAAGAGGGCAGGAGGGAAGTAAGTTCCCAGGAGACATGAGGATGCTGGGATTCATGATGTGAACTTCCCAAGTAATCAATAAAAATATTATGAAAAAATGAAAAAGTGTTGCCTTGGGCATGATGTCTCTTCATAGCAAAGAATAGTAACTAAGACAGATGTGATACTAGAAACATGGCTGTTGTGTTGTTTTTAATTGAGAAAGAGCACTACAACCAATAGTAACTGTAACTGAAAAGTGATTACCTTGGAAGTGAACTCTTCAGTCCCAATGACCACAGCTTGCAAAAAAGACCATAGGAGGGGCTCAAAAGATGACTCAAAAATTAATGGCATTGGCTCCTATTTTGATTTTCACCACCCACACGATGGCTTACTCTAGTTCTAAAGTATCTGATGCCCTCTTCTAGCATCCTCAGGTACTGCACACATGAAGTGTACAGACATGCATGCAGACAAAACACTCATACACTAAAATAGAAATAAATAAATCTAGCCAGGCATGGTGATTAGTGCCTTTAATCTCAGCACTCAGGAAGCAGAGGTAGGCAGATCTCTGTGAGATCAAGGTCAACGTGGTCTACAGAGTGAGTTCCAGGACAGTCAGGCTTACACGGAGAAACCCTGTCTCAATCAATCAATCAATCAATCAATAAATAAATAAATAAATAAATAAACAAACAAACATCTTTCAAAAAATGGCAAGTTGAAGAGGAGTCCTTAGGTCAGGGAACCTCCTGATTCTGTACATTTGCATCTGTGCTAGGCACAGGCCTAAGCATTCAGGGACAGGCCTTCTTCCAGAAGCCTTATCTAACCAGTCCAACTCAACACATATTTCTCAAGTGCTGATATAGAATGAATTTTCAGTCATGTAGCACTAGGCAACTTAAGCCAACCAGTGTGGTGTGCTCATTTGCAGAAGGCAGGAAAGAGAGAGCAGCTGCTGTGCAATGCATACAGTTTCCTATCATCTTCATTTGGTGGCCACCATTACTAAGTCCAACTGACAAATGAGAAAAGCAAGGTTTAGGGAATCTAGAATGTTTTATATGGCTTTAGGGCTATGACGATGTAAATGTAAGATTTGAAGACAGTTCTGCGTAACTCCAAAGACTATGCCTTTCAAACTCATACTTGACTGTAGACCTGGTGATGTTTTATTTAATCTCTTCCGATTTAACAGATGATAATTCCCACTTTAGTGACCCTCACACTTTCTAACATAGTGCTAAGGCACATAGTAGGTGTTTTCTAAGATGCTTCCTTAGAAATACTACATTTATTTCATTGGGGGCATGCAACAGTATACATATATAAGTCAAAGGATAACTTTCAGAAGTCAATTTTCACCTTCCACCACGTGGGGCCAAGGAATTGAACTCAGATTTTTAGGCATAGTAGCAAGTATCTATATTTGCTAAGCCAGCTTTCTGGACCTGGTGGTACATGGCAGTGTTGATAATAAAAGCAGGCCACGCTTCTGGCTAGCACGTAGTGACTGATGTGACTTAGTTCATTTTCTCATCACTTTTCATATCTCCCCAAATGCAAAAGTTTCAAAACTAACAAGTGAATGTTCCATTTAAAAGGTTCAAAGTTAGTACACATAATTACACACGCCTGGGCAATTTTAGCCCATTTAGACTTATGGATCTATAATTGCTTTTTCAGTTACTGTTATATTCTATTTTCCAATCCATTTTGTATAAAGTTTTAAATGATTTCTGTTTAACTTACAATGTGTTGTTATATTAAGGGCTTTTAGCCTTGCCTTAACAGTAGAGCATACAGGTACCCCTATGTTTTGCTAGCACTGTGAATAATTTATTGATTTAAAATACCACAGTTGCAAAAACAAAGTAAAGCCTTAAATCAACTCCTCTATAGAATCACACTGTAAATGATTAGAGCACTTAACCTCAAAAAAAAAAAAAAAAAACTTCAGTTCCATGGGAAATGAGTAATAAGATGTTGACTTGTTTTCAAGATTATTACTATTCAGAAAACTTTAGCTCTTAAGTATTTCAGTATACTTCACTGACTCCCAGACAAACTGAAATTGAGAGCTTATATCACACAGCCTGAAAAGCAAGGCTCAGAACGATAGTGGATGGAGGTACAAGACAGGACTTCTGAGGGACACTGCAAAATATCACCTCTCCTGTTGGGCCTGTCCTGGGCCTCCTCCCTGGCAGTGATTGGCAGGTGACCTGTGCTCTGGCTCCCAAGCAACCTGCGAGCAGGCAAGTAGGAGGGAGTACCAGCTAGGGGCCAGGGCCAGCAGCCCCTGCTCCACAGAGGACACTGATGGTCACAGGGCATGCCTCCCAGGCATACGGACAGGGAGCGCTGCGCAAAGCCTGGGGCAACCCCAGCCATAGGGGCAGGGTGTAGGGGCCCCAGGTTCACAGCAGCAACTGGATCATCGAGAGCAGCTTTGACCGGATTCCTCGCTCCTTGCTGACTTGCCCATCTGCCCTCCTGCACTGAGTGCCATGTTGCCAAGCTGAGCTGGACCGGGGCTTGGCCCTGGGGGGGGCAGCCTGAACCGGACCCAGAAGGTGCGGCGCTAGGGGTGTTCTCCCCGTCCCGCCTGTCCAGAGGGCGAGAGGGTGGGGTCCTGGGCAGTGGTAATGTTGGGCCCCATTTTGACCCTGGTTTGGGCCTTGAGGACAAAACCAAGCCTGGCTCAAGTTCTGAGACCTGTTTCAGTCACTTCCGTATAGGGGTGACTCAGCAAGACCTGTTTGGCCCTCCCTCTGCCCTACTGTTGCTGATGTGGAGCTTTGCTATTGGCCCTGTCAGTCACCCCTTCCCCTTCCTCACCTCCTACATCATCTCTCCCCATACCTAGGTGCCCACCCCCTTTGCCTTCTCTATATAAGCAAGGGGCTGATACAATAAAGTTGAATTCCTGCTTCTACAAGACTCCTGGCCTGGTGTGTTTCTTTTGGGCCATCGACACTCGCCATCCCACTCAGCCTCAGACAGACTCAGCTGGACCAGGTTCTCTCCTCTCACTTGGACCTGCCAGCAAGGACCAACACTCTCCAAGTTTGGTCCTCAATCAAAAAATGTGAATCTCAAAACTAAAAAGGCTCTGACATCACTACTAGGTTTCTGTTGTAAAGTTTAAGAGTATTGGGATCAAGTCCAGTTGTCCTCAAAGTTTTATGTTCATAGCCTCTTTTATTGTTATAATTTTTTTTGTGTGTAACCATAGGGGACTATAAGATTCCAAACAATACCAAACAAGCTGATAAAAGCTATAGCACATGAAACTTTGAGAGGACTGTGGCTGCTTCTGGGTATATAAGAATTCTTAGTCATCTGTAGACATTGGGTTGTGCTTCAGCTCTGAGGGACTATGAGGAGAATAGTTGCCTGCCCTGTCCAGAGTCCATACACATCAGAACCAAAGGCTCCACTTGCACCCACACAACACTGGTTTCCTTTGGTATAGATCCAATATTACATTGCATATGCTTTACTTCATTTTTCAGATCAGGTACTTACTTTTTCAATGTTTTTCATTCAAGAGAAAGGAAGAAGTAGAAAGAACAGCCAGGAGCCACTGGAGTGATTTGGATGAGAGATGATAACGTCAAACAGGATGGTAGCATGAGGCAGAACTATTTAGAAGAAAATTCAGACAAAATTAGTTGATGAATTGGATCTAGACTTAGGGTGTATAAATGGGACGCCCAGTTCAATTATAAACCTGTGGCCATTCTGATGGCACCAGGGCATCTTTCATTTGTATGTGACTGGCTCAGATGTGCTCCTGACACTGACCCTAGCAGTCTACTTTGGAATGACCCCAGAACCAATGAAAGACCACTGCATAATACTTATTCAGTGGTTCTTTTGGTGATAGAAATGAGCCAATTTAATCTTAGGCCCACAAATATGACCTGGGCTTTATTTTGATAGCTGATGTCCCAGATTTCATCAATTCAATCATGGCACGCCAAGCACTGGGGTTGAAGTAGACATCAACTGAATTTAATTAATAATGTCTTAGAAAGACACTAAAAATGGCACACAATCCATTATAAAGTTGGCTCTATTATGATCACCCATACGAAGAGATCAAATAATACTATAGATGCTATGAACTATGACTGCCATTTCTACCAAACCTTTGAAATTGCAAACTGTTGTGAGTAATCCAATCAAGATGACAAAATCTTTGGGACAAAAATATATAGCAAAGCTGAGTTGTAAATGTGTTTCTTTGCAGGAGAAAAATTTGAACATTTTAGTTGTGTCTTGAATTATGTGTGTTTAACAAAAATTGAAAACATTATTAATGGATAAGGAATTGTAAGCTTTCATTCTGGGATAAACTTCACTAAATTAATCAAGGACAAAGAACCCCACATATTATTGATACACTAGACACAATTCTAAGTAGATCCGTACTTGTGTCAGAACAGGCAACTTTTCAAAACTTTGGAACTATTTTCCATGTTATATTTTGTTAGAAGAAGAGGTTGAGAAGGAGAAAGAAAAAGGAGATAGGAGGGGGGAATTCTAGAACTATCAACTACAAACTTTTCTGTTCTTTACTGGCTTCAGACTCAGATTAAAAGCCAGTGAAAATACAACCATCTTAATAAAACTTTGGAAGACAATTGTTTTTGTTTGGTTTTGATCTCGATATTTGGTCTAATTTGTTTTTGCAATTGCCAACTGCCTCCAGGGCTCCCTTGTATAAAACCAAAACAAATTGCTCAGGTAAATGACAGCCTGACACTTTCATATTTCTGATTCAATTGGCATTAGTCATATTTCCCTATTGCAAACATCCATGTTTTCGTGACAAGTGCTTCATATTAGTTTTAAAAGTGGGTTCAGTGATGTCATAATTTTTCATTTTCTTCATTCCTGAAGCAAACGCTCATTCCCTATAGAGAAAAGAGATACATTTCACCAGATAATTACTGTTGTTTATTATAGATTCAGAAAGAACAATATCTTCTTTTTAGCATATGCCCCTAGTTCATAAAGAAGATGAATAAAATATTAAGTAATAATGAAGGAGTTATTATTATACTGTGAGTCACTCTTTTATTTACTGCTATAGGTATGTGGTAGGAAATAATGTTCAAAATAGATAGACAAGGTCTTCCTGGGACATATGTGGCTAATCTCTAATATTCAACAACTGTTATGGACCTAATCTCAGCCTCCAGTAAGGGACCATTTCAGAGTCACTGAATTTCTGAAGTTATGAAAAATAAATAAAGGAGGGATAGCACAGATACAAAAGGTCATCAGGCATACTCCGGAAGAAAGCTTGTATAGAAAAATGGATTTTGCAAATACAAAGAATGTTAAGTTTCTTTTTTAGTTTGCTTCAGAAGATGCCAATTGAAATAACAGAGAGGCTTCTTTGTGGGGGTGATAGCACAGCAATGTCTTCTCCCAGCTCTCCAGTTATGTTTTCTGACAACCCCAAGTTTTGAAGAGGATATGAGGAAAAAGGAATCTTTATACACTGCTGGTGGAAATGTACCCCACATCCTGTATGTCCTGGAAACCTAACTGAAGCTACAAGGAAATGAAGAAAGGGCAGATACAAATATAGAAAAACAACCTGGAAACTTGGCGAGTTTATTTTATACATCTGAATAAAGACATGGGCTTATATAGCTGAACAAGGAGGCAGGTTTAACTAATCTGGGTTTCAGCTCAGACTGGTCGATCATTCACAAACACTCATAATTGTACCAGAGGAAGGCTCTGACAGTTCCCTGAGTTTGACCCAGGCAAAGCTTTGCCAGTTCCTGTGAGTCTGAAGTATTAGGGTTCTTGACATAATTGTGCTCAAGGAAACAACAGACATTCACCCAGAACTTCATCGACTTCTTACACATTTACCCAAGGCTTCCTCTACTCCCCACAGTACCCCAGGGCAGTAACTATGGAGATCAGTGTGAATGTTGTTTTTTAAAAAACTAGAAATAGACCTACTGCATGATTTAGCTCTCCCATTCCTGGACATACTCAAGGACTCAACAAACCACAGAGATACCTGCACATTCATCTTTATTGCTGCACTATCCACAGTAGCCAGAAGAAAGAAGCAGCCTAGATTTCCATCAACAAATGAGTGGATTAAAAAGATGGAGGACATAGACAAAATTGAGTATTTCTCATCTATAAAGGAAAATAGAATTCTAAAATTTTCAGGAAAATTGATGAAACTTTAGATCATTGTCTTAAGTAAAATAAGCCAGGCTCACACAAATACCTTATTTTATCTCCTAGGTATGTGTACATATATAAAGAAGTTATACTTTATCTCTTATATATGTGTACATATATGTGGGAAGTATGAGTATAGGTCAAGAAACTAAAAAAGAGACAATGAGAAGGGAGAAGTCTATTTTTTAATTTTGTATTAGTTATTTTGTTTATTTACATTTCAAATGTTATCCCCCTTCCTGGTTCCTCTCTGAAAACCTCCCATCCAACTCCTCTCCTCCTGCTTCCATGAGGGTGCTCCACCACCTACCCACTCCCACCACACTGCCCTAGCATTCCCCTATACTGGGGCATCGAGCCTTCACAGGACCAAGGGCCTCCCCTCCCATCGATGTCAGATAAGGCTATCCTCTGCTACATATGCAGCTGCAGCCATGGGTCCCTCCATGTGTACTCCTTGGTTGGTGGTTTAGTCTCTGGGTGCTCTCCAGCATAGGGGAATGCTAGGGTAGTATGGTGAGAGTTTAGGGGAATTCGAGGTCCTTGAGGCGGAAATGGGTGAGTGGGAGGGGGAGCATCCTTATAGAGGCAGGAGGAGGGGGGATGGGATAGGGGGTTCTGGGAGGGGGGAACCAGGAAAGGGGATAACATTTGAAATGTAAATACATAAAATATCCAATAAAAAAAAGAGATATTGAGTAGAAAATTGCATAATTGTTTAATGTACAAACCCATTGATCCAAGAATCCCCATTCTCTCTCTCTCTCTCTCTCTCTCTCTCTCTCTCCTTGAATATATTGGTTCAGGAGACAATTACCTGAACCAAACACTGACAACTCCAGCACTAAGATCAACAACTACTAAATGGTACCTCATGAAACTGAAAAGCTTCTGTAAGTCAAAGGACACCATCAAAAAGACAAAACAGTAGCCTACAGAATGGGAAAAGATCTTCATCAACCCTATATCCAACAGATGGATAATATCCAAAATATGTAAAGAACTCAAAAAAATAGACACCAACAAACCACTTGAACTTGAGCTTTGTACATGGTGATAGCTATGGATCTATTCCCGTTCTTCTACAGGCAGACATCCAGTTAGACCAGCACCATTTGTTGAAGATGCTCTCCTTTTTCCATTGTATGGTTTTGGCTTCTTTGTCAAAAATAAAGTGTCCAATTAAAAAATGGGGTACAGAGCTAAACAAAGAATTCTCAACAGGGGAATCTCTAATGGCAAAAAAGCACTTAAGGAAATGTTCTTTGCCCTTAGTTATCAGGGAAATGCAAATCAAACTGACTCAGATTCCATCTTACACCCTTCAGAATGGCTACAATCAAAAACTCAAGGGACAGCACATGCTGGCAAGGATGTGGAGCAAGGGGAACACTCCTCTGTTGCTGCTGGGATTGCAAACTTGTACAGCCACTTCGGAAATCAATTTGTCTCTTTCTCAGAAGATTGGGAATAGTTCTAATCTCAAGACCCAGCTATACCACTCCTGGGCATATACCCAAAAGATATCCCAATTTACCACATGGACACTTGCTCAACTATGTTCATAGCATTTTTATTCATAATAGCCAAAATTTGGAAGCAACCCAGAAGCCCCTCAACCAAATAATGGATAAAGAAAATGTGGTACATCTACACAATGGAATATTATTCAGCTATTAAAAACAAAGACATCTTGAAATTTGCAGGCAAATAGATGGAACTAGAAAATATGCTGAGTGAGGTAACCCAGACCTAGAAAGACACACATGGTATGTACTCACTTATAAGTGGATATTAGCCATAAAGTACAGGATAACCATGCTATATAATCCACAGACCCAAAGAAGCTAAGTAAGGAGGACCTAAGGAGAATGCTTGAATGTCACTGAGAAGAGGAAATAAAATAGACATGGGGGTGGATGGAAGAAGGGAACTAGGTGGGAGCCAGAGTGGGGAGGGGTACAGGAAGGATCAAGTATGGGGAGGAAGGAGGGTGAGAGAAGTGGGAGAGCAAACTGGGATTAGTGGGAGGAGGCATCTCTGGGACAAGCTAGAAACCTAGGACAAGTGAAACTCCAGGAACCTAAGAGGGTGACCATAGCTAAGACTCCTAGCAATGGGGAATATAGAACATAAAACAGCTACATCCTATAACAAGAAAAGACTTCCAATGGAGGGATGGGGACACCAACCCAGCCACATACCTTAGATCCAAAATTTGTCCTGCCTACAAGATGTACAGGGATAAAGATGGGGCAGAGATTGAGGGAACAGCCAACCAATGACTGGCCCAACCTGAGACTCACGGCATGAGAGAGCCTACCCCTGACTCTATTAATGATAGTCTCTTGTAGACAGGAACATAGCATAGCTGACCTCTGAGAAGCTTCATCCAGCAGCAGATGGAAACAGATGCAGAGACCCACAGTCAAACATTAGGTAGAGTTTGGAGAATCTTGTGGAAGAGGTGGAGGAAACATTGAAGGAGCTAAATGGGTCAAGGACACCACAAAAAAATCCTTCAGAATCAACTAACCTGGGCCTATATGGTCTCATAGAAACCAAACCACCAACCAAAGAACCTGCATGGGATGGACCTAGGTCCTCTGCACATAACAGAAGCACAGCTTGGTCTTTATGTAGGACCCCTAAAAACAGGACTAGAAGCTCTCTATGACTCTCTTTCCTGCTTTTGGACCCCTTTCTCTTAACTGAGCTGCCTTTTCTGGGCTCAGTATGAGAAGAGGTACCTAGTCCTCCTGCAACTTGATATGCCAAAGCAGGTTGATATCGTGGGAGTCCTCCCTCTCCCAGGGAAAAAAGGAAGAGGGGATGGGAGTTGTGAGGGAGGGACTGGGAGGAGAGGAGGGAGGGGAAGTTGCAATTGGGATGTAAAGTAAATTAATTAATTAATTTAAAAGATTTAAAGAATAAATAATTGTTTGCTAATAGCTCAGGGGACAATTGGGATGTTCCTTAAGCTTCTGATTCACTGATCTCTGCCTCCCAAGTGATGAAACTACAGGCTTATTCCGCTGTACCCAGTTATATTATATGGTGTTCAGGATCAAAGTCAGGGCTTTGGGCATAACAGGTATGCATTCCACCAACTAAGCCACAAGGCTTACATTTTTAAATTGTAGTTGTTTTCCATGGAACATAGCCTTTGAGTGAAGTCTGTAGTTTCACAGTATAGACTGCACCTCTAATGGCATTAGATTTGCATTTTCTCTAGGTAGTTTTCCAGGATCAGTTTTGCACAGCATACATTAATCAATAAGTAGAAGTATTAAACTAAGAATGAGAAGCTGAAACTCCCCCTTGTACAGTACAAAGTAGATCATAGATGCCATCTAAAAAGCAAGAAAGAGAAACGTGTAGTAGGGATTTGAGGTCATGTTATAAAATCAACTAAGGAAATTATGGTTATCCCTATGTGATGGTTAATTGTAGGATCACCATGGATATGTACTTCTGGGTTTGTATAAGCATGTTTCCAGGGATGTTGAACTGAAGAGTGAGACCCACCTTGAATGTGAATGCCAGCATCCCATGTGCTAGATACCCAGTCCCAATAAAAAGGAGAAAGCAAGCTGAGAACATGAATCCATCTGCTCCTGCTTCCTGACTGCGAACAGAATGTAAGCTCACAATCCTGCTGCCCCATGAACCTTTGAACAATGAACTGGTTGCCCTTCAGTTGCTGGCATCAAAGCTTGATGTTGGTGCAGTGGGGGAGCGGCTTTGGGGGTTGCAGGGCAATTACATGGGGCACAGCTACATATTTCAGCAGATTCACTTTGATGGCTTTCTGGATGAACAAAGCAAAAAGGCTGCCTACAGCTAGCAAACATGCCCAATGAGATGCTCACCTGCAACATATCTAACTCAAAGGCCACAGTTTTGCACTAAAGCCACAGGGCTGAATTCTATACGACCATAGACTTTATGTTTTCAATACTTCAGTGCCCGTTGTTTGCAGTCCTTGAATAGGCTCTTCTTACACAATACTATGTCAAACATGTGGTCATTCCTCAGTCATTCCTCCTTTCCCTGATCCCAGCAGATGTGCAGTCAACAATACTCTTTTCATGCCTGTTATATGCTTTCTACTGTGCTCCCAACTCACCCCCAAATTCTAATTGTAAATCAAAAGTGAATGTTGAAGAGACACTTATTGAGATTTTGTTACTATGTGTGTGTTCCATCCTGCCATACCTCACTACTTCATTTCACTTTGACCTAGTCTCTCATGCCTCGTGCAGGCCTCTTTCCTCTTCCTTTATTATGCTAGGATCCATGCAAAATAACTGTCATCTGCCAGATAAATGACAGATTTATATCCAGACACTCAATACCACTTGAACTTGAAGGCACCAAACAGAAGGGTCTCTGCAGATCAAAGTGTTTATTGAGACTGGAGGGATGTCTTAGTGGTTAAGAGCACTGGCTGCTCTTCCAGAGGACCTGGATTCTATCTCCAGCTCACACATGGAGGTTAACAACTGTCTGTAACTGCACTCCAGGGGATCTGACGCCCCCTTCTGGTTTCCATAAGCACTGCACACAGGTGGCACACAGACATACATCTGGGCAAAATGCCCATACACATAAAAATAATTTTTAAAGCACTTTTAAAGAAACTGTTTCTTTGGATTGAACCAAACCCTACTTTCCCTTCACTTGGGACACAGATAGGCCATTTACCAACATGGCTGTCAAGAATATTTGGTGCACGAAACAATGTGGCAACTTTCTCTAGTTTACCTGACATTCAGGATAAGTTGTCAGAGGGAAACAAGGGGGAAAGTTTGCCTTCTTTCTTTTTCTTCCTTTCTTGCTGTTTCTGTATAAATTACATTTAAATTACCTGCTGGGGAGGAATATAAATGAGACTTAGGCCCTCGTGAGTCATGCTTTCACTGGGAAACAAAGCAGCCTCGATTTCAAAAAGCAATTGAATTAATTTTGTTAGGTGCTGTGGAAATAAGCTTTTGAAAAATGAATCCAAACAGTTGTGTGCAATTGTCTAAAAATAAGTGAACAACGTAAATTATTTTCTGGTGTGGAAATATGAAAACAGTAAATAACATAAAAAGATACTTTTAAATGTACAATAACAAATTCTGTGTATATTAAAGAGGTTGGAAAGCAAAGTAGCACCTTAGCTGGCTACATGTTCCAGATAAAATCTAACTTGGTCTTTCAGGACAATGCTGGCATATAGGGATCCCTGTTCTGACCTAGAAGGACAAGGTACATACATATGTACATACATACATACATACATTGCCTGTCTTTGCATACATACATTGCATGTCTTTGAACTTCTCTTTACTCTGAGTTTTCAGGTTCTGTATTTAAAAAACGTAGATGAGTCCTGTTGTAGCTATTTCCCAGAATTGACTGTCAAATTCAATAATAAATATAAACCCACTCTGTAGAATCAGGCATAGTGGTTTGCACCTACAAATTTCAACACTTGAGAGGTTGAAGTCCAAGAATTGCCAAATTGTCAATACCATCTTAAAAAGTAGTGAGTTTCACAGCAATCTGGAGTACAGGTAAGATTCTGTCCAAAAAAAAACTGTCATGAATATGCTATTCCAGAAACATAAACATAAACCCATTGTTTGTTGACTGGCAATATATTCACAAGGTTTAGTAGTTTTAATAATAGTAACACCATAAAAGTCACTTACCTTGGTATCCTGGTAGAGGTGAATATAGGGTTTTTTATTCCAAAATTAATTACTGATATTAACATTCACATCATAAAGTACACAGTAAGTATATATGTATCTCTACATGAATTACAAAATGAATACACGTTAAAGAGACTGCAGCAAAGTTCAAGAGGTTTGGGAACTGAGATGAACCAAACCAGTGCCTGGAGGGAATTGCTGCTGGAGCTAATAGAGTCAGGGTTTGAGGAGGAAACACTTCTAGCTGCAGAGGAAAATGCTGAAGTGTTCAAATCAGGAAGTGGGTCAGGAACAGAAAACAGACAGGTGAACAGGTGTAACAGCAGGCTTTCAAGTAGCTACCTCAACTGCAGATAAACAAGCCCCGTCCTGGAGTCCTCAGTCCTTGTGTGCCTTTATGCCTGTACCTGGATATAACCTGCTGTTATCTTGGTCTGTTGTGTTTGGTAAGTTCTTGGGCCCCTTTCCCTGATACGATTTTAATATGCCCAGTGTTTCCCCATAATCTCAATTCTCCCTGCACTTACATAGTGGCTTCCTTTCTTTCTTTTCTTTTTCTCTTTTTTTTTTATTTTTGATACTTTATTTACATTTCCAATGTTTCCCCTTTTCTGGGTCTCCTCCTTGGAAACCCCCTATCTCCTCCCCAACCCGCCTCTATGAGGGAATTCCACCTCCCACCCACCCACCCACCCATCCC
>CM052722.1:111223175-111256381 GCA_028551405.1 Uromys caudimaculatus | reverse complement strand
TCTGACTGGTGTGAGGTGGAATCTCAGTGTTGTTTTGATTTGCATTTCCCTGATGACTAGGGATGTTGAACATTTCTTTAGGTGCTTCTCAGCCCTGCGAATTTCCTCAGTTGAGAATTCTCTGTTTAGCTCTGTTCCCCATTTTTTTGAAAGTGGCTTCCTTTCTATTCCCAGGAAAAAGTCATTCATCATTCTCTGCCACATGGAGCTACCTGACCGATGGGGCAGTTTCTGTGTCCATCCAGGGGCTCCACACATCCTTCTCCCTCAAAATGGAGTCAAAGGACACTTTTAAAATGGAGTTTCCTAAGGCAAGGCATAGCCTGAAAAAAACCCGCACTTTTTATATAATAACTTCGAGTGGACATAGCTTGAGCTCAACAACCACCAGTTTGTAAATGGCTATAAGGCTGTGTTCGTGTATGGCACTGGTTCAGTTAACCATGAATAACACTAGTTTTCTAAAGTAAAAAAAGTAACACTCTGAATTATTGTCTTTTATTTTAAAAATATGCTTTATTTTCTTAGCTATTCATTGAAAACATGGTTAGGTATGAAGGACTTACTCCTGTACTCAAACTGCAGGTGCCCTAACTAGGCTGTGCTCCAATGTGCCAAATGTTCAAAACATGGTATCCAACTGCTTCCTCTCTATACATTGCCCCTGGTGAAAGCAGACATTATTTTCCCATTTCTCTTCCAGGTAATGGACTGCTGGTTCCCTAAACAGTGTCCCCACCTCTCTTCTGGCCTCTACAATCTAATCTTTACTTTCATGCTTAGACTTGGGGCACATACGCTCACCCATCTGCTTGTTCCCCTGTCCCTTTCCTTCCAACTGAAGCCTTTCTTAAATTTAGGAAATCAGACCGGTCCTTCTGCCAGCCCCAGGACCATGCGACCATTTCCTGACAATAAGATTTAAGCAAGACTCACCTAGAAAGTTCTGATATAGAATGTTCTTCTCCCTAAACCATTAACATTGTGGTACAATCTGGTTAGAACCACCTCTTCTCTCTGGGCTCTTCTGTTCACTGACAGGAAGCAGTCAGAAAATGTTGCTAGAGGTCCAGAAAGTAGACAGTTCAGATACTGTAGTCCATTTAAAATGTAAAAAGAAAGAAAGAAAGAGCAAACCATTTTCCTTGGACATTTAGGGAACATGTTCTTTTACGTACACTAACAGACACTAGAGACCTGCTTTTTGATCTTTCTACTGAAAAAAAGTTGAAAATATTTTAAACACATTAAAAATCATAAAGTGTTGACTATTCACACCAATTTGAGTGGTGGAGATGTCTTTTTCTGCCTGGGGCAGATAATCCTTTCTGTAAGCCCTACCCCTGGAGGGCCCCACAACCAGGCTCCACCCCTACACTACTCTGGCAGGTCCTGAAAACATCTAGTCCCTGTCTGAGTTCCAATGGACAGTTCTCCACTCCGCAACCTGAGGAGCTCCAATGTGTAGGGTCTGCCCCTGAGAAGATCCAATGGCCAGGCTCCAACACCCCAGACTCCCCTAAATGTCATAAAGGCAGTTATAATTACTCCAATCCCAGGACACTCTGGAGGTCTCCACCAATCCCCACCCCACAAGAAACCCTACACAAAACCCTGTGTTCTGCCCAGTTCTCTCTGGTTCTCTCTAGAGGATAGGCAGCCACCTTCCTGGGGTTTTCCTCCTAATAAATCTTCTTGTGAGGTTTGTTGTAAGGTGTGACTTTGTGGCATTCCTTGACTCCTGACTACCAGGATACCTTTCCATCAGAACTGTAATGCTTGCAATGGGGAAACCTCCCTGCCAGAGGAGAGCTGAAGCATGTCTATCAGAGAAGTCTTTGTCCCCAGAGCTGCAACACAAACAATAATTCAGTCAGCACCCCAGCACCCAAGTCCTCAATACCAGCTGTCACAGACAGACACCATTTTATTAAGTTTGACCTGTACAGGATTGGGCCCATCAGCATCTTGTCATGGAGATGGTGGGAACAGCCTCACAAAGCCTAGCCTTTCCTGAGGTTCTATGAACAATTAAAAGTTGCTGTGGCAAGGACAGATTTTCTTCAATGGTGCAGCCACTGATAATGTACACATATTCGTGTAAATAACCTTTATGAAACTCAGGGAGGTTCATAAATAAAAAAGGCATAAAAGTAGAAGGGGCTAATTGGTAAGGGGAAGTGGATCAGCAAGAATGAGAGGTGAAGTGGGGACTTAAAGGTGGCAAGCATGATCAAAATACATTATCATATGCATATATGAAAATCATAATGAAACTCTCCATTGTGTTTAGTTAATATATGCTATAAAACATTTTTAAGTTATGTTGCAAAATTTGCTTTTGATAGTCAGTCTCCTTCACACTCTGGATAATTCCATGGATCCATGTAACTCTAAACAATGTACTGTATTATTTTATGTGTTTTGAATTTACATGAAAGGCACCCACCTCCACCATATGAAGCCCTCTGCCATATGAATGAAGCCCTTCCCCCTAAAGGAATTAAATTCCGTGTGCCACACACAGAATTTACTCGTCTACACAGCACTTAACATCTGTTGGAGTATCACTCTTCCATGCCATTTATCATCTTCGGTGCAGCGCCTCTATGCTCCTGCACCTGCTTTTAATGCTTCCCTGCTTCCCAAGCATTGAGGAGATAGATTGTACTTGAAATTTCTATATGGGTATAAATATTTTATATATTAATATTCATATAGAAATTTAAAGTCTCATCTCTACAGCATCAGCTTCCTGGAAAATGAGCTCACGGATTACGTAGTCTGAGGTGACGCTGGCAGGATCCAATTGCACAGACTTCTCCCCATGGAGATTTGAAATCAGGAAGTTTTGCTATTTATAGCCTCCAAGGCTTTGCTTTCATTAGATGAGTCAACAGATTGGTGGGCTGCCCTAAGTGTTCACTTTCAACTATTGTGAAACATAGTTATTTACCTTTAGTGTGGCAGCCTTCCTGAAAACCTAATGAAACTTTTAGAGGGAAGTAAGTTCATGTTGCTAAAAGGCAGCCTTTCTCAACCTGTGGGTTGGGATACTTGGATCAAAAGACCGTTTCAGGGGGAAGGGTGTATATCAAATATACTGCATATCAGATATTTATACTAGGATTCATAACAGTAGCAAAATTACATTTATGAAGTAGCAATGAAAATAATTTTATGACTGGGGTCACCAGTATATGAGGAACTGTATTAAAGGGTCACACCATTAGGAAGCTTGAGAACACTTGTAGAAATGAATTTCCAAAAGAGGGAAGCTGAAGCATCCTAGGTGGCCACCGCATGAATGCAAGAGTGAATATCACCCCTAACAAAACTAAAAGTGAGTAACTGACTCATCAGTCACCAGATGTTTTTATTCCAATAGTCACACATTACTGGTGGGATCATGGGGCAAAGTCTTTCTACATAAGGCACTGTAAGAAAATGTTTTTTCTGAAACTAAATTACATATCAACATAATTTACTATTGTCTGTAAAATGGGTTGAAAGACTTACATCCAATGAGTTTTACATCATAATATCCAAGTAGATGCCCGTTAAGTTAGGACATGAAATTTCTCCTATTTGGAAGAGTTCCTATAGACACCACACAAAGTGAAAAAACATCGTGTTTACTGAGGACTAGGGGGCAATAGGAGGTCATTTTTAATGGATCTTCAAATATCCCCTTTTAGTCCAAGGACTTAGCCATCTGGAGTCTTATACATGTTTTTTTTTTTTTTTTTTCCCAAATGAGGCTAATATTCTCCCAAAGTCATTGTCTCTAGGCATTCTTCTGTCAAAGGCTAAGCTAGCAAGAGAATATATTGAGAAGTCAAGAACAGAGTTATAGTCTTGGCATTTTCATGAGCTGACATAAGACCACCAAGAAGCTGTTTCTCCCTTTTCCTTCCCCTCTGGCCTTACCACCTGTACAATGAAGACTGACAGCAGATAATTTTGAGATTGTCACTTCCAGCTATGTATATTCATAACGTTTTCAAGAACACATAATATTATGGCTTAAAGCTTATACATAAATTTTCACCAAGTTATATTGATATACCATTTATTTCACAGAGGGAATATAAGCCTTGTGTTCTGATACCTTTCAGAATTTGGCAAGCTAGAGAAATAAATACAGCTTAAATGAAACACAAGTGATGATTGTTGTTCTTAAATTTTGCCTTGGTATATACTTTAATAGGAGCAGGCCAGGTTGAAATAATGAGCAAAATGTGTAAAATTGATAGGCCTTATTTTTAAGAGCCAAACTCCATGGTTTCCTTCCTAGTGATGTGCTTATTTAGTAATTGAAAAGCAATAATTTCACCATTCCCATCACTCCAAATATCCACTTACAAAATGAAAACCAACAATTAATACATATGCATATATAAGACTCTTGATCCACAAACTACATGTGAAAACTATTTTATAATGTAAAGGAAGCTCCCTAAGCCCCCCTTGAATTACGAGGCAATGATGACTAGCAACTGAATCAGTGGAAAATTACCTTGTGCATTCAGTGCCTGAAATACTGCTCAAAAATGAGAGCAAATCAACAAAATAACAGGCCAGACTGAATCCACAGGACGTAATATAGAAGAGGCACTTAATGAGCTGGGCAAAGGATGCTGCTTGCTCACCACATAAGGTGAATAAAAAGACCCTTTGCCCAAGCTCTTCGTGACGATGCTCTGCTAATTTTCTGAAAAAGAATCTATTTCATGGTGAGTCACTGCCCTTTTACTGGCATTATTTTAATGATAGAAGATAGAAGAAAAGGTCACAACTTAGATCAATGCCATCTTTGTGTGACAGACTGGGTGAGTCACCAAATGAAATTAACAGGGAAGCGTGGTTTTTGCTGTCTATACTCTCCCCTGGTACTCTCTGCAAATATATTCAATGTGATATTTGAAGAGATCTGGTTGCTAGGTATCCACCTCTTTCAGAGCTCTTCATTTCAACCTGGACACGAAATATGGAAAATTTTCAAGATAAATGTATCACGAGGCATCCAAAGGCTCAGATGCCTGAATGTTGACATGGGCACTCTAGTAGTTAGTGCAGAATACCAAAAAAAAGGCAAAAAGAAACCTAATCCACAAAACTTTTGAAACCCTCTTTGCCATTCCTTTTATTTTATAGAACACACTGAGATTCTAAAAAGAAAGTGAATCCTTTAGACAATCACTTACTTGAAAAGAAGGTGAGGCCTGAACCAAGTTCACCTTGACTCAAATACTTCATTTTACTTTTAGAGTTCATAAAACATGCTACTTGCTCATAAAAATAAGAAGCAATAGGCAAAACAGACAAGGTAACTTTTTGGAAATGTGACAACCTTGTCAGGGTTCTGAAGGTTTTGCTCATGGTAGGAAGATAACTGCGTGTGCAAAGCAGCTGCACAAGTGCCAGACCTGAACTCCCCCTCCAGCACACGGAAGACCTGCTGGCTTGGCACTTCTTTATAATCTAGCACTGGGGGCTGGGGGAAGAAAGACAGATCACTAGCGCTTGCTGGACAGACAGACTAGTGTGACCAGCATGCCCCATGATCTCTCAAAAACAGTGTATGATTCCTGAAGAATACCACCCAAGGCTCACCTCTGCCTTCCACACAGATGTACACGTATCCGTGCCTCATAAACATTCACACCCTCACACACTAACAACAACAAATACTATTATGTGTTAAAATGAAATGTAACACATAGGTTGAAATAAGTGTAGAGAATGATGTTCCATTCCATGTGTCATCAGGGAATTGTAAATGAGTTCCATGAGAGACCAATACATGCCCTTTAGAATCGCTAAAATGCAAAGCAAACATTATGAAGTACCTATGAGGCAGACAAGCCACTCAAAGCCTAGATCACTGCTGATGGGAATGCAGAAGGATACATCACTTTGGAAGACAACTTGTTGAATTCTGTTTTGTTGTTGTTTGGTTGCTTTTGGTTTGCTTTGGTTTTTGACACAGGGATTCTCTGTGTAGTCCTGGCTGTACTGGAACTCACTATGTAGACCAAGCTGTCTCAAACTCACAGACATCTGCCTGCCTCTACCTCCCAAGTGCTGAGATTAAAAGTATGCACCACTGCCCTGGGCTTGTTGCTTTCTTACCATATTAAAACATATTGTTGTAATTTCATATGATCCAGCAATTTTTCTCCTTTGTTCACATCTATATAAGCTGAAAAAAACATGTTTCCATAAAAACCTGTATAAGAATTTTGATGCCAACTTTCTTTCTTTCTTTCTTTCTTTCTTTCTTTCTTTCTTTCTTTATTTATTTATTTATTTATTTATTTATTTATTTATTTACCTACCTTCATACATACATACATACCTAAACTTGAAAACAACCAAGGTGTCTTTCCAGACAAGAGTGGATAATCTGTGGCAGTACAGACAGTGAAGTATCTATCATTCATTGATAAAATAACAAAGATATGGTAGAAGCTTCATTGAGTAGCACTAAGTGAAAAAAAAGGCACTCTGAGAAGACTACAGATATACTAGATGACTCCAGCTATATGCAATTCCACTAGAAAAGGCAGATAAAATGATGAGTTGTTAACAGGACTGGAGGGAGGGAAGAACGAGCATGAGGCACACAAGAGGCAGAATAGTATAATGGTGGCAACATATCATTACACGTTTTAAGACCCACAAAATGACACCTAATACAAACTGTGTGCTTTGGATGGTAAAGATGTGTCAGTGTACATTTATGTTGATAATGGTAAGGCTGGGGTGAATAGAGGCGATAAATGGTGACTCCCTGTACTATGAGCTCAATTCTTTTAGATCATGGAAAATAATTACTACTAAGAAGTTCCTAATTAGTAGAGAGAACCACATTAACAGAGCATGTATTGTATATCCATGACTATTCCATCTATCAATGCTTATTTTGTTTAACTAATTTCGTGCACTTGAATATGTGATCAGAAAGCCTGCTCCATGAGTTCCTGCTGGGCTGATGGCTAAGCTTGCAAGGCTATCACTGCAATCCTGATGACCAGTTTTGATCTCTAGAACCCACATGGTGGAAAAAGAGAACTGACTCCTTCAAGTTGTCTGCTGACCTTCACATGTGCACACACATAATAATAACATAATAAATAGTGAAAGTTTCGAAGTTTAAATCTGTTCAATGAACTATGATCATGTTATAAGCTATCATCATAAAGTTGTCAATGTTTATAATCAGAAGGAAACCTGTTTAGTACTAATAAGGAAAGCAAGTGATACAAATAATATAAGCATAATTATTTATTGTGATGGTTTATCTTCATTTCCAACTTGACTGGATTTTATGATTTTCTAAAAGACACAACTTCAGCTATGTCTGGTAGGACCTCTCCAGTGAGGCATCCCTGAGGAGTAATGAACCACTGAATTGGAAACGTAATGGTTCTTTGGAAAGTTGGTTGGATGGTGTTTTGCTGGGGCAAACATGTGAAGGAATATTTAGCTAAACTGGACACATGTGAAAGGCTAAGA
Organism: Uromys caudimaculatus; assembly: GCA_028551405.1. Lineage (NCBI taxonomy): Eukaryota > Metazoa > Chordata > Mammalia > Rodentia > Muridae > Uromys > Uromys caudimaculatus. The sequence continues at coordinate 111,248,860 of CM052722.1, read as the reverse complement.
CAGACTCGTGAGGGAACGTTTCACTGAAGCAGACAGAAGATGTTCTGCTAAAGCAAACACATGAAAGGACACATGACGAAGGATTCTTTGCTAACAACATGCATGTATTGGTCCACCTTACATTGTGTGGTTGAGCTGCATTTGTCAGGACTCCATAGAGAGAAGCACAACAACAAAATCTTCTAATAGTATATTGCGGCTTGCTGCAGTTTCTTGCCCCTTCTGTGGACTCAGGCTGGATTGGCTGAGTGATGTCAGCAGAGACAGATGCACTTGCCAAGGCAAAACCCGTGGAAGACACGTAATGTTTGGAGGGTATAAATAGGATTCTATGGACAGTAAGGGAGGCTGAGCTAGGCTTGGTTATAGAGCTAGGTGTGCAACTCTTGTGGATCACTGAGAGAGGCACAGCCTAGATCTTATCCTGGCCTCCCTCCTAAACCCTCCTGCTGACCGATGCAGAGGCTGAGGCCTGATTGTCTCTGCTAGGTAGTTCACTGATGCTGACTCGTGTTTGCTATCCAGACTGTACTGAACTGGACTGCTAGTGTATCTGTGAAGTGTTTATGAGCGGATTGAGCTGCCACTGTTGACCTGTGAATCAAACTGCTGATTTCCAGACAACACAGATGGGAGTTGCTCCAAAGAACCTTTCTAAACAGGTCCACTCCCGCCCCCCTCGTATTCTTTCTTTTCCACTACCTCTGATGGTTGGTGGGCTACAAAGGAGATTAAAGCATTTAAGAACCATCATTAAAATAAGCTTTGAAGACTGGAGAGATGGCTCAGCGGTTAAGAGCACTGACTGCTCTTCCAGAGGTCCTGAGTTCAAATCCCAGCAACCACATGGTGGCTTACAACCATCTGTAATGGGTTCTGATGCTCTCTTCTGTTGTGTCCGAATACAGCTAGTATATGAGCATACATAAAATAAATAAAATCACTTCACTATTTGTGCCTTACAGGTCAGGACCAGTTCCTTCAGTGGCTCAAGAATACAGAAAGCACATACTAATGAGAGAGAAAAAGAATTCTCTACAGGATCACAGAGAGAATGGCTTTTGCTTACTTGGTACATGCATTTGACATCTAACTTTGCCAGTCACACAGATGAGCACTAGGTACATATAGTGGGGGCAAAATTTGACTGGTGCTTGTGTCTAGACCAGGAAGATACCAGAAATGCAAATAAGTCTGTTGAGGACTTGAAACTACCCTCTCAACTTGCCTGAAGCACATCATTGTGTCATTGTCATTTGTGTTTTGAGAAAGTTATGACCTATGCAAAAAATCAAACTGATTAGAGTTCCAGCTTACAGAGCATCCATATTTCCTGGCTTGGAGCTTTCTTTGTCTGTTGGCTATAAATGAATGTCAAGTTGAGTCCTTCTCATATTCATCTTGGATTTTTTAGGGAGGGTCCTAATGTAGTGTGACAGGACTCCTCATAAGATGAGATTAGAACAATCTTACACAGAGAAATAATTCTTTGAGGACAAAACAACAAAAACCAAACACCTGCAAGCCAAGAGAGAGGCTCCAGGGAGAATCAGCCCTACCCACACCTTGATCTCCTAATTATGGCCTCTAGAATTGTGAGAAAATATAGTTGTTTTCTATCTATCTGTCTGTCTGTCTGTCTGTGTGTGTGTGTGTGTGTGTGCATGTGTGCGTGTGCGTGTGCGTGTGTGTGTGTGTGCGTGTGTATGTGTGCTTGTGTGTGTCTGACAGGGTCTCATGTATCTTGGGCTGTCCTTAAACTTGCCATGTAACCTAAGATGAAACTTGAACTTCTGGTCCTCCTGACTCCACCTCCTGAGCACTGGGATCATAAGAGTATGCCACCAGGCCTGGTTTTGTAGTTGTTTAACCCACTGAGTGGTGCTTTGTTACAACAATCTCGGGTAGCCCAAATAAATACGGGATGGAGTTACTGCCCCGTCCCATTTATGAATTCTACCAGTGTTCAAATAGAGTGGAGAAGAGAGACAGGAGAGGGGGAAATCTTGGGCCACACTAGCATCTCCTGTCAACTACAGTGGCAGTTTCACCAAACCCCTTAGCCAACTCATTAAAAATGCTGATCTAACTTTGGGGGGGGGGCGTACTTCATTTATTGGGCTTTCTACTACCATTTTCCCCTATTTACTAATTTACTCATTTAATTTTAGTTGGTTCAAGAGGACTAGGAGAGGAGTAGTGGAAGAGGACTGTGTCTCTAACTTTAAGCTACAGATATATAGCTGGCCCTCCAAATATATGGCTTGCATGTCTATGGATTTGATCAACCACTAATACTAATTACTGGAAAATTTTAACTGTACTGGTAAGGGATTTTTGTTTGTTTTCTTGTTTACTTTGATTTTTGCTTTGTTTTATGTTTTTACCAATCTGTTCTTCTTAACAATGAGTCCATTTTTGCTAAAGTTACAATATGAAGATTTATCACATGAATAAATGTAAGAATTAATAAAGAACATTGGAGAAAGTATGTCTCAAAATAGGGAGCTAGGGAATCTATGCCATGTGGTCTATAAAAAGTTTATAAAAATTGTTTAATGATACAGAAAATGTCTACTATCTTACGTGAAAATCATATTCAATATGACATACAAAGAATAAGAAAAAATATGTAGAGTCTGAATAAATAATATGTGTTAATTTGTTTTAAAAGTACTGAAAATCTATTAATACAAGATTAATTGTAGTTCTCTTTATGTCAATTAGGTCTCAAAGTTCATAAGTCATTAATTTTTAGATTTGAAGGACCTTTGAGATCACTTGATTCAGATGCTCATTAGTTCACTAAATAATGCATTCCATTTATAGATTGATCCAAATATTTTGGGGTTCTTTTTTTCCTCCATTAATGTGTTTATTTATTCACTGGACATTTTTTTTAGATTGTGCCCCATACAATATAGAAATAATACTATATGACAGCTACTTATATATAATTTGCATTGTATTAGACATTATGAACAGTCTACAGGTGACAATGTGTACAAAAGAATGTTGTGTGTTCTTTCTATGAAAACACTGCCAGTTTACATAAGAGACTTGAGATGTACAAATATATGCAGATGTGGTGGTGATACAAAAGAGGGGGGATGGAAAATGCGATGCTATAGGACTTCAGAGCTAAGAACAGAGTCCTGAAACACAATCTCCTAGGTACAGATAGAAGAAAGAACTTGATGACCCTGCTCCAACCATTTAGTTCTCTTCCTGAGTCAAAACTGATGGAATTTGGTACAGGGAGATTGGACTACGATCTTTCTATTTCTTAAGGAAGAGTCCTCACACAGATCTGAGGTCACTAAGGGATGGTCCCACCATTTGGCTTTGTTCTGTCCCCATATTAACATTTGCTCCATGCTCCAAAGTAATGTTGACATGAAAATGTGTCCAACACAGCTTGTTGCTGAATCCATAGAACCCTGAATGAACATTTTATCCAACATAAATAATTACTGTAAAGCACAGTCATGTTTTAAACAAACATCAAGTCCCACATTTTAAAATGCAAATCTCTTTTAGCAAGTACCTTCAGGAGTACATGTGGGCCAAATAACTTGTCTATAATTTCCAGACTGCACCCTCAGAGGTTTGGAGTTAAAGGTCTCCATTACATTTGCACAATTGGTTATTTTTAATTACATTCCACAGTCTGGTTCCAGTCACCATAGAAGCAGCACGCTTTGGTTTCTATAGTGCTATTACCTGTCTGTCTCCTGGGCTCCCTGGACAGCTCATTATCTGTACTTTTGAAACTAAGACATTTCAAATGATAGCTGGAATAGGGTGCTATTTATTACTAAGGATTAGTTGGAACCTTCAGGAGCACCAAAAGGAGCTGGAACCAGTGCAATAAACAAGATACAGGAAACTAGTCATAGGCACGCGCGTGGGTGTGTGTGTGATGCTGAACATGCTGAAGGTCTCCAGAAATTCTCTTCTCACCTTTAATAAGTCTCATGCATTTTCAACCTTATTCCTTTAGTGGTATTTGAAATCCATTTACTCCCCCAAACCTACAAGATCATTTGTGGTTTCAAACAGAAACTCATGTAGCACAAGTAGGCCTCATACTTCTTATGCAGCTCAGGATGAACTGAATATCTGATCTTCCTTCACCTCCCAAGTGCTGAGATTATAGGTGTATACCATCACACTTGACTGAGGCAAGCTTTCTTTAACCTAAGCCTGTATCAGTTCTAAGTGGTCCACCTAGTTGGAATATAACCAGTCCTTCTATATGAGCACCCCTTCGCACCCCAAATATCTCCATTCTACCTACATGTGATATAGTAAAGCTTACCCTTGACAGCTCTGCACTTATGCTATATGACACACACAGAAGCAAAGACACATTTAAAAACTGACATCTGCACATATACTACATTATAAGCAGAAACAAGCTCACAAAGTTTTTTTTTTTAAGCCAAAGGTTAATTATAACAATATCCACTGAATGAGGACACAGCACAGTAGCATTACAGACACTTTTTTAATGACAACAAATGGTAAAGTAATATAAATTACAGGCTACAATATACTGAATACAAAACCCATTCAGGTAAAGACTAGAAAAGCATCACTTAACAAGTCAGTCTGAAGAAGTGGCTAAGATATCCAGGCCCCATTGTGATGACACAAGCTTTACAGACAGCACATTAGCACTCCCGCCCCACTCCCACCCCAGTAGGTGTGCTAATCAATGCCACAGCAAGGCCAGTGACAGTATGACTGAAAATTCTTAACACTTAGCATTGACATCAAGGGACATCTCTGTAACATGTTCACTATGCAAAACTCAGACAAGAATATGTGAACGTACTTTGCAAACTGTAAGGTGCTGTGCAGATGTTGTTAGCTATTGCTATTATTCCTGTTCAGTGAGATTTCACTAAACGTGGAAGGAAGACTAGATTGTAAAACTGACACTATGACTTACAGAACATCTTTAAAAGAACAGATATTTCGAGCACACATAGAAATTAACACAGGTAAGTGTGGCCGGCAGTGATATGGAATAAAGAGTTAAGAAATTCACAGATTGATGGGTGGATTCCCAGTATCTCTGAATGTAATTTATTTTTAAGGTAACTCCATTCCCCTGGGATAAAAAGTTTTGCCAAGCTATTAGAATATACTCCAGCATAAGTCTGGTGAAAATAACCTTAAAATTTAGGAGCAAAATCTGAATAGTTGTGTATTCCATTAGAGAATAACATAGAAAGAAACCTGCTATTAACCGAAGACAAGTGACAAATACCATGGCATCATTGAACCCTTTGTCTACAGATTTATTATGCTTAGACACTAACTGCGAAACTGTCTGGAGATAGTGGATATTCATAAAACAGGATCTCAAGCCTTTCTTCCCTGTACCTTCAGCTCAGCCTTCCTTGGGTACACGTTACTTGTATACTTTTACTTACCCATTTGAATATCCTGTCTCCATAAGATTTAGATGAAAATAAGCACAAGCCCATTGGTTGCTTCTGTTTATAAAGCCAACTTGTTTGTTTTTGTAGGTTTTGTTGTTGCTGCTGTTCTTTTGAGACAGGGTCTCATGAAGCCGCAGGGTGGCCTTGAACTCCTAATCCTCCTGCATCTGCTTCCTAAAATATTGGAATACCACCATAGTTGGTTCAGTATGACTTTTCTGATGTAAACTTTCAAGTTATTATAATTACTGTTAGAATCTCATGAAATACCCAGTTATTTTGAATAGCAGGTTTAAAATTCTTTACTATGATCGTACCAAAATGCTACTCTAACCTGTGAAATGGCATCCATTTGAAGAGGCAGTGATACCAGCAGACTTCTATTCATTTAGCACTGAGAGAAAGGATTTTTCAGGAGGCAAATCAGAAGGTGGGGAAGGTACTGTTACAGCACATGGGGTTAAGTCAGTAGCTTGCACTGACACTTCAAGTTATACTCCCTAACTGGGGTTACCATTACAATCAGGTTTTGAACATCAGTGAACATATTCCTGCCGGAAAACACTTAACAGTTCAACCGTAGCTTTTCTTCTAACACATGAAATATGTACTTTGTGAAAGAGGAAACTAGTTAAAAACCTTGAAAAAAATGTTAGCTAACAGCAGCAAACTCATAAGTGAGCAGTCAAAGTCCTAGAAAAAACTGCTTTAAGACAAATTTTATAATAATTTTAAACACCAATGTGGATATTTTAATGTTCAAACACATTGTACTTTATTCCCAAGGGAAAATTACATGTGTTTACATGTATCCCTGGCTAAAATACTTTTAAAAAGACCTGTACCATTAGTTAGCAAATGTTTGAAATAAAACAAAATAATCCAACAGTATATTTTACAAACAGAACAATATTCCTAAAGTACAAGAAAAAAGCCTTGGTGTTACATAAAAAAAAAAAAAATTGAGTGGACAATTCTAAATACAATAGGCCACCTAATAAGGGAACCATCTAGAAATCTAGCACACAATGTCTGAGACTCAAGTATCATAATACTAAGAACTGCAGTCTTTACAAAATACTCTCATAGTTAGAAGACTCATTTTTAAATACATTTAAACTACACACAACTGTTAAATTTAAGAACACTCTTTTAATAATCACATTAATCTTGTTGTTTGCAACAATAACACAAACACGTATTTTTATATCTAACCACCTATTTAGTCTAGTTCCTCAGCATGAAAATAACAGCAGACTAGCAAATCAATAATGGCAAATATTTAAGCAGGGGACATTTATTATATTAGGATTACCAGTAACAGGTATTTGAACTTTCTTCATTTTACAATTCAATGTAATTGATATATAAAAAAAAGAAGCATACATGCTTATGGGGTGCCATGTAATATTTTGAGATAGGCATGTTATATAGTATTTAAACTGGGTTATCACCTCAAAATTTTATATTTCCTTATGGTAAAAACATTGAAATGGGAATTGTAAAATAATAAAGACAGTATATGCTTTGTAAGACAGTGGGCAACTATCACACATCCAAAAAACTGCGAACAGCTCTTTGGTGAAGTTGACAAGATCTAACTTTAAAACAAGGTTTTAGTGTATATGTAACCAGCAATAAGCATCATTCAAAGCTGTACAGGGGCTGGCTGTGAACTAAACTACTGATAATCTGCAGGTAGTAACATTATGGGCAAATTTTTACTTTTTAAATTTTTATATGTATTTTTCCAGTGTTTTACAGAATATATTATGACCTTTTAATCAGAAATAAATATTTGGGGGACAGTGTTTTTATACATATACCCAGTACCAAGTGGTTTGTCTGACCATAGACTGAAGGTACCAAGGTAACTGGGCTTTTTTTCTGGTGCAGGGTTGTTCTGATCAAAAAAGACTCAAGGATTATTTTAGGATGTAACTTATGCTCAGGATGTAACTTATGCTCAGGATGTAGCTTAGCTGTCATAAAAAAAATTAACAGACAAAAAACTTCAAGAATACTTCATAAGAATTGTGATGTTTCAAGATTGTATAGACTCTCAATATGTGAATACTGAACATTTTGACTTTCTAAAACTTATATACTATTTTAAACTAGGACAACACATTAAATGGGATTTCGATAAACTTTGCAAAATGAGGGCACAATGCGTGATATTCACAATGCTGGCAGTCAGCCCGGTCCTCTGTCCTCAGTAACCCTAAGCCCTTTTGCATGACTAGTGTGATTTCAGTGACTTTCCCCATGAAATAATGGAATGTGAGAGCAATATTTCCTCACTGACTAAAAAGTCAAATTAACTAAAATGCCTACAATGTAAGCAAGTTTTAAGGAAAGTAGAATCTCAAACCCAAGGGCCTGGTATTTTCCAGTGAAGTCCTTCAGTAAAAAAGGAAATTTAGACTTGCTTCACTAAGTATTTCTTAATATACCCAAATAAATAAAGCTGAAAAGTAAGTATTAGCCAAATCACTATCATTTTTTGTTACTGTAAGATATGTAAATTCTTCCTAGGATAAGAGATAACTCATTTAACATGTACATCTATACCTATCCAACTTTTCCAAATTTTCATTTGCAAATGGAGATTCAAAGTTCAAAGTAACCATATTATTGGGTGGGTCAAAATTTAGCCAAATGTGACTGACTCTTTAGGACTGATTTTAACATGTTCTTTCAACTTTATTCAAACAAATGTATTTATTATCAACACCCCGAATTTATTTAGCATATTCAAAAATAAATTTCATGCTATCAAAAGGTGATGTTGTTCACTTTAATCCTGTTTGCCTTCACGCCACTGTCGTGAGCCTTCATTCCAGGCCACATAGACAAACAGGGCCAGAACCACATGAACAGCAACCACAGCAACAATTGCGGCATAAAAATAGCTGTCTCGATTGGACATTCCAAGGGCACCTATCAAGAAAAGAAAATATTTCATTTTATTACATACTTACCAAATTACAAAATTCAAAACCTAAGAATTCTTCTGTTTGTGATGAAGATCATTACAGAAAACCACAACCAAGTTGTGGAGCCTAGTCCCAAAGGATTCAGGTACAAAACAAAACTCCTGTGCCCTAAGGCTCAACCTGAATTTGAAAGAGAGCAAAGCACGGCATTTGGGAGGTTTTCAAAGGAGGAAAGGGAAGAATAGTTCTCGTGACACAGAAATCGGAATTACCAATTACCAACTACCTTCTTCTAATCTCCCATTTTCCACTCATAGTGTAGACTGCAATTACTTAATCTGTGTACCACACTTCTAAAATGAGGATACTACAATTAATTCAGAAGATTGTTGTGGGGATTCTGTAGGTGAATTCATGCAAAACATTTAAAGCAATACATTGTAAGTAATAAACATCCTCCAAAATTTTGTTTTGTTCTTGAGACGTGGTCTCATGTAGTCAGCTTGGCCTCCACCTCCCAAGTATTACAGGCATGTAGCACCACACCCAGCCAACCACAGCATACGAACGGTTTGGCCATATATTTAACTTACACAAAGGGAAGAAGAAAACGAGTTTGACAATAAAAAGATTCATAACAGCTCAGAACAAATTAGAAAATAAAAATATCTTAAAGTATGTAAAAATTACCTTCAAATATATAAGATTTCGTCGTGAAATACAACCCAATAGGAACTGTGATCATTAAAGCCGTGAAGAACAGGAGTGTCTTCAGGGTTGCAGCTAAAGAGTTTTCATTTCTGGAAGAAAGTAAACAAAATTTTCACAAACCATATCCAAATATAATAATCCTGAAGATAAAAGAATCCTGAGGCAAATAGCTTCATGACAAAGTGGCAAGCATGTGCCTGCCTGTACCCAAGCCAGACCCTGAGATCGATGTGCATGTGCAGGCGCGCAAGCCCCTAAAAATTACATTAAAAAAAACCAAACCCATTTGCAATCAAACAGTTCCTCCTTAAGGACTGTACACACTTCTGCTCAAACCAGAGGACTAGACCAGAAATAAGCCAGAAAAGACAGATGTATTAGACTCAAACTGATTCAAGACCCAGTTAGGGCTTTGTAGAACATACAGCTGGGTGGGAGTAAACCAAGAAGACAAACATTAATAGCTATTCCAGGAGACTCCAAATAAAGCTTAAAATGGGCAGCTTGGTCATACTATCAAGGAAAAACACACCAATGATGATAGGAAGGGTGTAGAACACATTTTTTTTCAAAGACTAGATGTAAAATCCATAGTTAACATCACTGCTTAGTTTGTGTAAGCTAGTCTGAAATTGCAGAGAAATGCATTTTCACAAAAATCAAGGCATTCTTTTTTTGAATACTACGTCATTTAAACAATTGTGTTTCCTTCAATGTGATTACTTTTTAAAAATCTGATGGAAAAATCAACCAAAATCCTAGAAAACAGAAATGTTTTTTAAACTATTTTGATAAACAGAGGGGGAAGAGGAAAATTCAGATAGTAAAAAGTTACGAAAATTGGGTAAATTTAGTGTGTCCTATGCTCATCCAGAACAAAAGTCAATCTACAAACTCCAGTCATAGCTAAGTACTCTAGACATACAGAGCCATTTCTTAGTGTTTGTGTGTGTGTGTGTGTGTGTGTGTGTGTGTGTAAGAAAGAGACAGTGAATGTGTGTGTTTGGGTGGGTGTGTATATGCATAGACAATCAAGGTAGACATATTCCACAATTCTATATATATGTCAATTTAAAAATGATCAAATCTATAGAAAGAATAAACACTGGCAACTATGGATAGGGGCAGAAAATATGGAACTGTAGATCAAATTCCAATAAAGTAGCAGTCACAGGCTATTTAAGTTTAAACAGCTAATACACAACATGAAAATTATATCTCATAAAACTGCATTGTGTTAGCAAGCTTTCTGGATTGATTACAGCCCTTGTACATATGGGAGAAATAAAATCTACATTCTAAGATTATCTTTTGGTACCTAATGTATTACCTTTTACTATACTCTACCATTACTGAGCTACATATATGTTAAGCAAATGCTCTACCATGTAGCTACCTCTCTAGCTCTTTTTATTTACTGTTAGAGAGGAGTTTCACCAAGTTGCCCATGTTAGCCTAGAACTCATTCTGTAGCCCAAGCAGGCCTTGAAATGATGATCCTTCTGCCTCAGTTCTCCCAATACATAGTTTTAAAAGGTCTATGCCACTATAACTAGTGTGTTCTTTAGGTAATCTTTCTTAAATATCTACTATCTGGTATAATTTTTACAAGCATGGGCTAGACAGATGGCTCAATGGTACTGCTCTTCCAGAGAACCCAAGTTCCATTCCCAGCACTGATGTCAGGCAGCTCACAACTGCCTTAACTTCAGCTCCAGAGGATCCAATGCCTCTGACCTCCTCAGGCACCTGAATCACACACATACACACACATAATTTAAAACAATAAAGCTTAAAAAATAATTTTATAAACACTTATTGAAAAATGATACGACACAACAAAAATATTATTGTGAATAAAATCATAGTTCCATCATGTAAATATAATCTTTTCTACATATTAACATCCAGGCCCCCACAACCTGTATGTACATATGTTACTAATTTATGGCCTATTATTTTCAATACATTCTTACTCTTCTCTATCTTAAACTTTAAAATCTTGACTTTTCTCTTTTATAACTTCAGTAATTTAAGTAGTTATCCACCATTTAAAAACAGGGAAATATTTTGAAAATGCATTTTCAGATGATTCTGTCACTCCACAAACATCACGGAGCATACGCACATAAACTAAGATGGCTGAATAACACTAGAAAATCCAATCCCGTGGAAGACATTTGCAGTCTGTTACTGATCAAAGCATCCAAAGCATATGAGTGGATAGTCCAAGTTAAGTGTACAACAAGCTTCAAAGTAGTGCCCCAACTTCCCCTAGCATTTAGCCCACTTTTCTCCTTAACTTCTAGCCATAGCCCACAATATCTGTTGGTTCTGCTAGTACAAATCAGGTCAGGTAGTATCCGTGACATAAAATAAAGCAATGGATGCCATTTGATTGATTTATACCTGACTAGGGGTTGCTGTGACCTGTCAGAAATGAGGAATGAATGGAAAAACCAGACTGTACTCTTAGTGTACTTAATATCTGTTGGTAGCTGGCATGGTGGTACACACCTTTAATCTCAGCACTTGGGAGGCAGAGGCAGGAAGATCTCTGTGAATTCAAAGCCAGCCGACAGAGTTCCAGGACATCCAGGGCTACACAGAGAAACCTTGTATTGAAAAACAAAAAGAGTAAATGGATTACATGGCTTTGGAGTCAGCAGTCAAGCCATAGTAACTGTGTGGTCTAATTTTGTAATCTTGGATAAGTCACTTATCTGGATTCAACTTCCTTTTCTTCCAAAGTTAAAAACTAAGTAGTCAGCCAAACTAAGAATTAAGAAATCTGGTGATGTCAACTAATGACTGCTAACTTCTCCCCCAGCTCCTTGCCTCTGAGAGATCAGTAGAGTAGCAAAAACCTACTATCACGTTCTTTCTGTTCAGTCACCAGTCCTTACCCTACTGACTGATTCCCCTCAAGAGAAGTGGCCTCACATCGGGACCAGCCTCCACTCTATTCACACACCAGATATTTACAAAAAAAATATGTGATGTAGGGGCTGTCAGGCTTCAAGATAAAGGAGGCCGGGCGCTTATCCTCAAAAGAGTCACCTGGCAAAGGGAAGACTACAAAGCAGCAAAGTTGCCCAACAGGGAGAGAAGTGCAAGGAAGCATGAACTGAGGGCCCGCTCACTTATACCCTGGATCACAAGTGAAAAGGTGGGACCACCCACTCAGAAGCTGCAGGCTTCAAACTACTTTCCCTCTTCATCAGCCTGCGGTGAAGCGTGGAGGGGCCGTTCCCAAGCCCACCCTGTTTGTCTCCAGCCTGCCCCGGGTCTGCCAGGCCAGAGCAGACCTGCCATGGTGGCCCAGCCGAACTCAGGGATACCTGAACTCTGGAGGCTGCAGCGCATTCAGCGCCGCTTTGTCAAGACGCTCCATGGCGTGGCCGGGAGGGCAGCAGCAGACGCTAGGTAGTTAGCGGGGTTCAGCGGCCGGTAGGAGGGTGACAGTACTAGGCCGGTCGCGCCGGAAGTGCCCCGGCTGAAGCACGCTCGTGTGGCGCGGCGTAGTGACGCGCCGGCAGCGCGCGCAGGCGCGGGGGGGGGGGTGGAAATGCTGCAAGCACTCACGTGACTTACCCGCGGGGGGTTCGTGGAGTCCGTCCGGCTGCGAGTGGATCATTCTCCAGGAGCAGGCCGGGCGAGTAGCCTAGCCACTCCACGTTGAGCCGGGACTTTCCGCGCAGCATTCTCCTTCCGGGCCCAGTGCCTGTCGTCTGCCTCTCGGTCCCGCCTGCCGTGTCACGGAAGCCTTGTGACCCGAGGTAGAGGAGCCGCGGAACGGACGACTCTGCTGTCGGCTGTGGTGCTAGGCAACCGAGCAGTTTCCGATAAGACAAAAAGCAATGCACATTATTCCACCAGCCCATTAGCAAAGACCTCATTCATTCCTACCCGCCTTGGCAGTCCAGCAGGAAGTTGAGAGGAGTTAAACACTCACCCGAGTCAGTAAAACTAGAGAACTCTCCACTGAAAGAGCCCTTGCTGAGAGTGACTGTTCCACGCTGGTAGCCGGTGACCCAAACTTCCACTTAGAGTTAAAAGTATATTTTGCAGCTGTTCAGAAAGCCGCCAATGAGACAACAGGGACTCAAAAATAGTAAGGACAGATGGGCCGAAGCTCCCAGGCAACCCGAGAGGCACCAACAGAAAAGGGTGTGTAAGCTCTAGGACAGGCTTAACAAAATTAGGTTGCCTCTGGCTGCTAATACTGTGACAGCCCTTAAATGGTCAAGCCCGGAAAGGGCTGCTGACCACATACCTATTTTCTGCACCGCGGGATACTAAGCACATCTGAAGGACAAGTAAACCAGCCCTCATTGAGCAGTAGGAAGCTTGCATTTCAGTTTAAATGTAACAACCCCTCTCTAGGCCTCACGCAGATCCTTAGGTGAACCTAACCTATGAACTCAGGCAATGGAAAACTAGGTGCACCAAGTGACACACTGGGAAGCCAGTCAAATATATGGGACCTGTAGCCAATTTTTCTCTGTTCTGAGAGGTAAGAAAATGTCAAAGAGTAGTATCTCACAAACGACTTAGGAAAGTCATTGGAATTTTAATGTTCATAAATAGAACTTTTTGGAACTGAGTCATGCATATTCATTTGAATTGTCTCTACGACTTTAATGATGGGTAGATGCAACATAAGTAGCATGTTCCATAAATCCTAAAATATTGTCTATGTGGATTTGGAGAGAGAAAGAGAGGGAGGGAGAGAGGGGGAGGTAACATTGGCGGTGTGATGGAGATGGAAACCAGGACCTCTGTAGCATGCTGGATATGTGCTCTGCCACTGAACAACCACTCCCAGAACTCCCCATCCCCTCTTAAAATTTGACATAGGGTCTCACTCACTCAAGCCAGCCTTGAACTCACTCCACAGCCCAGGCAGGTCTTGGACTCAATTCTTCTGTCTCAGCCTCCCAAGTGGCTGGAATTACAGATCTATACCACCAGACATGATGATGTAGGGCTCTTTGCAGGAACACTTTGCTGATTCCTGACCTTGTTTAACACCCCCATGGTCCTTAAACCCCTGGGGAATCCATAAATTTAATAATGTATTCTGAGAACAAGTATTTGGTATTTCTAAAAACCTAATGACCAGCACTTGGGAGGCAGAGGCAGGTGGATTTCTGAGTTCGAGGCCAGCCTGGTCTACAGAGTGAGTTCCAGGACAGCCAGGGCTACACAGAGAAACCCTGTCTCAAAAAAAAAAAAAAAAAAAAACTAATGAACTCCAAAAACTAAACTAAAACATCACATTATTTGACTTGAAGCATAAATTTTGTCACACTGACAAGTAATCCTGTTCATCTAATGAGTAAATGGAAAGACAATTACTAAAACCTAAAATATGCTATAGTATACTTGATAGAACAAATCTTTAAAATATTAATTTAAAAAATAATTGTGTACACCCAATACTATATATTAAACAAAATTTGTTAAACAACTGAGTTGTGGCTGCAAAATCAATGTTGATATATTAATGTTTGCCAGGATCACAATAACAAAGGACCACAACTTGGGTTGTTTAGATAACAAGTTAATCATCTCCCACTTCTAGATGTCTAAGATGGAGGTATTCTTAAGGTTAGTTCTGTGCACTACTATAGAAAAATGCAGTCATTCTGTGCTTCTCCCTTAGCATTTTTAGGTTGTACAAGTGTCATCCTGATCTCTGCCTTCACTGTTTCATGGCATTCTCCCCACATGCCTGTCTGTGTTCAAATGTCCTGTATTCATAAGGACACCAATCCTATTGCATTAGAGGACTACTCTACTTTCATATGACAGTATCGTAACTAATTATATTTGGACCAACAATATTTCCAAATAAGGTCACACTCTGAGGTGTGGAATGGTCACAAGGAAGGAAAGTATAGTGGTGACATCATTATTTGCCCTAGAATAAGGAAATCATTCTCAAATATTTGTCAAATATTCACCATTGTTGAGAAAAGTGAGAACTATTTAGGGAAGTGATTTACCCCAGATTTCTTGGGTTGATGTGATTAGAGATTTTATAACTCCTAACTCTTGGTCTAGTGCCTTCTGCACAATAGTATTGTAAGTGCCACTGATATTAACCAGGTAGCACACAAGGTATGCTAATAAACTCAGGTTTTGAGCCACCCTTCAATTTTTAGTACCATCCCACAGAGCCATATTCTCATACAGCTCCATTCAGAGCTCCCACTGTGGCTTTGGATGAGACAGCAATACTTGAAAGACCAACTAATACTTTTTGAGTCTATGTCTACACAATATGGCATTTCAAAAACTGAGAGATGAGGAAAACAAAAATTCCACCATATAGTCAACAGAATCAGTGCAGAGAATAAAAATACTGCCCTGGCTTCTTCATGTGAGAAGTGGGGGTTCAGTTGTTACTTTTTGTTTTATCAAAGGTAGTTAGTCCAACAAAGACTCATACTTCCTGAAACTTCTGTGCCAACTAGCCAATTGTCTCAGATTGTGACGTTGAGCTGCTAGCAATGGGGTAAAACTCAGTCACCACCTAGTCAGCAATAAAAGACAGGAGGTATCTTGGGCCCCGTATGCTTGCTAGTGAGGGTTGGGTCTTGGTGCATCCTTGTCTTGCTGAGCCACTTTCCCTTTGTTTGTGTGCTCTGTCATGCAATGCTGAGCTTCTTGGGTTTTTTTGTTTGTTTCTTTCTAACACTTATAAGGGATAGTGGGTGTCTTTTTTCTGAAAATATACACTCATGAAATACATCCTTTGGGGAAAAATCATAGTTCCACTTCTAGACCAAAATTAAAAAGAAGAAAGGATCTGATAGAAAAAAATAAGTTTTCAGGATCCCCTAAGCAATGAATTACACCTTTTTCCACCTCCCACTTTCCCCCTGATTACTGTCCAGTCACAATCTCTATAATTTGTATGCCACCCCCATTTCATATGTTGGAAATGTCAAGCTAAGGAAAATCCCAGAGTTTAGTTAAGGCCTCACTTCCTCCTTCCCCCCCTGAGTCTCAGTCCTGTGTGTACTCAGAATTTTCCATAAAGCTACCTTGTTCAGCTCTGTGTTACACACAATTAAGCTGGGTTCTTAGAGCTATGGAGGGCTCTTGATAGGAAAGCCTGAAGATATTCAGGGTCCATGGCTCAGAGCTATTCTTGCCCAGCCTATGTAGTATTAGTGGAACTCTTGGAAGGAAGTATGCACTGAGTAGAAGTATGGCTTCAGCCCATATCACTTGGCACTCCAGTGTTTGATATTTAATAAGCCCAGCAGAAATGAAGGCAGGTATTCTAAAGACAGACTTGTGATGCTCAATCTAACTATAAGACTATCAAAACAATGAATCCCAAAGAAATAGGAATTCCCCCCAGGAAACTCATGCTGGGAGAAGAAAAAGGTCACAACAAGAGGGGGGATTTATCTAACAACTTGTCAGATTACCTTACACATTAAGACTGAGAAGCCTAGACCAAGATGGGTCAATGGGGAACAGGGAGGCACGGCCTTCTGTTTGAATTTTAATCTCACTCCCGAAACCACAAAACAGACTTGAGGGTTTTACTAGATCACTTTGTCCATCTTTTCTCAATGTGGCCACATTGAATAACTCTCCCTTTTCTGCTTTCCATTATTAATTGGCTTATTAAGGATTGTTAGCAGGGAGGACCTGGATTGGGGAACAGGTTTTGACCCCCAAGTTCTATAACAGCATCATAAGAAGAAGCCTGTCTACATGGGGCGGCAAGGCTCTAGCTGACACTTCAAAGTTCAAAGATCCTGGCCCAAGAGCTTTCAGATGGGCCTCCCAGGGTACCAGAAGTAGGCCGGCAGAAACTGGAAGAGAAGCATTAGGACAAAGTCACAACCCAACAGATATATACCCATGCTCTGGCAGGCGAAGGCTGAATGCTGAGGAGATGATGGTGGCCTGTGGGCAGAACAAAAAGCGGAGGGTTGTCCCTTGAGAGAGCTGATCCGGGGGTCCTGGAGACCAGAGCCGTGGGTTCCGAAGACAGAGCTCCTCTAGTTAAGGCGCTGAACTAGAGTCTAGATTCAGAATTCCCAGAGGTCTTCTGAAACACCTAGAGGGAGGGTAGGGCAGGGCAGCTCTGATTGGGCCTCAGCAGAGCTTCCTTCTGGCGAAAGCCTAGGGTTAGGCAGAAACTCAGGAAGTCTGTGAGCCCTGAGGCCAGTGGACCTCAGAGTGTGATCTTGGTTCCCAGCCCCCATCCACTCCAGGAAGAGGCTGCTCTCCCAAGGCTGATTGAATAAATTAAGTGTGTTGATGAATAGATGAGAGAAATCTAAGGGTATTTTTCTTTTCCTTTCCCATCACCCCAGACTCCACAAAAAGGAAAAATGTGGATGCTATAGGAAAAAGAAACTTAGAAGCATGACAAGAGTGAGTCAGGGTTTTGATCACTGATAATAAAAGACAGGGCTGGAGAGCTGCTCTTTGGTAGAGGACGTGGTAGAGGACGTGCTTAGCGTGAGAGCAAAGCCCTGGATTCCATCACCAGGTCAGAGAGGGGAGGGGGAGGATAACAGACTAAGCATACCAGCTGCCTGCTTATGGCCTTTCTCTTCCAGCTGCCCCTCTGGTTCCAGTCCTGGGAAGAGAGATCCCCTTCCAAGAGGGGAAAGGTTAAGAGGAGTGCACAAACGTGTGTGAATGCAAATGTGAGAGTGTGCTTCTCCAAGAGTGAGGGCATGGGGTACTGTGTATCCTTGTGTGTCTGTGTGCTTGTCTATTCAAATATGCTGTTTTGGGAAATGTGATTAAAAATAAAATCCCCCAACCTACAAAAACCACATGAAGAAAGTAGAAAAGAGAAACAAACAACTAAACAAAACATACTGAATAAGCATTAAATCCTAATGGCCTGACAGGAGGCTCAAGAGTTAGAGGCCAGGCTACATACACAGGGAGTTGAAGATAACAATACTTTGCAACAAAAAGAAGGGAGCAGAAAGATTGTAGGAAGCAGAGAGTCGGGCAGTTTGCTGTAAGATTGTGTCTCCTAGGAATGTGAAAAGCTTCACCTATAAAGTCTCACAATAGGAGCAGAACAAGGACAACAAAATGTGGATGTGGGTGGGGAAGTCCCGGATGCCTCAACTCTACACAAAGAACTACAGGTAACTAAGGAATGCTGAAAGTGGGAGAAATACTCTTCCCCAGGGAAGCGCATACCAATAGGTTACACAATACCAAATGGTCAGCCCTGAAACCATAAATGTACAACTAACATTATACAGACTGAGCAGATTATATTTAGGAATATATATTCATATATATGTGCATGTAACAGCAGTTAATGAAAAAAGAGGCCATGAATTTGAAAGAGCAAGGAGGGGAATATGGCAAAGTTTGGAAGGAAAAGAGGGAAGGGAGAAATGTTATACTCTCAAAATTAAAAGAAGTAAAGAGGAGGAGGAGGAAAGTCAGGCATGGTGCCTCGAAAGTGTAATCCCAGTATTTCAGATGCGTAGGAAGTTGGATCAGGAGAAGTTCCAGACCAGCTTGCTACATATCATGTTTGAAGCCTGCCTATGGTACATAAGGTCCAATCTCAAACCATCACCAACAAAATTCTGAATGAATTGGGAAGGAAGAAGTATCTTATTCTTCAGTGAGAAAATTAAGACTATTAAATCTATTGATATGGATGTGCCGTTAGGGTATGCTAAAAGCCAAAGAGAGAGAGAGAGAGAGAGAGAGAGAGAGAGAGAGAGAGAGAGAGAGAGAGAGAGAGAGAGGGAGGGAGAGAGGGAGAGAGAGAGAGAGGGAGAGAGGGAGAGAGAGAGAGATCTGTCCCACAATGGGACATGCACGTGAAAGAGCCCTTTGCTGGTCAACTATTCCCCTGCCACATTTGGGATGTGGACTTCACTAACTTTGTCCAATATCTCACTACATTGATTGACCTGTCAGAAAGACCTCAAGTGTTCATATGAACACTTCCATGTCTTCCTTGACCTGCTTCCAGGGGCTATTATGGAAAGTGACCTGCTGTTCACTCTGACACCTCCCATACATGTTCACAAGACAGACACTAAAGTCCAAATGAGGACGTAGCTGAGTTCCAGTGCAGAGACCTCAACCTGTAGCCAAAGTTCTGGAGATGAATCAGTTCATCCTTAATTTTCTATGCATAATATCACAGACAGGTTTCCATCTGCCTCTTTCTGAACAACTGCTTACCTCATCTGGTAATCACTTCCTGTAAAGATGGAGGGGGGTGACGGCTGCAGCTATCACTTTCTATAATGCAAAGTACTGATTAACAGTTACCAGGACTCCATGGGAGAAAGAGCCACACCAGTAAAAAAGTCTAAGTACAAATGTGACTTTTGCCAAGACTCCTGTGGCATGTCTTCACCTTCTTTTCCTTAGAAGTCAAGACAGTATGGCAGTGCTCTAAGCCTTGCTTCTTATGGCCTGGTTTATAACTATTAGTTTGCAGCTGTGGCAGAATGAAATCTGGTTCCCTGGTAGTCAATGGAAAGAGTAGTGGGCTCCTTGCCCTCAGTTGAAGGTAGAGGGTGAATTCTGCTACACAGTTGTCTCTTCCTCCAAATCCCAGACAGCTTTGTCCTCTCCAAGCATGTGGTAAGATCAGGGCTATTTGTATACACCTAGAGCAGACAGATTATTGCCTGTCCCTTTCACCATCTGTGTGCACATATCGACTCAACTGAATGAGTAAATGAATCTTCCTTCACAGGACAGGGAAGACTTGTAATGGAGCATCATCCTTGGCCACTAACACCAGGGCAATGATGGTATCCCATAATAAAACATTTTTGAGTGTAAACATCACTTAAGTTTTGCACAGCAATTGTTAAAAAATAGGGTCCTGACAATGTCAGTTCACCAACCTGGAAATATTTTTATGGTAATCATTTCCTACAGTTCTTGAAGCTTCAAAAAGAGGACATTCAAATACTCCCCTAGAATGCTGCACCTAGAAGGAAGTTTCTACATCACCCAATCCAGGTCTTTCTTTTCCCAGAAGAAGCCAAGGCATCATCTATGGGAGTAGGCATGAGGAGGATGCTGTCTTCCCTGGACTGGGACCTGGAGCATAGCAGGAACCTACTAAAGCAGAGGTTCTGCAACCCCTTAGTACAGTTCCTTATGTTGTGGTGACCCCAACCATAAAATTATTTTTATTGCTACTTCATAAATGTATTTTTTCTACTATTATGAATCATAATGTAAATATCTATGTTTTCTGATGGACTTATGGGACCCCTCTGAAAGGGTCCTTGGACCTCCTAAAGGGGTCACTCCTTACAGGTTAAGAACCACTGTATTAGAGACTGCTACTGCCTGCTTGACAGTGTGCCAAGCAAGGCCATGACAGAGTGTGATGGCAAAGTAGTCACCACCCAGGAAGTCAGTAGGGGCCATGTTAGAATCCTGAAAGGCTGAATATTTATACACACACACACAGGAGTTGAAAACAGGTCTTGTGAACAGAGGAAGGCAAGAAATGGGGGATCAAAGAAAGGTGAAAGGGGGATTAGGTGGACAAGACTCCCTTGTGGCTTCCTGAAACAGGACACAAGCAGAAGCAGCAGTGAAAGGCCCACTAGGCTAGAACTCTTTCGTGTGGGAAGTGAGAGCTTAAGGAAGAAGATGCCAGGAAATGTGGAACAGCCTTCTGAGGTCTTCAACTTGGAGCAGACCCCCGCGTACAGCTTTTAGGATTGACAAGTATAGAGTTACCTTTCTCTTCACTGCAATCCAGTAGCTCACAAAGAAGGAGCTTAGGGGAGGAAGAGGGTTTATTTGGCTCATAGTCTAAAGAACTACAATCCATTATGGAGAGGAGAGCAGAGAGGCACACAGCTCCATGTGGCAGGAGTGGACAGCCATTTTCTTCTATGAAACATTTTTAGTAGCGAAATCACAATTAAGCAGCTCTCAGTTCCCATTTTCTGCTTCCTTACTCATCTTAGTCTGCTTTGATTTTAAATATTTATTTATAATTATGTTTGTAGGTATGTGTTTTGTGGATTTCTAAATATGCATGTAATGCCCAAGAAAGGCAGGTATGTCTGTTGGATCTCCCAGAGCTAGAGTTAACAAGAAGTTGGAAGCCACTTAACACAGGTTCTGGGAATTGAACTCAGGTCCTCTGCCAGGGTAGTACCTGCTCTTAGATTGGAGCCATCTCTCCAGCCCCTCAGTCTGATTTATTTGAAGGTATCTCTCCTTGGCCAGTCCTCCTTTCAAGTGATCAGATAGTTAAGTTCAGACTGTCCTATGCATATATTTGACTTCTCTAGCCTCTGGTATTATTACAGCAACTCAGAGAGCATCTGTGGCCTTATCAAAGCCACAGGGAAAGAGGAATTAAATAGTCATGTGGCTTTCTTTTCTTGTATAGTACTTCCTCCTGTACAGTACCTAGGGAAAGCAATGAAGGAAAAGGAGAAAGTAGGAATGACAAGGGAAGAATAGGGAGGATGCAGACACTTAAAACCATGCAGGGCCTCCTGGAAGATGGTGTTGCTGGGCCAGCACAGCATATTCCTCACATAAGCAGAATGTGTGAGCTTCATGGCTCTGCTCCTTGATTTAGCCTTGCACTCTTTTATTGAAGGCCTGCTATACGTAGAATGCTTTTTGTTTTGCTTTTTGATTATAAACTCTAGTGGCCTGGTTGCAAAATACCTAACAGGCAGTCAATTAAAGAAGGAAAGATTCCTTCTGACTCACGGTTTGAGGGTCTATCAAAGTGGGAAAGGCAATAGGAGGCTACTTGCTCACATCTACATGGATGAGGTAGCAGAGAGATGATTACGGACACTCAGATTCCTTTCTCCCTTTTCTCTTTTTATTTAGTCCTGTATTCTAGCTCATAGGATGACATCACCACATCCAGTTGTGCCGTCCTTTTCCAGTTAAAATATCCTCTTGCACATATCCAGAATTGTTATCTCCCAGATGACTCTAAATCCAGTCAAGATGATCATGAAGAATAACCATGACAATGTGCACCAAGGTAGATTTGTGTGAGAATTCATCAACTAATAAAATCTTTGTCCATAACGAGTTTAAATTCTGTAAGAAGGAGATGGACAATAATATTACCAACAAAGAAAGTCTTCTTAAGGGGTGAATATGATTTGGGAAATGCAAAGCAGGTGAGAAGAGTTAGAATATGAAGGTGCTCTCAGTATGACCGTTAAAGGGAGAGCAGGCATAACAGACGCCCCCTCACCCTGTGTTAACTGCTTGAGCTTTAATTCACAGCTGGAAGCTGGCCTGTCCTCCATCTTTGTAAAGTCTGTAAAAGAACCCAAGGTTGAGGAGAGTGTGGTGGAACAGAAGTCTTTTGAGAGAAAACTCTTCAGAACAAGTGCCTTACTGCTGAAAGCTGTTTGCAATAAAGAAGAGAAGGCCGAAAAGTTGGCAAAGAACTGAGGCTTTTGTCAGGACAGCATGGTGAAGACTTGCAGCCAAGGCTGGCAGCTGCCAGGCTCTGTGGAGCAAACATGTCCCTAGCAGCTGATACAGATGTAACAAGGGGAGCCAAACCCCTCGGGAGATCTTAGCTAATGAGGGCTGCAGTATGAGGTGTGGCTCCCACCACTCCCCTCGATGGGACCACATCAGTCTTTGCTCTTATCTGGGTGGAGTGATGGCACAGCCTGGGAGTGGACAGAATTTGTAAGTGTTTTAAATACATAAGATTTTGCTATGAGGGATTCAAAGAGTCTTTTCTGAGTTTTGGGGACTACTGACTAGAAATAGCCATGAGATGTATTCTCTAGCCACAAGCTCCACAGTTAAGGTGTATGTAAGCCTAACCCTTACAGATCTGTTTACTGTAACGTCATTTGCAATCCCAAAGCCCATGTTCAGCTTTTTTCCTGATCCATTGTGAGGCTTTTTCATTCTGGGATGGTATCCCCACTCTTAAATTGCAGTTCCCTATGGTCAGAGACTGTCTTTAGAGCATGAGAAATTCTAAAAGAATCATTAGAGAATGCAGATTCAAGAATTTATTCAATAAATATTTATTGAACATCTACTAAGTGGTGTGCTTTGTGCTCAGTGCTTGGGAACAAAACGTGTTCTTTCTTCATAGAGTTCATATGTCTAGTAGTACCAACACTAGTCATAATACCATTTTCAGCATCAAATATCAATCTGTATTGTTATTGCTACTAACTTAGCATTTATATCAAACTTTTGAGATATAATTTATTTAAAGAAAATTCACCCTTTTAGGTGCACAATTCTATGCATTTTACAAAATGTAAATAACCATGTACCATCATCAAGAGAATGACTTGTTCAGCAGAGGGACATTTGGGCCATTTCTAGTGTGGTGAGATTGTGGATAAACTACTATAATGTTTCCATATACATTTTTTTGAGGAAATTATCTTTATCTCCCCTGTATAAGTACCTGGGCGTCCAAGATTGCTAGGTAAAATGCTAAGCACATGTTTAATTCTATAAGAAACTATGAGAGTTTAACATGAATACCATGTTTGTATTTTGGTCAGCAAAACACTATGATTCTAATTGCTCTACGTAGTTATTTGCTTGTATTTTAGCTATCTAATGGATGTTTATGGGGGTCATCACAGATTTTAGTGTGATTTATAATTACAATTTTTGATCCTCTTTTCCTGAGGTTATTTGCATTCATCTCTTCTCTTTCGTGAGAGTCAATCCACATATTTTGTCTATTTCCTAATTGAGCTTCTGCTCACTCTTTGGGTTATGGCAATGTAGTAATGCAGATGCAGTGGCTTACAACATAGCAGTTCAGCAATATATTCCTTTTCAGTTCTCAGAGGTAGAAGCTGGACTGGAGTTCTGTGGTGGGTCAGTCCTGGAATCAATCACGTGGTCATGCCTTGCTCCCTTCTGGTGTTCCAGGAGAGAATGTAGTCCCTGTTTCTTTCAGTATGTGGTGCTGCTGATGTCCAGGGCTTTTGACTGCCTCTGCTTTGTGGTCATAGTGCATTCTTCTGTCTGTAGGTAAACTTCTCTGCCTCTCTCATTTGAATACATGTGACTTTATTAAAGACCTAGATGATCTGGAATAATGTCCTCAGTTCAAGTCCTTCACATATAAGGTCACATGCACAGGGTTCAGGGCTTAGGGCCTGAAGATCTCAGGGGTTATACTCAGGAGTAATATTCTACCTACCCTGTTGGCTTCAAGAGTTCTTCATAGATCTGGTTTAGTCTTTTAGCAGATCAGTACTTCTAACCTGAGACTTATCATTTCATTTTCTTAGCTGTGTCTGTTTTGTTTTGTTTTGTTTTGTTTTGTTTTGTTTTGTTTTGTTTTGTTTTTGAGATACAATCTTGCTATATATCTCACACTGGCTTCAGATTCACTCTCTTTCTCACTTATTTTCCCAGCTGTTGATACTATAGACATGAGCTGCTAAACTTGGCTCTGAACACTATTTCATTTCATTGTTGTTGTTATTGATGGTGATGTTTTAATAAAAGGTCTCGCTCTGTAGTCTTGTATAGAATGGAACTTGATGGGTAGCACAGGCTAGCCTGAAATTTTATTTAATCCCCTTCTTCTGCCTCCTAAGCACTAGATTAGAACATGTACCACAATGACTGACCTTAACTGTGTTTCTTGATAAATACATTTCTACTATTTTGATGAGGTCCAATTTTTACATGTTATAAAATTTTCAACTGTGATTTATACTTTGTCCTATCTGAACAAGCTTGGTATAAGCTAAGGTCACCATCTGCTCAAAAACCTTATTTTCTCTGTTCAATTACCTTTGCATCCTGTCAAAACGCAGCTTAATGTGTTTGTTTATTTCTGGTCTTTATTCTGTTCAATTGATGTATGTGTCAGCCATGCCACCTCCTCATCTAGTTTACTGTGGCATCATAGGACGTATGGGAGTGGGAGTATCTGAGTCATCCAGTTCCGTTCCTTTGAAATATGGACACTTCTTCAAAGTTTCACTTTTGCAATTGTTTGTCTTAATCTATGGAAGCATAATTACCTTTGTATATTTTATATCTGTCTTATACCATTTAGTTTATGAAAATTCCTTAGAAGTTTTACATAAATAATCATGCTGTCTGTGAACACAGGGTGGTTTTTGTTTGTTTGTTTGTTTTGCATCCAGTCTAAAGGCATTGCATCTTTTCTTTCCCTGAATGCACTGACTAAACTCCCAAGCATGGAGGTGACTAGCAGTGTTGATTGTGGCCATCCTTGCTTTGTTCCTAGTCTTGGGGGAAGGGAGGTGAAGCATTCATTCCCAGTCAATATGGGTGTGGCTTGCTCTGATTAAACTGCATTTTCCAGCCTGCAGGACACTTTGGACCATCATGACTTTTACTGTATATTTCACTCCCACCCGCCTCTTTCCCCTCCCCAACCTGCAAGTTCTGTTCTTTCCAGACTGGATGGGAGAGACAAATGAGACTTTCATTGCAAGAAGTTCTGAGTCTTTGGTGTGAAAGGGACAGCAGAGACAGGGACCGAGGTAGGCGGGCCTAGAAACCCCCCTGGATCCCAAAAGCGGGCGGCTGTGGCAGGAAACTTCTGCCTGGG
>CM052722.1:111211379-111222675 GCA_028551405.1 Uromys caudimaculatus | reverse complement strand
CCCCCCGTCCTCCTGGAGTTTGGACCACCAACCAAAGAATACACATTGATGGACTTATGGTTTGGACCACATATGTGGCAGAGGATGACCTCGATGGCCATCAGGGAGAGAGGAAAGGCCCTTGGGCCTGAGGATGTTAGAGGCCTCAGTAAAGGGGAATGTCAAGGCAGGAATATGGGGATGGGTGGACGGGGGGTGGGGAGGTGGGAGGTGGAATTCCCTCCTAGAGGCGGGTTGGGGAGGGGACAGGGGGTATCCAAAGAGGAGACTCAGAAAAGGGGAAACATTGGAAATGTACATAAAGTATCAAAAATAAAAAAGGAGGAAAAAAAAAAGAAAATAAAAAAGACATTTTATGGTGTTTTTTTGTTTTGTTGTTGTTGTTGTTGGTTTGGTTTGGTTTTTTTGCTTAGAAAATGTCAGCAGGATTTTGATTTTCTCTCGCCTTTGTTAGCCAATACAATTTAAAGGAGATTGTAAAAGATAAGTCTTATTTCCCTCTCTGATGAGCATTTATTACTAACTTCAATTTGGAAAGAACACTTAATAAATGAGCCATGGGAAAAATCAATTTCTTTGAAAAGAGACGAGTCAAACTCGAAGAAATAGACAATTACAAGCTGCCTCTAAATGTTGACTCTGGAAATATGCATGGAATGTGCATGAGTTTGTAGGTGCTTAAAGACTTAGGGTGCAGCTAGGGCCATGTGTCCATGTGTCGTGATTCTTCTGGTCTCACTCTTGCTCCCCACAGAAGAAAAGACTATTCATTGGCTCCAAGTCTGTTAGGAAACACTGAAGGCTGAGATCTGAGAACAAGCAAGGGCATTGGGAAGCTAATCTGTCCCAAATAACAAATGAATGTTCTGCCATATATGAGCAAGACACTCTTTCATTATGAACCCAAGACCAAATTCTTCTAAGACTGTAGAGCCATTCTAGAAAGCATCTTGGTGATTAGTCCCAGTGATAGCAATGTTCCAGTTGTATGAACAATACAAGGCTTGGGAAGCCCCTGTAATCCAGGAGCGGTCTGCAACTGAGAAGGCTGTTAAAGGTTGAAAATTGGAGCATTAGACAGAAGTACCTATCTTCCTGTTAGTCTTTTTCTGTCCTCCTTACTTTTTCTCCCTGTGCCAGACCCTGTGAACACAGTTGAAAGGTGAGAAGGCTACCCACGAAAAGATTCATGACACTCATCTATAGGGCCTAATCTCTTTCAACTGAAATAACAGGTCCATTTATTCGTGGACAGATGGTTATGTACAGCCATCTCAGCAGCAGATTTGTAGAAACTTGGAAATATCAAGCAATGGTAAGAAAGGCAAACTATCTGAACTGCATCCATTTACAGTTACCTGAGGTTTGCTGTGGTCTCTTTCCTAACAGAGCTGTTGCCTCTTCGTTGAATCCTCTGAAAGGCTTGGCAGAGATGCACCACACTAACAGCTGTACTAGTTCAGCTGTTCTCTACCAAGACAAATGCAGAACAAATGTGAGACAAGACAAGGTGATATGAGTTGAATGGTGTCCCTCCAAACAACTGGAACATTTACCATTGTTGAGACTAATCACCAAGATCCTTTCTGCAATATGTAAATGTGACTGTATTTGGGAAAGCAGTCTTTGAAGATGGGATGGTCTTGAGGCTATCAAAATGTGGTGCTGTTCCTATATTTATACCCTCGTAAGGGGTAGAAGAAGAGATAGAGAATGAGGAGGATGCCATATAAGGAGGTTGGCAGAGAACAGAAGTGATGGAACCATGTGATGGCTATGACCCTTCTACCTATTGATCAATTGACCAGAAACATTTTATTTGGCATATCCAAAACAAATCATATTAGTTAATTTATTCTTTGAAATTTTGCATACATTTGTACAAAGTATTTTTTATCATTCCTATCTACCACTACTTGTCTCCAACTCTTGCTTGTGCTCCCTACCCTGTTCCCCTCCCAAATTCATGTACTTTGTTTTTGTATTTTGATTTTCCTAAAATCATTCATTCCCTTTGCTAACTAAAATATTTGCTAGCCATCAGGATTTGACATCTACCTGAATGTAGTTCTAGTTCAGCATCATTTAAAACCAGAATCAATATTTCAGGAAAGAAACATCAAATCCTCTTCTATGTTCTTTCCCTTCCCAGTAATCCTTTCCACATATTTCAGATCCAAACATGCCATATGTGAAAACTCTGCTCTATGCATTTTCTGGGTCCTAAGTTTCCTCAGGATGGACCATGCCTACCAGTCAGTATGACTAGTACTTTCTTTTCTTTCTTTTTTCTTTTTCTTTTTCTTTTTTCTTTTCTTTTTTCTTTCTTTCTTTCTTTCTTTTTTTTTTTTTTTTTTTGCAGATATTAAGGATCTTTTATGGTGTTTAGCATGAATACATGGAAATAGAAGGTGCTAGGAAATTGGCAAGAGTGTCACGAAAGAGGACGTCCATTTGTATGCAACATACCACTGTTTCTGAAGGACTCTATCCTATCCCAGGAAGGAGAGAAGTGTGTGGCGTTTATTTTTTAGAGTGCTGTGGCAGGTACACCAGTCAGTGGAGACAGACCAGGCTAATAGACTTCTTAGGGAGATCCTGGTTATGCAGAATAAGCTCTGTAGGCTTTGGAGGCAGGAATGCTTAATTTCTACTCCAAAACACTGTCAAAAGGCCTAGAAAACTGAGCCATCATCAGCTGGCATGACCCTTTCCCACAAAGCCTGGGTATATGGGCAGCTCACTCCCAGCATGGCAATGGCTATTCCAAGTACTGCTAAGAAAACAACTTAGCCAGGCCTCCTTCATAGCAAAAGTCCTGGAGCACTGCCAGATCAGAAGTCCAAGATTGGCCTGCAGTAGAGCATTAGCTGTTACCAGTGGCAGCCTTTGTTTGGTGTGCACCTGGCTGGCAGAGAAGATGCTGTTAGGCAGAGGCTCTGGTGTCTGGCTTTTATTGGTTGCTTGTTTTCTCAAACTCAGCATTAAAAAAGTCACCTGAGGTGGTAGTTTTAGGCAAAGGTGGAGATGGGGATGGAACAGGTCACTTGGGATGCAAACAACATGACAGGTCCTTCACATGTAGTACCAAGCCAAGAGTCCAGCTACCAAGGCCACATTGGCAGCTAGAATGAGCTGCAGGCTAGGCTTCTTCAGCACAGCCGCAGCTGTCCGGAAGGGGCAGTTGCTGCCTCCCAGGGTACCTTTGTCTTGCTGAGCAGCATAATAGGGGCATTTACGTACATCTCCCTTCCCATCATGTATTAGGAGCCCATCCTCCAGGGTATCTCTTGCTATCGTGGAGCCAGCCTGGTCCAGTTCATTGAATATCTGCATATTATATTCAAAGGTTTTGTTGGCCTCCTCCACAATCCTCTCTTTGGTCTTCAAATTCAGGTCCAAGGCATTCATTCTGGCACGGTAGAACTGCTTGAATTGCTGGACAATTGTCCACATGCTCAAAGAGGTAGAACTGGGTCCCCTCCCCAGTGCTGGGGAGTTTTAGTGCCCGCCGGGTCACCTTCTTCTGCACCTGGCCTCCCGAAAGGTCCCCCATGTAACAAGTATAAGCATGGGCCACCAGCAGCTCTGGCTCATTCTGCCCTGTATAGTGAATCCGATCCACATACTTCTGGGCAGCCTCGGAGCACTTCACCTGCTCCTCCCAGTTTTCACCAAAGAAATACTCCATGTCCTTGATCAGTGCTTCCTTCTGGTGTAGCTCCGTGGGGAAATATAAGGGGGCGAAGGCTGGGTGGTCCTGGTTGTGATCCATTTCCTCCTCAAAGGCTGAGTATGTGAAGTAAAGTGCAGTGGTGGCCAGCTTAAATAGCTCCTTCTTAATGCTTCCTTTCAAGAAATCTTTGACAAACTGGGTATTTTCTGCCTGGTCATGTGCTTCCTTGGTCCCTTCCTTCAGGAGCTCAGAAAGGTCTGCCAATTTGGTATGGTTTTCCTTTTCTGGTGCCACAGAGTTCTTCTTCTCTAATTCATCTACCCCC
Organism: Uromys caudimaculatus; assembly: GCA_028551405.1. Taxonomy (NCBI): domain Eukaryota; kingdom Metazoa; phylum Chordata; class Mammalia; order Rodentia; family Muridae; genus Uromys; species Uromys caudimaculatus. Next base: position 111,218,674 of record CM052722.1, on the reverse strand, counting down.
TCCGAGGTCTCCACTTCTGAAGACATTGTGGCTGCCCTCACTCAGTCAGTCTCCGCGTCAGTGACTCCCTCCGCACCGTCGCTGCTCGTATGGCTAGTACATAGGGTTTGAAATTCCAGTGTTGATGTCTTGATGTTCTGCTGCCACCACATTCTACCTTCCCATTTCTGCTCTGTACCAGGAGCCCAGTCCATATATGGATAAGGCTTGTCTTGTCTCATCCTTATTGACTAGGCACTACTGCTTTAATGAGCTCGCCTGCCCTTGGCTGGATCATCAGGAAACAAGACAATATTAGATGCTGCTACATAGAGGTATGTTCTCACCTAGATGAGGTTATGGGATGAAGCTGCTAATGATCCAGTTGGTATATCCTATTCTGCAACCATAATTTTGACTTTATGGTTATTTCCATAATGCCCATCCAACTCTGCTCATTAAACAAATTGCTTTTTATTAAGAAAAAATGCTCATTTATTTAGGAGGTACAAGGGCACTACATAAGTCATTGAAACTGAGAAAGAAATTAAACTGATTCTGAAAAGGATGTATGTCCATCACAGTGAATATGATCAAATCCACATTTTAAAGGCATCTTCAGGGCTGGAGAGGGTGCTCAGTGAGTAAAGTGCTTGCTTGTGCAAGCATGAAGACTTGAGCTTGAATCCCTGGGACCCACAGAAAGGTGGGCTCAGAAGCATGCATCTGTAATCCCAGTGCTCCTACCGCAATATGGTGATGAGAATACCTAAGCTTGCAGGCCAGGAAGCTGGGCATATGGAGCACAGAGGTAATCAACAAAGAGACTGTATCTTAAACAAGGTGGAAAGCAAGAATTGACACCCAAGGTTGGATACCCAAAGTTGCCCCCTGATCTTCATATGTGCATCATACAAACTCACTAACAAAATTATCTTCAGATGTCTTAGGAGACTCAACTCATCCTTTGTATCAATTAAATGTTCCTGTGTCCAAGTCTCCATCATTCCTGTGCTCTACTCTAAAAACAGCAATTGTACGAATCCTGCATTTGCCTACAGCCCAAAGTCTTGTTTCAGAGTAACATGGGTTAATGAAAATTCAGTGCCATGGAGCTGAAAGTAGATTTTTTTTTTACTGCTAGGACACTACTTTCAAGAAGTCCACTATCTTTTGAAAATAACTACCATAAAAAATTAAAATATGACACAAATTACTTCAAGATAGTGTTTTCTATATATGACAGGGAGCTACAACCATAAAGTTACAACAATGTGGTTACCTAAAGAAGACTTGCACAATGACAACACTAGTTGACATCCTAACATGGATGGCAATGTCACAAGGAACCACCCCTAGATAAAGAGCTATAGGCAACCAGGGGTTGCTGAGAGAGATTCAACCTTATCTAGGGATGAGCCCCCGATAGGTTATCCAATCCCAAGTGGCCATCCTTAAACATATACACATTGGAGCAACACCAAATGGACTCAGCAAGTTGTATTTATTTTTTATTAACTAATTATTTTATTTATTCACATACCAAATGTTGCTCCATCTCTCAGTCCCCTCTTGCAGAGTTCTTTCCCATCCTCCCTCCTGTGTGCCGCTAAGAGGGCGCTTCCCCAGGTATCCTTCCACCCTGGAGCACCAAGTTTCTCCAGGATTAGGCACATCTTCTTCCACTGAGACCAGATAAGGCAGTCCTCTGCTACATATGTGTCAGGGCCACAGACAAGCCCATGTTTGCTCTTTGCTTGGTGGCTTAGTCTCCAGGAGCTCTCAGGGTTTCAGGTTAGTTGATATTGTTGTTCTTCCTATGGGGTTGCCATCCCCTTCAGCTCCTTCAGTCCTTCCCCTAACTCTTCCATAGGGATCCCCAGGCTCAGTCTGATGGTTGGCTGTGATTATCTGCATCTGTCTCGGTCAGCTGCTGGTAGGGATTTTCAGAGGACATCTATGCTAGGCTCCTGTCTGCAAGCACAACATGGCTTCAGTAGCAGTGTCAGGGTTTGGTGCCCACCCATGGGATGGATCCCAAGTTGAACAGCAGGTTGTAGTTATATAATCAAGTGTGTATATAATTTTTAAAGAGGAGGTCATGGATTGAGAGAAAGGGTGTGAAAGGAGTTGGAAGAGAAAGTAGAATGGGTGGAAATTATGTAAATACAGTACTCATGAATGAAATTCTCAAATGATAGTGAAAAGAAGGAAAAAATTGACATAGAGATGAAATTTTACCTAACTTTGAGTTGATTTGTATCAGAAAGAATAGGTGGGGAGATATCTATATCCATTCACCTACTCAAATGATGCCATTTAGCTATCTCTCAGGTTGAATTTCGGATTAGACACCAATTCTTGTACTAAATGGTTTCAAAATCCACTTCACCTGGAACTTGATTGTATCAAAGGAAAGGGGGAAGGTTGATGGGTAGTGAAAGAGAACAAATGCAGACAAGAGTCTAATGTGGTACTGTGTTCCTCTTGGCTGTTTCTAAAAAGGAATAGTCTGTGCCTTTGAGTTACTAGTTGGAGCAGACCCCTGGGTTTTTGTTGGTTGGTTGGTTGATTGGTTGGTTGGTTGGTTGGTTTGGTTTGGTTTGGTTGCTGAAAAGGGCACATTCGGGGACTCTGTGTCCTCAGAAAATAAACAGAAGCTTAAAAGAGGGCAAGAGCTTCTAGATTGGTTTTTTTTTTGGGGGGGGGGTCAGGCAAGGACGAATAAAGGAAGACAATGAGACAAATGATGTGCTCACTTTAGGCAATATTTATATAATTAAGATAATTTATGCATCAATGCAAAACTTTTTAAATGAAAATTATCATAAAAGTCTTTGATGAACATAGTGTCAAAAATTTACAAATAGGTTGTAACCCTGTATTTAGAAAACTCTGACTCATTTGTCTCACCCAAATTCTGGCCTTGTGTTGAGTAAAATTTATGAAAACAACAGCCAGGTCTCAGATATTGAACTTTTAAATACTTCATTGGAATTGTATTTATTTTGACCATTCCCTTATACCTTGTTTCTGAGGCAATCACTTCACTCACCCACCACAGTCCCAACCCTGCAGCCCATCAGATAATGATATTAATTTCTTTTCTTGCTTTTGTAAATAAATACTGGAGGAAAGAAACTTAAGTAAGGAAGGTTTATTTTGGCTCACAGTGTGACAGTACAGTCCATATTATGAAATGGGAAATAATAAGCAGTAAGCGTGACTAGCCACGACATCAGAGCCCTCTACACCCCACGACAGAGTCACCAGAGCCCTCAGGATACACACAGTGTCCTGAACACATCACACACCTTCCAGATCTTCTGAACATATCCCTTCTGTCTAAAGTGTTCTCTTCTGCCATAGTTTGTTTCTATTGGTCAGTTCAGGCTCAGCTCAAACTTTCAGTAAAGATGGTAGATTTATCTTGTGCAAGTAATTTCCCTCCCTCTGCAAAGCACAGTACAGTATTAAACCACTTAGTCTGACAGTGGTAGAAGAAAGGGAGACAAACACAGCAACATTTTGGAGCCTGAAACAGAGTAGTTAAATTCATAAGCCCAGGGAATGAATGGGAATTCGGTCTGGAAGTAGGGACAACTGGGAAACAGTTTAATCTACATTATGTCTTCCATAGACTCAAGAATGGAGAAAACAGGCTGGAGATCTGCCTCTGTGGTTAAGAGCATTTGCTACTCTTCCAGAAGACCTGAGTTCAATTCCCAGCACACACATGGCAGCTCACAACCATCTGTAACTCTAGTTCCGAAGGCTGCAATGCCTTTGTCTGACCTCCTCAGGCACCATGCATGCACATGGTATACAGACATAAATAGATGAAACAAGCACCCCTGGAAATGAGGAAAAGTGATTCTCTGGAAAATTTTGGAGAGTGTCTGGATTGGAGGACATGAGGAACATTTGAAGACAGTAGTTTCTCCAGAATCAAGGATTCTGTAAATGCTGACAGCAGAAGCTCCCAGAACACCTCAAGCACTCTGTTGTGGGCACAAGGGTAGCTTCTATGTTGCTTTCCACACTTTTAAAAACAGATTGAAATATTTCATAATTTTAAAAAGCCATTTGAGGAATTTGAGCTGTGAAAGGGGCATGGAAATATCTACAGACTTTGTATCTATAGATTTATAGATGGTAAAGGACTATAGGTTCTTCTGTGGGAACTGAAGAGTCATAGGTTTCTGAGAAAATGACCTTTTGGGTGATAGTCATCCTGATTTAGAGAGAGACCCACACAGAGAATAGTTAGGAAGCTAGTGCAATGGTCTAGGCCCGAGCATGTGCAGAGGCATCAGCACGATGAACTGGGGAGACACAAGAGGGACAGAAGAACTAGGATTTGGCTTTCATATCAGACCAAAGAGCCTGCCAAAACTTTTTATATCTTGATAACCCTAGCAGAGAGTGGGAGACAAAACACCGTCATAAATTATGGAACCAAGCCCTGAGTCTCTGCTTGTTATAAAACAGTAATAAAACAGAATATTTATTGAACAGCTCAGTTTTAGTCTAGCAATTTATTATAAAGAAGCAGGAGGAAGAAAACCAGAGGCCTTTCTTGCTGTGCAGGTAAGAATCTGCAAGCCAACTGTCTCAGAACACACAATGTCCCATCTGCTGCAGGAAGGATTCCGGCCTGAGTACACCCAGAAATCATTTCCACATGTGGGGAACACCCAAAACAAATCATTGGCCAGAAGAAATGGCCATTCCTGCCTCACCCACCCAGGGCATAAAGTGGTTATTTCTAAGACTCTTCTGACACAGAAATAAATTCTTTTTTATATAGGGTGGGCTATATCCCAGGCTGGCCCCAAAATCACCTTGTACCAAAAATGACTTTGAACTTCTGATCTGATCTTTCTGCCTGTGCCTCCACCATGCTGGGATTTCAGGTGTGTGCCACCATGCTCAGTTTATCAGAAGTCACTTTATATTTCAGTAATTCACAGCACTTAGGTTTGTATACTAACCCTTAGTCGCCAAAATAATTGCAGCTGCTTTCTGGGGACCAGCACTGCATGGATGGCATGTATGCACTCGTCCACAGGTTTGGATGGAAAAGACATTTTAAAGGATTTGTGAAGCTGAGTATTAATGTAGCTTGTTTAATATCTCTTCTGAGACTACTATGTTCTACCATTTTACATACACACACACACACACACACACACACACACACACACACCATTGTCCTGGTACAGATGCTAAGACCTAGAGGTACACTGTGGTCTCTCTTTGGTAGCTTTTCCAAAAGTATTCTCTGAGCATTTTAACTCCATAGACATTTTTCTCCACACTGACTCTTCCATATGTCACTTCAACTGGTTCTTCAAGGGAAGACAAAGGGCATATTAAAAATGTAGATATGACTTGTCCAATGACATGTGTCCTAGTTGAATATTTCCAAAGTTATGACTAAAATTAAAGCATCCCAATGCATTTACATCACTTGAGTAACAACTAAAGAGAGGTGATGGCAGGGCGGTGGGAGCCGTGTGGCTAGGAAGACTCTAAGAACGTTCATTGACAACCAGTGGCTAAACAATCACTTCAAGAAATTGTGTGGAAATGCTTGCTTACTAGTTACCCTGCACCAGGATATGGCTCTATCTGTAAGCTTTATTAAAGTAGATCCTTTTGTCTTATCTGTCACTGTGCTCTCAGAACCTAGCACATAGTAAGTATTCATTATGTCCTGCTAATATGTGTTAAAAATGACCCCTCAGGCTATAACTTAGGTAAACAGCTTTTTCCCTTAAGTAGAGAAGGACCAGTGTCCAGTGCGAACAAAGAGAGGGAACCTTCACCTCTGAGGTTGTCACTGAAATCTAATGGGTTCTGTGATCATTCACAGAAAGTATTTCACAAATAAATTTTACATGCCATTTTCTGATAGTAGCACCCATGTCACCACGGGTTCCAAAAGTCAGGTAAAGTGGCTGAGGAAACACTGACAAAAGCCACAGGCATGTGGTGAGGCTTGCAGAAGACACTGAGAAGAATACCTGTGAGAGAAGCAGGGACAGAGCTATGAGGGTCTCTAGGCAACAAGCTAGGAGACAGAGGGAGAAATCACCATCGTTCTAATTTGTGACAGTGGCATAAACTTGAAACCTAAAAGTCAGTTCTTCTGCCAACACGATTGGAGTCATTTCCTCTTTGGGGAGCCTTAAATAGCAGGCTAAGACCTTTGAAATTAATTTAGAGGAAAATGGAATTATCTGAAGTTTTAGATCATAAAATTAAAAGAACAGCTTGGTGTTTACACAGGTAGGGCAGGAGTCCAGGGGATGGCAGAGGCTGGAGGATGGAAACCCACAGAGAAGTCCTGCAACCATCCATAAGAGAAGACAAATGTGGAATGACATGGTGAGAGGGTGGAGAAGAGGGAACTCAGCCAAGGTATTTTAGGCACCAAGAGGTTGGATATAGAGAACTGGGCTTCGGATTCCTGTTTGGATAGTTACTAGGTTCTTTTCTACCTTTAGATATGCACAACTGCATGCTACTGTGTCTGCTCTGACAGCAGGACCCCTGTCATAGAATATTACAAGCTTTACAGAACATGTCCTTCCTTGCCGTGGTGCTTTGGCTGAGAATGCCTCACATAGGCTCTGATGGTTGAATACCAGGTCTCAGGGTGGAGGGACTGTTTGGGCACATTTAGGATGTGTGGCTTTTCTGGGGGAATTCCGTCACAGGGGCAAGTTCTGAGGTTTCAAGGCTATGAACCATTCCCAGTGCTGCGCTCTCTGTTTCATGCTTGCCCCTGCCACCATGTCTGATGTTTGTGACCGTGCTTTCCCACCATGATGACGATGGAGTTTTGTCCCTCCAGATGCATAAGCCAAATAAACTCTTCCCTCTGTAACTTGCCTTGGTCGTGAGTTTTATCGCAGAAACAGAAAAGTAACTGATACAATTCTATAAGTGTAGGCCGAAAAGTTAGCTAATTCCATGCACTCCTTGGGTTTCACATGCCCAGTGCAAAGCATTAAGTCTTTACTAAAGCCAGTTAAAGAGATGAATAAGTAATAATAAACAATAATGATGAATAACCTGTGAGGGGAAGGGGTAAAAGCCAAATTGCATTTTAAAAGTCACAAAGGGGAAGCAAGGTCCGAGGTACAGCCTCTGCTATGGCCCTGCATTTCAGACCCCCAGTCTGTCTATAAGAAGCTTTGCACACAGCTAATGATGTGCCATGCAGGTACAGTTAGAACTACACTTGGTTGCATAGCCCCCTGTGTGTGTGTGTGTGTGTGTGTGTGTGTGTGTGTGTGTGTGTGTGT
>CM052722.1:111190535-111211279 GCA_028551405.1 Uromys caudimaculatus | reverse complement strand
CCCAGTTCCTCCCCACCTCCTCACACTTTCAGATCCACTCCCTTTCTTTTCCCACTCTGGAAATCAATCTGGAAGTTTTTCAGAAAATTGTTAGTAGCTATTTTACTTTTATTATTATTACTTTGTATTTTTTATCATTTCATTAAGTTTTTGTTGTTAGATATCTTTTTGTAACCCTGGCTGGTCTGGAACTCACTACATAGACCAGACTGGCCTTGAACTCATAGACACCCACCTGTCTGTGCCTCCTGAGTGCTGGGATTAAAGCCGTGTGCCACCAAGCCCAGCTAACCTGTACTTTTAAATGAACACTTACAAAGTACTAAAACCTACAAGCCAGTTGGAATTTTACATACAAGTATGAAAAAGTTATGAAATATTAGAAACAAATCAACTCTTCTCTACGTCTGAATTTCAGCTTTTGAAAATATATGAAATATGGGACATTTTTCTAATGAGATCCTTTTTCACAGTTAATCATCTTTCATGAAGGCTGTTAAAAATAATAGAATGTTAAAGCTTAGTCCACTTCACCCATTTGCTTAATCGAATTCACCTAGATTGCTCTGTGAGTCTTCAGGGCTCCAGGTTGCCATAACCATCATTCCCAAGTTCCCAGAAATGTCTGCATTTGACAGGACACTGATACTACCCAGGATTTGCTGTGGGTGTGGGTGTTTGAGCTGTGCTGATTGAACTCCTGCCAAAGTTTGTGTATATATTCCCAGAAAGGGCTATTGCAGACCCAGGGCTGGTTTCGATCACTAACAGATCTGAGCTTTTCAGGGCAAGCAGGGCGCTTGAGGGGTGGGAGGGATGCCAGTAGGGTGGGAGTGGTGTGTTCATATTCTTTTAACTGATTCTTGCCGATACTCAGACATTTGGGTATTAGCAATTTTTTGGTTTTAAAGAAAAAATAGATTCATGCAACGAAGCATGTCACCTCTTCAAGTGTCCACATAGAAACACATGGCTCAGCTTGCTCTGTGTTTTAGACATTGTGGTGAAAAGGGGCTTCAGATTCTGGAATTGGCAGTAACTTCCGGGCGGGGGGATTGACTTGAAAAAGCAGATCCTGATATGGATGCCATCATTTTTATATCACCAAGGCAGATGAAGTGTGTAAAACACGATCTAATCTCTGTGCTCATCATAAGGCTCTTTTGTTATGAGAAAAGCCTCAAGATGAGCAAACTGAGGCCCACAAAAGTCAAGGAACATATAGTATAACTGGGACAAAATAAAAAGTTCCTCTGTTTTGCTCCTTTATTACAGTGTGGGGTAAATAGTCTTTGGCTTCATCTTCCTCAGCCATAGTTGTTGGCAGAGTAGATGGGTGGAGGAAAATGCTGACAGCTAGGAATGTTTAGGTGGAATTATCACAGGACAGGAAAGGAGAAAAAGTGAGAATTATAGATAAACAAAAACTTGGCAAACAGTTCTGCTTCATAAATAAAAATACTGAAGGCACTCAAGAGCACTGAGGTATCCCTTCCTCCTCAGAGCCGAGTTCATCCTGCTATATATTATGCCTTCAGATTGGGAAGACAAATCAGGATTCCAACAGTCTGCTTTGCTCTTCAGCACACCCCATTCAGCAAATGCATGTGCCATGCTCTGTGTCTGTTAACAGTGCCAGGTACTAGGCAGAGGACAAAGGCACAATAGACTACAAATGAGCAAGGGGCAACAACTTTGTGTAAACAAAAGTACCAAGGAGAATGCAGAAGAGAGAAGGCTCTACAAGGGCAGAGACAAGGCTTGACTTGCTTTTCCAGGGCCATTCACTCAGCAGAGAACTACAGTAAATGCTTCATGGATGCTGTCTTGGTAATCTCTGTACATTTGGGTAATTGATTTATTATCTCCAATTAAGGTATAAGAAAATGGGGGATAAAGTGATTTCATTGAAATCACAGTTTGTTCCAGATTTGAGCCTCCTTTTAGAGAACATCAAAGTCTGTAATCTTAACTAGTACAAAATTATGCCACAAGTTTGCTCAAAGAGGATGTTACAGGAGCTAGGGTCAAAGCCTGGACCCTGACAGTTTCTACATAACAAGCTAGGTCCAGCCACCACCCATCCTCAATACTCCAATTAAAGATACAATATCAAGCCAGGCAGTGGTGGCACATGCCTTTAATCCCAGCACTTGGGAGGCAGAGGCAGGTGGATTTCTGAGGTAAAGATACAATATCAAAGAACAGAAAACTGAGATGTATTCAATGCGCCCACATTTGTAAGAACAAAGAAGTTCAGGGACAAGTCCCTTTCCCAGGGCTATCTTCCAGGTCCTAACATGATATTTGCATTTTAATAGAGGACAAGAGGTATGTTTAATTAAATACTCCTGGTCAAGATGTGGTCCCACCCGTCATTGACAGTCACTGCCTCTGCGCTACTGTCTCCTGCAAGACAGGGTCTCAGAATTGCGTGAAATCTCTTTCTGGGAGACAAGCCCTCCCTCTGGCTGGCATGAGGCTCCAACATTTCCCTTCTCTAAACATGAGACTCCTGGGGAAAGTCCAATTTCTTATGGCCCATTGTTTCAATACTCACACTGAGGCAGGCAGAATTGTCTTTAAAAATCCTAATTCGTGCAGGGTGGGGATACTGTATCAAAATTGCAGAGACCTGGAAGAACCAGAAAGTTTGTTCCAGATATAGCTTCTCAGTAGTACTGTTAGGCTAGGAAAGTAGGCACTGTTACTGTTTTGTTGGTTTGCTTTATGTTGATTTGCTTTGGTTTAGCTTTATTCTTCAAGGTTCACCATGGAAAATGGATGGTAAGGAAATGTGGGAAAACTGAGGTCTGGGCAACAGATAAGATGCTTTTGGCTAAATGTAAAAGTAGCTGAGAAGTCAATACACTGACAGTTTAGATATGCTGCTCATAAAATAGAGGCAATGAGAGTGCAAGATATATTGTGTGAGAGTTTGGAAGAGGGGTCTGGGATGCCATGTAGCTTTCTGGCTTGGTTGATTCACACACATAAATGCTGTCAATCAGGATTAGAAGTACCAACAGAGTCTGGGAAAGATGTCCTAAGCTTAAAGGACATCTGGATAAAGATTACCAGTAGCTAGATCATTCTTGCAGTTAGCAACTGAAATATGTGATCTTTAGAAAGATAACATTAGCAAAAGAACCCTGAAAAACACTGGCATTAAATACTTGAGCAGAGGAAAATCATACAAAGCTGACATTTCCTCTGATCTTTTCCACCATGACCTCCACAGTAGACACACTAAGAACACTATCTCTATCATTACCAAGACACAGTATATGTTTCAATGTTTGTTTCTGTCAGTGACCTCCTAAAGAAAGGCTGATTCAGGCTTTAAGCATTTGATTCAAATCCTTTTAGGATGACTAGTCAGAAAGAGTAGGGAGGTCAACGGAGGAGGGTAATAGGGGTCATCATGACCAAATGCATCACATATGTGTGTGAAAATGGCATAATGGAACACATTGCTACATACAATTAATATGTGCTAATAAAAACTTAACAAAATTCATCTGTTGATTAAAACAGTCTTGTTGGCTTTCCCCAGTATTACTCTATATGTTTCAGAGAATCTCTTACGAAACAAAGAATGATCTTGCCTAATGGATCTGAGGATTCATTTGCCTTCATCAATTTTTTTGCATTTTAAAAGTCAATATAAGTTTCTGTTTTAAAGATTACCAGCTAAATATGGAATATACATTGACTGTTCAGTGAGCAGCATCCCATCCATAACAAAAGAACAAAAATCTCTTCTCCAAAAGAAAAATTAGTACAATGCAGAGGTTAAGCAAGCCAAAGGAGCCCCTCGGTGGGGCTTCCCTCACACCCTGATGAATGAGTGGTTGCAGGATTTAGTTCTCACTCTTGCAGACAAGTAGATCTGTTGCTGGGCAAGACAAATCAATGTGGAGCCACACTTAGTCACCACTGATCAATTGTTCCCTGATTGATTCAAGTGTGTTCTCTCGAGAGTTTGTAAGATTAGCTGAGGGAGCTTGCTGGCTGGCTGTGTTAGCATTTGCAGAGCAATCTTTCTCCCTGTCTCTATGACATGGTGTTGATATATGACAAGAACCAGAAACTTGTTTATTTTGAAATCAGAAACCTTAGAGGCTAGCTTTTAATTTCAGCACCTTTGTTATGGCAAATTAATTTCAACAGAAACTTTCTTGGCCATTTCAAACTTTTCATCACCTCTGGGAGAAGAGTGTCTTTTCTGAGCACATTGAGTGAGGAGGGAGTTGGTGGGAGCAATATATTAGAGGCCCAGGGCTTAGTGCTTGCATCAGTTGTACTTGGCCAGAGCTGGAATGATGTTGGAACAAATGCTAGGCCTATTAGCCTGCTGTGGGCTCAATAAGAGCAAAGTAGGTCATGGTTCTTGTTTCTAGCCGAGCTCTTTGCATATGAACCACAAACTCCATTCTTCAGTCAAACAAGTTGTGTGTGTGTGTGTGTGTGTGTGTGTGTGTGTGTGTGTGTGTGTGTGTGTGTTGTAAAAAAAGATGATGAAAGAAGTAGGTAGAATCCAGTTTTGGTTGAGTGGTCCATCCATAACCAAATATAACATTTCCATGAACGGATGTGTTTAAAATTCCAAACACAGATAACACAAATAAGCTCTTAGTGGCTAGCCTATCTGTAAGTGGGAATGACTTACGTTCTTCCAGTGCTCTGATTAGGAGAAAAACAGTTCCCATTTTTATTGCCTGCCTCATTAAGCTGTGAGTAATTAAAAGCAGGATACTCAGTGTGTGATAAGAGCTAAACCATCAACGAGTCTTGAGGTTGGGATGCATGGCAGGCACTAGAGAGTGCTTCCTGAGGCTCAGGCAGTCTTCTAGGCACTTTGCCTACATTGACTTACTTGGTCATTGTAAACAGTTTTATAAGGGAGATAGTATTATCATCTGGATTTTAAAGACTAAACACTGAGCCACAGAGAGGCTAAAAAACCCAATAAAAGTCATAAATAGGCGCTCCTGCTGAGAGTCAAATCTAAGCAGCGAGGCTCCTATTCAGCATTACTTTGCTTGTTTCCTGTTTGCTAGTTATCTTCTCTATTTCTAGAATCTTTCTTTATTCTAGAATTTTCCCTAATTTATCGAAGTTCCTCTCATCCCTTCACATCAAACCCCATCTCCTTCATGCCTCCCAAGCCCTCCCCTATGTATCAGGCTCCCTTGTCTATTCTCCCGGGACTTTGCACATTCCTCTCGTGGCATTGCTCATACTTGGTTTTGACCCTTTGTATAGGGAATGATGATACCTCCCAAGAAGACACTTGGATACTATTTATGCAGAATATATTTGCCATTTGTGGGACCAGTTCTTAAACCCTCATGAGGAGCTTTTCCTGGAAGCTCTTACAAGAGAGAAGTTACAATGGATCAGTGGACTTCCAATTAAGAAAGGGGAACAGTCCTGCCCTCATTTCCAGCATAAGAATCTCTTCTAAAGATCAGAGGGGTTCACTGTCTATGAGCACTGCTCAGGCTTGGTGCATGCCTCTTCCTTCTCTCATGGAGTCAGTCTGTGCCCAAGTCAGCAATCCTATGGTCAGGAAAATCTTTTGGAGTTTAAATTAGAATCCACCGCTCTCCTGTCTGTGGTCACTTGCTCTTCCTCATGCCCAAAGGTTATGCCACACCTAATCTGTCCTCTGCATTCAAGTATTTTGGTTCTGCTCAACCCTTCAGTGAATCACTTGAGTGCACAATGCAGATGACTCAGAAAACTGTACTGCATCTTCATGCCCACTAAATTGGATTACCCTTTCAGGTATTTAATGGATTGCTTAACAAACAGGCCCAAAGAGCCTGAAATGATGAACTCTTGTTTCCATGCACAGATATCTGCAAAGGGAAAGTACTGTCTTCTTAATGGCCTAAGAGGCAGTCTAAGACCCCTACCCTCTGTGGACATCAACTGCAGCCATTAAATTTTTGTACTCTGTGAGTCTTTCTGAGTCCCTTTTACTGCATCACTTACCAAATATTTTCAGAGCAAATGTCCTTTGTCACTTTGCCTTCTTCCAGAGCTTCAATAGCTCTGGCTAGCCCAAAGTCTAGGTACATGGAAAAAGAAACTGGAGAGAAATGTCCAATTTAGATTTTCACTTAAAGTTGAAGGAAGAAAGCACCTAAATACTTAGTAAGAGAAATATACTAAGCTTGAGTTTATTTTTAAGTGTATGTGTACACATACACTCAAGTTCAAGGTCAGCTTGGGCTATAAAGCAGGATCCTGGCTCAAAACAAAACAAAGCAAGTGACCAAAATGAGCTACAGTTACGTTCAACTTTCACCAATGACTCTTTTGCCTCTCCAAGTCTGAGTTATGTCATGTGAAAAATCAGGAAGGTCATTTCTGCCCTGTCTACTTTAAGGACCTACGTGAGGGTACTATGAGACAAAGCATGTCCTAGTAACATGTGGCAAGAGTACCTCTATAGTCCTGTCTTGGTGGAGGCATGTAGGTAGAAAGAAGTTCCAGAGACTATTTTTTTATGTTTTTGTTTTAAAATCTGTGAGAGAAAAAAATGAAGTCATCCAACAACTGGTATGAGGTATGATGCTCCAGGTCTAGGAACTTGTTAGTGTCTCTGGAAGCCATATATTCTTACAATCTCTTGTCTGCTAACTCAAAGAGTTTCTTCTCAGCCTCAGAATAGATGAACCCATTGGCAGGCCCAGACTCTGCTGCTTCCCCAATTCTCAGAAGCCTTCTTAGGCTGCCTATCATTTGAAGCACATATGAAGTAATTGGGGAATAAAGTCTCTCAATTTTTCAAGACTTCCTGACAATTCCTTCCTCCTGTCTTGAAAACATGTGCTATCTAATAGCAACTGAAATATGAATCCTGACACTTTGACTTTTATGATTCTCTTGAAATAATATCATTAATGACTTTGTAACTATCAGAGGCCTTTAAATAAAGATTGATTTAAAACACTAGCAGCAAATATCTGTGAGTCATGTAAAAAAGCTCAAAATTAAATGATCTTATTGCATACAAGAACATTTTCATTAATATCTCTTTGATTGATTCATCTAATATTGTTAAGAGAAAATCTGTTTATAGAAGCCTTCTCTGTATTACACTGTATTAATATCACATTTTCCCATTATTTAACTTTATAAAAATAGATAAGCCCTTTTTATTGGAAACAAATTATCACCAAAAGTACATTTTAGGTTATGATAAACTCTTTAGAAATGATGTCGATACACTTGTTTATTTATACACAAATAATTTGACCTGGGATGCGTTTTTAAAGGTACAATACAAAGTATTGGGTTCTACCTTTAATCCCCTTTTCCTTCCCTTAAGACTTTTTCTCTCTTGTGGTGTCCTTTCTACTTTCATAAAGGCTATGGCAAGCTCTTTTTTAAAGTGGCTACTACCAGAATGTGACGATAACTGACCCCCCTCAACCACACACACACACACACACACACACACACACACAAAACCTTATTTTCTGAGTCACTGATGCATGCATACCTAGGATGAGTTTCTTCTCACTTCCACCAAGTTTCCCAATGAGCTGTTGGAAATGCCTCCTGGCTCACCGGGGAAATAGCACTGGACCTCAGTAATATTAATCTATAAGGCTTTCTCAAAAGGACCTGAGTAGAAACCACACTTTGGCTAGAATGCAAGTAGAATTTATACATCTCAAATATCAAATCATCCATTAAATTACGTTGTCTCTCGTTTGCCATATTACCTGAATACTGAAATATTTAAAGCCACAAACTTAGATCAATGAAACTGATCTTAGATAGCAAAAGTGTTAATAATAGCCTTGCAGTCCTGTTTTCTCATCCTTAGAAAAAGAATCCCTGAAAGAATGGAGAAGTGAGCCTAGGAAACCCCTCAGCTACTCCTTAGTGCTCTCTATAGGAAAAAAAAACTCAGAAAAACAAAGAAACAAAAAAGAACTAGGTTTGTCATCTTAATGTCACAGGAGACAACTTTACATCAATAAGTATGGCATAATGGCAGACAAACTTGAGTAACTACAAAGTGCCAAAAACCTATGCTAGATGTGAAAATAGTAAAAGACCAATGAGACACATGTTCTGTCTAATTCAGGTTTCTGATATGTAACTATTTCCTCTAAATTGAAGTTCTCCTTTCATTCCCTTTGGGGGTCCAAAGCCTCTCGCACTTTACTGTGTTACTGCTTTATCGCACTGTATTATGGGTATTACCATTAGTCTGGACTGTATTTGTTGCAGGATCAGAATTGTTTGCAACACTGAAAATATTTTTGAAACATTTTTTCAGCTTTAACCTCAGGCTGCACCACATCATCAATGACAACAGAGGAGATGATCTCTGCATCCCTCATCATCACTATGCCTCCTCAGAGAGGAAGAAGACCTTGAGAGGAATAGAATGAAGAGGAAGCTGCGGAACTCTTTTGCATCAACATCTCCTTTTCTCTTTTACTTTTTCTGACCAACCACTGGAGAAGAAATAAGAAACTTAAGAGGAAGTCCATGATACTTTTCTAGAGGAAATGTTCGATATAACCAAACACCATCACTCCAAAGAACAGAATTGCATTTTATTTATTTATTTATTTATTTATTTATTTATTTATTTATTTATTTATTTCTGAGTAAATGTCTATTGTGGAGGAATGCACCAAGTTTTCTCCATTCATCTGTTGATGGACATCTAAGCTTATTCCATACTGACCATTGTGAATAGTGTAGCAATAAACATAGAAGTGTAGGTATCTATGCATGTTGCATTGAGTCCTTTGGGAATATACACAAGATGACTTCTCTGGGTCATATAGTAGCACTATTTTGGACCTTTTGAGGAACTTCTACAGTCTACCCCAGTAGATGCAGCATTTACATCTATGCCAGCGATCTATAAAGTCCCTCTCTCCCTGCATCCTCTTCAGCACTTTTTGCCATTTGTTTTCTTGATGATCACCATTCTAATTGAGGGGCATGGACTCTCTATGAAGTTTTAGTTTGAATGTTTGTGATGGTTAAGAATAGTGAACATTTTAAAATGTATTTATTGGATATTTGTCTTTCTTCTTTTGGGAACTATTTTTAATTCATTTCCTTATTTATTGATTGAGTGATTTGAGAGTTTGGTGTTTAATTTTAGAGTGATTTATAACTTCTACATATTAATCCTGTCATCTATACAGTTGGAAAGTATTTTTCCCATTTCATAGGCTAACTCTTCACTCTGATGATTATTCTTTTTGCTTTGTAGAAGCTTTTTAATTTTGTGCTATCCTATTTGTCAATCCCTGTTATTATTTCCAGAGACCTGGAGCACAGAAATACATGGCATGGGTTGCTAAGATGATAGAATCTCAGCCAACTCAATAGGTAGCACAGGCTACCCCTTAGAGGAGTCCTACATTGTCAGAGTACACCAGGCTCCACTGCCCTCACTGTGGCCACTAACTGTCATTTCACTGCAGTCTGTACAGCCGAAACACATATTCTTCCTTCAAAAGAGATCCAAAGGTCATTAAGATAATCCAACTGTCCAACTGCAGAAGAAATTTTAAAAAGCACAAGTGAGGAAGATATCTATATTTCATTTCCCAAATGTCTTGATTGGTCATAAGTTATTATTATTATTATTATTATTATTATTATTATTATTCAGATATAATTCAATCATAATAAGATTTGTAAAACATAATTTAAAGAAAATCACATCTCTGCCACCTTCAAGCCCAAGATATCATTTCAACCAAGAAGTCATCTAACCCTTATATGATTATCCTCAGAGTGACTTGAAAACTAAGCACTTTTGAAAGAGATTCTCCATTTGGGTCTAAGGCTCTGGCACCTTTGAACAGGTTTGTTCTATACTCTTGCACTGACTATTTGACACTTTCTCAACTGTGGTTCTTGTGTTGGTGGAACTCTGATGTTCTCATACTGTTGTACTTCTTTAAGGGGGAAAAGAAGGCAGATTTATTAGAGTGGCTTATAATCTGTGGTTCTACTAGTCCAAAAATGGCTGTCTATCAGGGAAGTCCAAGGATCCTGTAGTCAGTCAATTCACAAGACTGGATATCTCAGCGGGTCTTCAGTATATGCTGAATCCTGAAGACGTGGGCTCTAATGTTACAGTTAAGGAACAAATCAGCCAGCGATAGTGATGGCGAGCAGGCAAAGAACAAAAGCTTCTTTCTTCTATGTCCTTTATATAAGCTGCCTGCAGAAGATGTAGCCCAGATTAAAGGTGGATCTTCCTACCTTAAAAGATCCAGATTAGAGGCACTTCTTCCTACTTCGAATGATTTAGTTAAGCAAATTCCCTCACAGGTATACCCAGTCACTTGGATTTTTAGTTAATTCCATATGTAGTCAAGTTGACACCAAGAATAGCCATCACACCCTTTGTGAGAAAGATATAGCCAGATATTTACATCCTTACGATCTCAGAGTTTGTGTGTTAGGTAGAGGGAAACTGTAACTTTAACATCAGTTTGGGCTACATAGAAAGACGCAGTAGCTAGCTAGGTAGACAGGCAGGAGATAGGAAGGAAGGAGACTGGCATGATAGCATGTACCTGTAATTCCATCATTTGAGAAGCAGAGGCAGTAGGTTCTGGAGTAGAAAGTGATTTCATGACCAGCCTGGGCTACATGATCCTACACAGAACTTCTTCCTACAAACAAACAAACAAGTTCTTTAGTAAGAGACAGTAAATCTTAATGAGGCACTGGCCTAAGAATGTCTTTGGAAGCACCTGAGAGGGCTTGCCTGATTCATTGCCACTATGTATCTACTAAAGATACTCCATAAACTTGAGTTGGATAATCAATTCCCAGGGTGTTTCTTTTCACACTCAATTTTCAAATTGCATATGACATTTTTCACTTTGTGGAGAATGAGAAGCAACTTCAAAATTGGCTGGGGAGAAGAAAAGACATTGGAAAGCCTCACATTCCAGGTAGTCTTCCAGGAAGCTGGAACAAAGAAACAACACAGGAAGCTAGAGAAATGACTCAGTAGTTAAGAGCACTGGGTGCTCTTCTAGGAGACTTGGGTTCTTTTCCTAGCATCATGATGTCTCACAACTGGAGGTAAATCCAGTCCCAGGCAATCCTGTGTTCTTTTCCAGCCTCTGCAGGCACTGTATGCATGTGCTATACAGACATTCATGTAGGCAAAACACACATATATGTAAAACAAAGAGCTATATGAATTAGGATAAAAAGGAAAGAGGACGGGAGGATGAGAGAGAGAGAGAGAGAGAGAGAGAGAGAGAGAGAGAGAGAGAGAGAGAACAAGAGAGAAAGAAGGAAGGAAGGAAGGAAAAAAAGAAAGAAAGAAACCTAAAGTCTATTGTCACCACTGACACCCACAGAGGCAAAGTGTCAGCCTTTACATTAGCAGTGTCTTTTATGCTATTAGCCAAATCTTTCTTACCAAATCCAGTGTCTCACAAATAAATAATCTTGATATCAGTAGAACATAGCTATTACCATCATGTGTAACATTGGATGGTTAACATCCACAATATAATCAGTCAGGTTGCTTTTGGCCACTAGCCATGTTAAAACAGTTACTTTCCAGGGGTCTGCATAGGGAAGGGGAAGTCCTGAACAGCAGCATTGACGTGGGATTGTTTAAGAAATACAGTGTTAAAAGATCAAACATTTTCATAAGTTTTCATCAGAGATTAAAGTCCATGGTTTAGACATTCCTCTCACCTCAAAACTAAAGCAAAAACTGAACACTGGGTGAGGTGGGGGTACCAGGGAGGCTGAACGAACTCAATGGGCACAAGTGAAGCCAGTGGAAAGAGGTCTACCTGGGGTGTGGGCATATTCATAAGACACTGAACCACAGCTCCACTCAATGGAGCTACTGTCACCTAGGAAAAGGGAGTACCTGCCATCTCTAAACAAATGCTCTCTGAAACAAACAGCACCACAACTCCTCTCATATTCTCATATGCAGGATAGATGTGTGTGTGTGTGTGTGTGTGTGAGAGAGAGAGAGAGAGAGAGAGAGAGAGAGAGAGAGAGAGAGAGAGAAAGACAGAGACAGGGAAGGGGATGGAGAGAGAGAGACAGAGGGATTCATGAAAGCAGAAGGGGTTGAGGGCAAAGAACCAGTGAGGCTGATGGGAGGGAGGAAAGTCGCAGGAACGGTGAACATAAAATACAATAATATATGTGCACGAAAATGTGGTCATGAAACCCATTATCTTGCATGCTAACTTAAAAATTAATAAAAGAGAAAAATATGCTTTCCTATCAAATCAAATTATTCCACTCAGTAGCACAGTATAATGTTTGTAAAAGGAAGAAAGCAGCCTTGCTCCTCCCTGAGGATGTCAAATTGGTTCATCACTAATATCCTTAGAGCCACAAGGATGAATGCAATTTACAAACCCCACGCACCTTCAAGATGATGCTAATTAAATATTTAAGATATAATTACACACTTGCAATTCTTTGCAGCAGTAAGAAAGCTACCAGTAATAAACTGGAGAAAGTAGATAGGTGAGAAAGGGCTTCACTTCTTAACAGGAGGACCTGTAAAGCACGTACGTAATTCTTATGGAAAATCATTTTACCACACATTATAAAAGCCACAGAGCAATGGGACCCTTTTTTGTGCACTGATTTCTGAATAAATTATTTTAAGGCAATAAGAGATGGGGGAGGGGCAAATATTTAAATCTGTGACACCCTGGAAACAAAAGGGAGAGAGACATCATTTTTATAAGATATAATCAAGTCTATTCTTAATAACCATGAAAATGTACTTCACTGGGTTTAAGTATATAAAGATAGATGATGGATAGATAGATAGATAGATAGATAGATAGATAGATAGATAGATAGATAGATAGATCTTTATAAAGTCTATAATGAATCCTTGTAAAATGGGAAGGGAATTGAGCACTCGGAGAAATGAGTTTTACAATTCAACTCTGAAAAGCACAACATAAAACAAAGTGACAAAGTAGAATTTCTGTTTTACAAAATGAAAAAACACATAGGAAAATGAGAAAATAGGAATAACTAGAAGTAGGAAGAAAGAGAAAAGCAGAGAGAGAAGAAAGCAGAGTAGTGTGGCAAATGTGAGAGATGCTGTCTGTGGATGTCAGAGCAAAGGAAACCATCCTCAGTTAAAAATATGTGTAGTTAAGAAGCTTTAATAAATATCTTAAAGATAAATTAAATGATGAACTAAAATAATAATAATAATAATAATAATAATAATTCATAGCAGTTCCTCTCAATAGTACGTGTGTGCTGGGCCTTTAATTGTCACAGTGGTCTTATGAGCTAAAACTATCACACAAGGAAGCCATAGCTGTAATTATTTAATAAATTGATCACAGACCCATAGCTGATGAAGACAGGAGCTTGGGTTTGAACCTGGGCTCTCTGAATATTGCAAAATTTCTTTCCAGTCGAAAAACTAAGCAACATCCCAATTCTGACACAGTTCACTGTGGAGAACCACTGTACTCATTGAGCTTCCTTACAGAACCTTGCTGATAGTCCTCTCCCAACCACAGCTCCCTAAACCTAAGCCAACCAAGGCTCCCCTGGCCTCTATAGACTCGACCCCCCCCCACCCCATGCCATATGCAGAGTTGCCTAGTAGTAGGGAACAGAGGAAAATTCACTCAGGGGAGAATCCTATGCCCTACTCCACCCTCTGTGTGAAGTGTAAACTGCCAACAAGCCAAAGTATGGAAAGCCCTAATTTTCTGAGCAAGGATAGGGAACAATCTAAAAGAAAAATGTTCACTAGGAGATTTGGGGGAGGAGATTTTAAAACTCAAAAAGATAATATAGAATCATTTGAGACTATTTCATAACTGGAACTGAAAAATATTAGGATTCACATAGGGAAAAAAAAAAAAAAACCAGGGTTCCTGCCTCATACCTTACAGACAGACAAATTGTCCTGAGGGACTGAGGCTTTATAGCCAAAATTAGAATTTATCCAAGCATGGTGACAGATGTTTCTACTTCCAGCACCTGATGAACTGAGGTAGGGCTGTGGGTCCAAGGCCAGCCTAGGTTATACAGTAAGACCCTGTCTCAAATAAAATAAAATCTAGATTAAAAGAAGAGACGCTAAATAATAATAACCTTTGCATAAAACAATTTCATTTATAGAAAACTTGGAACATTTCACACAATCTATTAGAAATAACAAGCAGTTCAATAAAGTTTGCTGGACACAGAAGCTCATTCATAACATTGACATGGGGATCTAGAAGAAGTTTAACCAACGAAGTACTGAAAACAGAGAGGCATTTGGGAAAGCAGCTAAAGATTCAAGTAAATGAAATCTCAAGCTAGCTGAGAACAGATGACAGGGCATTTTAGGAACAGAATTCTACTCTTTGATAGGCTGCATAGGTTCTGGTCTCTCTTTACATCCATTCAAGCAGAAAAGTTTCTCACAAAAATTAAGAGTCTAGTTGTATTATAAGATACATATTGTTTGGGGGGTTTTTTGTTTTGGTTTGGTTTCAGTTTTTTGAAACAAGTTCCCTCTATATAGTCTTGGCTAGGCTGGAACTCACAGAGATCCATCTCTGCCTCCCAAGTGCTGGGATTAAAGACCTGCACCACCATGCCTGGCCTTAAAAATTGATTTTTGAAGTAGAAACACTGTAGCTTTTGAATCATAATTTAGTATTTGTATGACGGTAAAATATGCTTGAATGCCTTTCTTAAACTCTCATGTTTACCTCCCCACACTTATGTAGCAGATGTGAAGCTTGGTCTTCATGTGAGTCCGGAACAACTGGAGTGGGGGCTATCCCAAAAGCTGTTGCCTGTCTGTGGGATATGTTCTTCTAGCTGGGCTGTCTTATCTGGCCTCAGTGGGAGAGGAAGAACATAGCCTAGCAGAGACTTGATGTGCCAGGGTGGGGGTATAGCAAGGGGGCCCTCACCTGCTAAGAGGAGAAGGAGAGGGGGAAATGGAAGGATTGTGGGAGGGGGTGAGTGGGAGGGGGCCATGAGTGGGATGTCAAGTGAATAGGTAAAAAGCATAATAAAAATTTTAAAAACACTCCCATTTTTAGTATTTATCTTTAAACAACCTGTTTTCTTTTATATATTCAATTTTAGCACATTTGTATATAAAATTAATATCATATGAGACCTTATAAACTTCTTAAATAGCATAAATAAAAATTCATATAATTTAAATTATACTCTTTTTTGAGAAATTTTATTTTCTTGAATTAAACATTTTTGTATAGAAGTATAGAATCAGAAGAAATTGATTACTTTATAATATCTATTTTATTTTTAATTCTTTCCATTAAAAATAAAACAATAATTCTCTTGAGATTATTTTAGAAATAATGGTACCAACTTTGATTTGAACTTTTAAAATTCTTACTAGCATATACTAGTTGAACAAAAAACTAGTTTTTTATGACCTATTAATGTATTTATATTTATTCCACTGTATTCCATTTATTCCATATTTATTCCATTTTAACTGATTTCTGGTCTCAGACTGAAGGAAATAACTTTAGTCAAAGAACATTTTTGTTTTGTACTTTAATATTGAATATGGAGTGAAATACAGCTGTTTCTGATTTTTTTTTTATATTTGGACCTTATTTGTTCATTAACTTTTTTTAATTATTCACTTTACATCCCACTCACTGCCCCCTCCCAGTCATCCCCTCTCACAATCCCTTCCCCCATCCCCCATCCCCCATCCCCCATCCCCTTCTCCTCTGAGAATATACAATGTCGTGGAATAAAAAGGCTAGAGGTTCAAATGCAGTAACATCTAGAATGCAACACATTGCAAATGAAACCTAAATTTAAATTGTAAAATGTAGACATTCTTGGGAAAAGAACCAAGGAAAAATTATTTGACAATGCAAACCAAAGCATAATGAGAGGCTGACCACCTTTGTGTAATAAGAATGACTCTTAGCATAATGAAAGAAGATAGCAAGTGTTGGTGAGGGTGTGGCTCAGCAGAGAGTAGGTTCAAGTTCCAACACTCATATGGCAGCTCACCTTCATTTATATTTCCATTTCCAGGAGATCTTATTCCCTTTTCTGATGTCCGTAGACTACAGGCATGCATGTGTTACACATGAATCCACACAAGCAAAATATTCATACACCTCAAATATACAAATAAATCTTAAACGGTATTAAAAATTTAAATAACATCATGGATCCTGGATTTAAATTGTAAAATGTAAAAAACTCTTGGGGGAAAAAAACAACCCAGCAATCTCTCCTCTAGGTAGGAAATAAGATCAATAAATTAAAGAAACATCTCTATGTCCATGTTCATTGTAATATTTAAATAGTAACCTCAATTTAGAAACTCTCATTGGCTTATGAGTGCATGAAGAAAACTGGTGCATGGGTGTTCGATAGAATAGTATATATACAATTATAAAAAAAGAAAAAAATATGTTGTTTACAGCAACATGCATGAACTTGGAGAATGTATTCAAAGTGGAATAAGCCAGCCACATCAAGACAAATACTACATGATCTCATTTGTGTGTAGGATCTAAAACTGGTTAGAAAATCTAGATTTAAAAAAAGCATAAAAGAGAAATGTGCTACCCAAAGAGAGTGGGTATAGGGCATGGAGATATATTGGGCAAAGGATACAAAGTTTCAGTTAGGTGCAAGTCCTAGGAAATCAGTACACCACATGGTGATTATGCATCTGTTGTATTATGGGTGATTCCACAATGCATATGTATACCAAATTATCATATTGTATTCTCCCCCTCTCTCTTTCTCTCATCTGTGTGTGTAAGAGAGGGAGAAAGAGAGAGAAATAAATATATGTATTTAGCTAAACAAATCTTTCACTTTGCAAATAAACATCAAATTTTTTCCCAAAGTAATAGATAGCAGTAATTCATAGGAAATTCAGATTTTAATGTTAGCTTAGTTTATATACACATGTGAGATATATATATATATATATATATATTATATCATATATGTGATTAACATGCTGAAAATGAAGGTTAATAAAATTTTATGATGATAGTTTACTCTCACAGTGGAGCCAGAAGGCAGAGCAGCACCCAGTGAAGGTCCTAGGAGGTTCTTAGGTTAGATGACAGGGGTCATAGGTGTTTATTATACACCTAAAACTAATAATCATGACTGTCACCTCTGACTTGTCTACTCCAGGGGGACAGCCTAATGATCCTATGGGCCAGAAAGGAGGAGGAGAACTCAGCATTTTCAATACTGATTTCTCACCTACGACTCAAATACAATCAGAATGTGATTCTTCTCAATCCATCACGCTTCCAGGAATACAACACTTCATGAATAAGAGCAAACTAGATCAACTTTCTGCAGTTAGACATTGTTGACATTGTTCCAAGGAGTAATCACATTTCTCCCCAGAAGAGAAAACTTGATGGATAGCAGCTATGACATATGTACTGAGGACATTGTCATGTGGCTACCTGGGTAATGGTTTGACATTTAATTAGAGAAACAGAAAGCATCTTTCTCCTTTTCCTTCACTAATTCAGAACATACTAGAGAGAGAGATTAGATATACAAAATACACAGTTTAATTTATTTGAGTAATGGTTTATTTACTCACATTTCTGGAAATAAGGTCTTAGTCAGATGTGAACCTTGCATGTCATTTATATAAACCCCTTTGAAGTCCAAGAATACTTTTAAAACCAGTTTAATCCATTTTATAAAATCTTAATATTGTTTACAAACATCTCTGGTGATTAAACATTATAATACTCAAAGTCCCATCTTTCTGAAAAAACCTAGATTCATAATTCAGAGATAAAATTAGTTGATCAGGCAGGGACACTGTCAGAGCTATTTGTCCCATGTTCCCAATGGTTCCAAACTGGCTTTGGTTAGATTTCCTGTAGCTTTCTTCTGACCTGTCTTCTAGCCACCACAGCTCTCAGAAAACAGAAGGTCCAACCACATTTGTGAGGTTATTGATTACATAGCATCTGCAGGTTGCCTAACAGGTAAAAAGCACACACTACAGAAGAGAACCAAATATTGATTCCATTGTCAGATTCACCTCAGCAGTGGGAAGAGTTGTATACATATGTACCAAGCACAGAATGATATGCAAAAAGAGCAGTGCAGACTATGTTCTGTCACTTTAATTTTTTAATGCCTATTTCTAATGATGGTCCTTAAACATTTTAACCTCCCTTGTAGCCCAGCACCCACCAGAGGTAGTGGAAAAGAAAAGATACTGGGAAAGTGGACCTGTTTAGAAAGGTTCTTTGGAGCAACTCCTGTCTGTGTTGTCTGGAAATCAGCAGTTCAGTTCACAGGCCAGCGGTGGCATCTTAATCCACTCGCAAACACTTCACGGATACACCAGCAGTCCAATAAGGTAGAGTTGGGGGTAGCAAACAGAATCAGCAGCGGTGGCACTACCTAGCAGAGACAGCCAGGCCTCAGTCTGTCACATTTGCCCCGGCAAAACACCATCCAACCAACTTTCCAAAGAACCCTTAAGTTTCAACTTCAGTGTTCCATGGTCAATCCAAGGAGGGATATATTACTTAAAGCGATGGGCTCAGAGAAGGCCTGTTAGAAGTAACATTTAACATGGGTCTTGGAAACATGGAGAAGGTGACAAAGAAATTCATTGACAGCAAAAAGAGATACACAAGCATAGTCCCAACTTCTAATAGTAATACCAGCTGCTCAATATATTGTAGCTTCAAACTCTGAGTGAAAGTAACAGAATAAACCCAAGAGCATATTGAGGGGAATGCAAGGAATTCACATTAGTTAGAGTAAAAAGATATAGATAATTAAACTTGGAAAGCTATGGACTGGACCATAACATAGATGTCCTTGGAAAGGTTGGCTTGCCAGGTGGTGGCGCACACCTTTAATCATACCACTTAAGAGGCAGAAGCAGTCAGATCTCTGAGTCTGAGGCCAACCTGGTCTACATAGCAAATTCCAGGGTAGTCAGGGCTACACAGAGAAACCCTGTCTTAGAGAGGGGGAAGAGTGAGGGACGGACAGAGGGAGGGAAGGAGACAGTGATAGGGAGAGGGACAGGGAGAGGGAGAGAGAAAGAAAGAAGAAAAGGCAGACTAAGGAACTGACTTCTTTTTTTCCCCCTAGGACCTAGAGGATTGATGTTTGGGGCAAAATTCTGACAATCACAAAATTTGCCTAAAGTAACCGGCACTGAGTTCTTGATAATAGTAAGGCACCATTCCAGTTTGGTTTCCATTGTCATGACAAAGCACAGACTAAAGCCAACTTGGGCGAAAAGGGCTTATTTCAACTTGCATCTTACAATCTATCAGCCAGGAAAGTCGGGGCAGGAACTCAAAATAGGAACCTGGAGGTAGGAATTGGTGCAGAGACCACTGAGAAGAGCTGCTTGCTGGTTTGCTTCCCATGGTGTTTTGTCACAGCAATAGAGAAGTAGCTAAGAAAAAGAAAGTACCACCAAAACCCACTGGAGGATGAAGACTATCACCAGCCCACAAGAAAGGGTGCTCATTCTACGGAGACAACTTGGAAAGATTCAACAAGAGCTCTTAGACACATGGACAAGAGGAAAGAATAGCATCCATGCTGGGGTGCGGTGGGGTGGGGTACAGTGAGAAGTCAATGATGGCTATCTAACTTCAAGTGTCTCAGTCAGACCAAGGAATTGATGGAGTCAGGGGGGTAGGAGAAAGGAGGGAGGAAGGGAAGGAGGGAGGAAGGGAAGGAGGGAGACAGGACAAGCACGTAGTAAGGCAGCAAGCTTTGCAGTGCATCCTAAGCTAAGAAAGGTGCTGATGTTTTTTCTATAGGCAGTGAGTAGCCAAACTGAGTAAGTTTTTAGAGACACATTTCACGATCAAGAAAGGAGACTTCCCTAACATGAAACTCAGCACTGTTGACTTCAAGTGTTGTTAATTTCCCTCACCGTTCACCACTATAACACTCTGCTCTTTCAGCTTGGCCTCAGACTAGAAACTCAAATTCTTAGGTGGAATTGTGCTCCTGATATTTATATCTGCCTTCATGCATCCATATGTTCAGGTCTCCCATATCAATATTTTAATTTGCCTCTTAGACTTTACACTGGAGTCCAGGTCCATTTGTGACAGACTACTGAGCTATGGCTATCCCTCATATTACCATTCACTGGCTCCAAATGAAAGTGTGGAGATAAATAGATGAAAAGTCACTGTACATCAACTATACTAAGAGATTCCAGAGTTGTGGTATATAATATGAGGCTGTGTGGGTACCGACATCTTTAGCAATGGAGGGAGCTGGAATGTAGCCACCATTTTCATACCTTGAAAAGCCTGTTACAGTTAATGACACCATGAAATTACAGATGACACAGAACTCAACAGCCTCAAGAAGGTACACTGAGGAACATAGGGCTACACCACAGGGAATACCCTCAGCAGCCAGTGAGGTCATGGCCAAAGTCACTGGTGCCTACAAAGCCAGGGTCAGTAATCATTACCTGGGACGCCCTGCTCTAAGTAATTGATGGGAAGCTGAGTGACCCAAGATGGCCACCACCACAACTGTGGTCCGGTGGCAGCATATGCATCATCAAAGAGAGAAGGAGAACCCAAAGTGGGGTCCTGGAAACCAGCAAGGACACTGGTGCTAGAAGTGTAGAAGGGTGTGGTGATGAATGAGGGCCTGGACCGACAGCCACAAGCTCCATCCTGGTGCATTCCTGCCGCGTG